>JAGSMR010000030.1:13432500-13545000 GCA_029286605.1 Sericinus montela | reverse complement strand
CAAAAGGTTATATTTTAGCGTGAACGAATATAATATCCAGGTGTTAGATAATATTTGCGTAAGAAAATCGGATCAAATTCTCAATACCGCAGATGACACAAATTGTTACATCAAGGTAAAGGTTAGGAATTAGGGTGATATAATTTAATGAAAGTAATTCTGTTACAATTAAGGAAACTTTGTTTTAATATATTTTGACAAAACATTTTAAAAATGAAGATGCTAATGCTATAAAAATAATTCTGTTGATGGATCTATTTCCTACCCATCGGTCTGGCCACGTCATTTGGTATTTCTGCCGACAAATAGCATTAAAACTGTTTAAGCCACAGTTTTTATGTACTGAAAGTTATTCTGTTGGAATCCTCGACAGAGATAGTGCATCTTTACATAATAGCCTCTTACAGTTCACTGCAGGACGTAGGAATACTCACCAGGTCGGGTGATCGTGACATAGGAGGACGTCTCCTCCCTCAGTGTGCTGTCGGTACTTGTATAAATTCTTGGAGTCGTAAGAACTTCGATAGCTGATGGATTATGTCGTTGGCATGGACATAAAGGCAGCGACGGGCTCCCCACCTGTCACGTTGTCCCGAAAATATCTTCGGTTGAAGGTGGGTCGAAGGGACTTAATTGTCTAGACTAGACCTCTGTCTACCCCTGTATTGGGAATTGCGTGAAGATATTTTTTTTATTATTTTTACCACCAGGTGTGCAGCGAGGTTCTTCTTCAGAGTTACTTTCGCCGAATGTTCTCCGCTATTCAACATTAGTCTTTTTGGTTAGCAAACTACAGTCCCACAGACACGCAAAGTATATTAAAGTATAATAAAAAAAAACTATGACAATAGTATATAATAGTAATATAATATTGCAAAGACTAAATGACCAGCTCCTAAAAACAGTGTCCGTTCACAAGCACATCATTGCCTCATGAAACAAACATTGCACTATCCTATCCTACATCCTTATCCTATGTCTTGTATAATCCTTACTTTATTAAAAGGAAATAGACAAAACGACATACGCTCGTTTGCCGAAAACCTATTATTGTTCGATAACGGAAAAAAATTGTTGATTTCGAATGCTCTTCTTGAAAACAGGTGAAACAATAATATTTGGAAAATATTATTGTTTCACGTGTTTTAAAACAATAATTTTTGGAAGGGTTCGAGTCTCGCTAAGTGCAAATATTTGTTTTATGAGTATTACTATTTCTATTTCAATCATGGAAGTGTATAAGTATTTACATTTATGTATCTAAATATATGTAAGTATGTAGATAGGAAATTATGTACGGAAAATTGTTTTATTGCGTAATGCTATCGGCGGATGAAATCACAAAAAAAAAATTAGTTTGGTCCTTTCATATGCAAAGGCTACGTGAATGAAGAAATATCTATTGAAATATCTAATTTTCAAGATTTATTCTCTGTCTACCCCTTCATTCGACATTGTGTAAGCATTTTAAGCCTTTAGAAAACTTTTTTATTGTTTTTTTTTCTGTTATATATTAAATAAACAATTTCACAAAAGAAGCTTAAAATACATACCAATTAATTGTTTTTTGTAATAATATAATTAGCAATTGTGATACCAAATTCATTTACCACATTACACTTTCAATTTAATTTTTTTTATTCGAGACTAAAACGCTACTATAAGATGATACCGTACGATGTCCGTGGTTTTACGGTCTAAGTCGCATGATTTATAAGTAACAATATTTCACATACGTAATTAAAACAAATAAGTCAAAATGTAGTTCAGCTAAATAACTCATAATTATAATATACAACTATTCTTCAGATCTACATTCATGACGTAGAGTACAAACGACTTTTTGCTTAGAAACTTTCTCATCTGCTTTATATCTCCGTCTAGAAACTCTCATTACACGTACATTGTGCTCCAAAGAGCTAACGAATCCTATTCGAAGAATGCTTTGCGTTAAAGTATTGTTGAGAAGTACTTAAGTATTTCTGCTTACCGTACAATCTATCTATATAGATAAAATACATACATATATATAGATCGGGACAACATTATATACATTGCTTTGAACCCAAAGTAAGCAGCTTATGCCCTTGTATTGTGGAATTAGGAACAACGAAAGTACCATAAACAACCAGATCCGAGAAAATGTAGAAAAAGCGTTTTCTACATTGACCCGACGGGGAATTAAACCCGGGACCTCAGAGCCTTAAAACCGGTCGTTCTATAAAAAAGTACTGCATCATACTTATAACACAGGTTAAGCACCTGCTACTTTAATTTGTAATTAGAGTAATTATGTGATTTTGTCCCTATCTATGTACACATGTGTCTATGTATGAATCTGTATATTGGTGGTCGCTTCGGTTCGCTTTCGGTCTTCGAAAGACTTGAAATTTTGACGAATCGTCGAATTTGTATCGGGATATTTCCTTACCGAAAAAAAAGTGTTGTTTTTGGGTGAGAAATTTTTTCCGTTCCCGTCGTCAAAGATTACTTTTATTTATGATATTGATAGGTACAACTCCAGTTACGTTGTCCCAAATAGACTTATCGGTCTAGACCTCTGTCTAACCCAATTAACTAACAAAACCTAACCTAAAAATGTTGTAATCTTCCCCAATATCATGTTTATCAAATTAAATTAAATGAAATATAACTTTATTGTACACCAAACATAAAAATCACAGAAAGAAAACAAAGATAGACAACAGTACAATCGGCGGCCTTATCACTAAAAGTGATCTCTTCCAGGCAACCTATGGATGGACAGGAATTATAGTACAATAAGAAGACGGTATATATACAAAAACTACATATACTTACATATTATATTAATGTGAATTTAAAAACAGATATAGATATGTAATTATGAGTATGGATATTTACACATGATTATAAGATAATTTAATTTATTAGTGGGATGACGTAGTTAGAGTTGACAGATAGTGTTCAGCAACTAGGGATTTGAAAACAGGAAGGTATTTAGTTTGTCGGATAGAGGTAGGAAGAGCATTCTACAGTTTGGTTGCCTGCAATGTGAATGAATTACCGTAAAAAACTGTGGAATGAACAGGAATCTTTATTTGCAAGGTTTATCATTTTATCATTTCTTTTTATCAAAAAATCTTAGATGTTTGATGGTAAGATATTTGATCCGCTTTTGTTTCGCTTAGATTACTGCAACATCTGCACATAACTCCCTAGTTAAGCAAAATCATATCACTTTTCAATGAAGTTATAGTAGAATTTTGCTTGCTGATTTTATTTCGTATATTTTACTTAGTATCAATTTTATTCTAACCTATTTGTCAAAAGTTGTTTAAATGGGCTTTTATTTTATTAGTGATTCCAATATCAATATTTTATAAAGGAGATCAAAATTTAAGCCTCTTTGTAGTACTATTCCAGACGCCTTACCTATATTGAACTATTTATAAACGTAATAAATGTAGACACTATAAATACTAGCGTTATAAATTTCTGCTGGTATGACATTTACTTTACTTTACTTTAGAATACGTTGTAGCCTTGTAGTCAGAGCGCTTGCTAAGGACACGAGTGACACTGGTTAGATCCCTGGGTCTACTAAAATGTTAAAAGTATTTTTAATTATTCAATTTACTATAACGTCAACAGTGAAGATCAATTTACCATAAAAATATGATTTCGTGGACGCGTGAAGTCCGCCAACACGCAGAGCAGCGTGAAGGCATTTGCCCAACCGTGGTTGGGAGATCAGAATTCGATTCCATAGTTTCGAGTTCGATCCCCAGATGATAGGCTCAAATTAATAGGGTTTTATCTGAAACTTATATGCCTTTAGCTCCCTCGACAGATCAACACTGCTGAAGGAGGTTGCGAAACATACCCTGGAAATTTACCATTACGTTTGGCAATGTTACAGTCAAAACTCTAATTTATTTTACGAAAATCATTTAATTGACTCAGCCGTCGGAGTTCAGCAGGGTGATCCACTGGGCCCAGCACTGTTTAGTTTGGGAATTCAACCGATTATTTCAAAGTTGAAATCCAAACTCAATGTTTGGTACCTAGATGACGGAACCCTAGGAGGAAAGCCAGATGACGTGCAAATTGACCTTCAAAAAATTATTCAAAATTTTAAAAACATTGGGCTTGAATTAAATAATACTAAATGTGAACTTTTCATTCCTGACCGTTTGTCTTCTCATAGACAAAGTTTTTTTTCAAAATTTTAACAATATATCTCCTGGCATTAAAGTAACTGAGGCGGATCTCTTTACCTCCTTGGAGCGCCGTTATTTATAGAGAGTATGAAACCTCTTTTGAAAAAAGTAAATGGCGTAAATATGAGTCTTTAAAAGGAGACTATATATTTGTTCCATTTGCCGTAGAGACAATCGGTCCGTGGGGTCCCCGCGCGATGCAGTTTCTAAAGGAATGGTATCCGCGACTTATCGTTGCCGCTGGTGACAAGAGGGATGGTTCTTTTCTCGCTCAACGGTTAAGTCTAGCCATTCAACGTGGAAATGCAGCCAGCGTTCTTGGTACCATGCCACGAGGAGTAGGGCTCTATGATTATAATAGTTTTTAGTTAATAAGTATTATAAATATTAACATAATTTTTCCTGTAAATAAATAATTACATTATAATATTATAATATATGCGATTTATATCGTTGCCGTGGATATTAAGATGACGACAGTCTCATCATCTGTCACATTGTCCTAAAATATCTACGGTGGATGGTGCGTCGAAAAGGACTAGACTTTTTTTCTACCCCAGTATTGGGAATGGCATGATGATATTTTCTCCTCTTTATTATTATAAAGTTAATCTATTTTTATAAAAAAAGGTTAGTTATAGAATCATAAGAGTTACCATGCTGATAAGTTGCGCACAAACGTAACGAAGAATGTTTAATAAATTTTCGTGGCTTATATAGGGAAATCGATTCTTAAGGAGTTGATCCAAAAAAAAAGCTTTATTATATTATTTTTAATAAGGATTATTTCCAAAGCATTATATATATATATATATATATATATATATATATATATATATATATATATATATATATATATATATATATATATATATATATATATATATATATATATATATATATATATATATATATATATATATATATATATATATATATATATATATATATATATATATATATATATATATATATATATAGATATACTCTACAGTCTCTTGCATAACTACACAGATAAGGACAACATTTCATTACACAAGCAGATCGCAAAACAACAATCGTATAAAATATTTACACAGTCCCTGAGCGTATGAATCTAATTAAAATCAACGATACTTTTAATCCCAAGTAATACCGAAATATTCACAAAATACTGGAAATAATTAAATGAATGAATAAATGAATGAATAATTTATTGCAGGGAAAACATGTTTCTATTTAAGAACAGCTAGCAATTTAATCCATAGCCCCCGAACAGTGGTGAAACCTATGTCTCCACATAAGGAACATACTACTGTCGGACAATTCAGGAAACACATCGACATCCTAAATCGCGCCATCAACATTTTTATCGAAAATTGGATGCACATATAGGAGTGCCGATAGCTCACTGGCGAAGGAGATGTTCTCCCCTGGTCACGATTCTATTATTTTTCCTACATTATATCTTCCGCTACAAAAAATCGTCACAAAAGGATTTTGCCGAGTTGGTAGACCTTACCTTCAAAGCTAGAAATTGGGGCTTCCAATCGCAATTGGGCCAACATTTGTGTGTTGAGTGTTTGCAATCTATGTATTTCTATTTATGTCTGTATATAAATAATGTATATGTAAATATGCAAATATTGAGGTATGGAAAGTACATTGTACCGTGATGGGGATACTCAAACGACGATAGTCTCACCACCTGTCACGTTGTTCTAAATAAGAAGCTTATTGAGAATGTAGAATGTGAGATATAGATAAAAGGACTAGATATCGAAGTCCTCTATTGAAGGAATATCTAGAAGAAGGAAGTCTGCTTCCTCTATTGAAGCAAATTGCGTAAACTTATAAGAATAGGACTTATCAACAGACACTTAGTCTTAGATTAACTGTTCTGAAGCTTTAATATTTAAGGTAAATCATAAACAGGTACAATCACGGTCGAAAGTTAGCATACACAAGTATGAATGAACCGAGTAAATGCTTCCATTTCAAAAGTAAAACAGTTCTATTAATGATATAGAACGCACGCTTGATGCCATGATTACGGGAAATAGGTTAACGGAATCGCCAATGGCTGGACCGTAATTAAAAGCTCCCGAGGCCCGGAAGTTGTAATCGACATTCGGAACACACAACTATGTGACATATAATATTTCTTTACTTATATTGCGAAATATTGCTTTATGGCATCGGCTGAAAAATTTTCGGAACAACCGTAGATAAACATATATAGATAGGGACAATACCACATACATTCTGATCTCTGATCCCAAAGTAAATAGCTAAAGCACTTGCGTTATGGAATCACAAACAACGAAGGCATCACTAAACACCATGACCCGGGACAATGTAGAAAAAGTGGTTTTATACATTGATCCGTCCGGGAATCAAAACAAAGACCTCAGAGCTGGCGACAACATATAAACCTATGTGTTCGCCACTCTTTCAGCGGAGTAGCGATCGTCATAATATGTCAACCCTACTGCCGTCACCGGTCTTTGTTTAATTAAAGACGACCGCCGTCGACGAGTGGCGTAACCGCCGTTAGATTCCTAGTACGGCCTATGAAAAAAATAAAAACACTTTTTCTATATTTTCTCGGGTTTGGGTTTTTGTGGTACCTTTTTCGTTTCCGATTTCATAATGCAAGTTCTGAAGCTACTTACTTTAGGATTAGAGCAATGTGATGTTGCCCACACGTAATTTTGGTCAAGTATTTTTCAAGATGATTAAACTACTGACGAGAGACCGGAATTCGAGTAGTGACACTAAAGTTAGGTCCCCAGGTGGTAGGCTCGTAGCAATGAGTTTTTCAGAGCTTATGTACGATTTACTTATTTTGGACATAAAACGGCGATCGGCTCACTAGCTGTCACGTTGTCCCAAAATAAGCTCCATTGTATCGAAAGGACTAAATTCTTTAGACCACTGGCTACCCCAGTATTCAAAAATGTATAAAAATTATACTTCTCCGGGTATACCTTCCTTTCTATCTTCAGGTTTGTGACAGAATATTATCGGTTAGTACCTTTTCGAAGGTATTACCGTGTAATGCCTTTTAAACCCTGTAAAAAAAACCTGAAAAAATTTTGGTTTTCTTGTGCATGAATTGAAAAATAATAAACACCGGATTATAGGTGTATATTTTTAACTTACTATTGAAGTTTATTTGACGGTATTCTATTCTAAGGTTTTTAATTCTTGTCAAAAATTTATTGTATCGATCTCCGTGGAGTGATGTACATCAGTTTTCAAAGTCTCAATAGATCTGTGGTCCCAGGTTCGATTCTCGGACGGGACAATGTAGAAAAAGTGGTTTTATACATTGATCCGTCCGGGAATCAAAACAAAGACCTCAGAGCTGGCGACAACATATAAACTATGTGTTCGCCACTCTTTCAGCGGAGTAGCGATCGTCATAATATGTCAACCCTAGTGCCGTCACCGGTCTTTGTTTAATTAAAGACGACCGCCGTCGACGAGTGGCGTAACCGCCGTTAGATTCCTAGTACGGCCTATGAAAAAATTAAAAACACTTTTTCTATATTTTCTCGGGTTTGGGTTTTTGTGGTACCTTTTTCGTTTCCGATTTCATAATGCAAGTTCTGAAGCTACTTACTTTAGGATTAGAGCAATGTGATGTTGCCCACACATAATTTTGGTCAAGTATTTTTCAAGATGATTAAACTACTGACGAGAGACCGGAATTCGAGTAGTAACACTAAAGTTAGGTCCCCAGGTGGTAGGCTCGTAGCAATGAGTTTTTCAGAGCTTATGTACGATTTACTTATTTTGGACATAAAACGGCGATCGGCTCACTAGCTGTCACGTTGTCCCAAAATAAGCTCCATTGTATCGAAAGGACTAAATTCTTTAGACCACTGGCTACCCCAGTATTCAAAAATGTATAAAAATTATACTTCTCCGGGTATACCTTCCTTTCTATCTTCAGGTTTGTGACAGAATATTATCGGTTAGTACCTTTTCGAAGGTATTACCGTGTAATGCCTTTTAAACCCTGTAAAAAAAACCTGAAAAAATTTTGGTTTTCTTGTGCATGAATTGAAAAATAATAAACATCGGATTATAGGTGTATATTTTTTAACTTACTATTGAAGTTTATTTGACGGTATTCTATTCTAAGGTTTTTAATTCTTGTCAAAAATTTATTGTATCGATCTCCGTGGAGTGATGTACATCAGTTTTCAAAGTCTCAATAGATCTGTGGTCCCAGGTTCGATTCTCGGACGGGACAATGTAGAAAATAATTTTATCTACATTCTATATTTTCTCAGGTGCTTTCGCGTGCTTTAGCTACTAACATGGGACAGAGAGTTGTATGTTACGTTGTTCCCTATCGCTTAAAAACATACATGATCTTTTTAATCAAAATCCGCTACGAACGGATATGTTTAAAACCAATACAAGAGTATACAATGTATAACTTACTTTTATTACCAATAAATGACTGCTTATTGATTTTTAATGACATAATGTAGTTAACATTAGTTCATATACCAGAATAAACCTCAGCGACCTTAATTGCCTCTTGGCAGCTTCTATTCTACTTACTACTGCTTCACTATAAATTCTACCGGGACAGCAATGGATCGGAAAGGTGACTGGAAAGAGTTTTGTTTCACTGGTAGTTATGTTCAGGAGTAATAACTATAATAATATTTCTCCTAATACGTCGTACCGCTAGCGAGTCTCTGACTCGAGTCATGTATTTATAGATGTTTATTTATTTAAATATATATGTTGTAAAATATATAATTTTATCTATATAAATATCTAAGCTAACGTGATGCCATTAAGACGGTGATCGACTCATCACCTGTCACGTGGTTCCAAATAAGCTCCAATGAAATAAGATTCGAAAGGACTAAAATGGACCACTTATTACCCCGACATCGTAAAATACATAAAGATAAAAAATAAACAATAATGATTCGTTATTCAAAACATTTACTACTGATACTAATAAATATCTAACGACATAACAACTTCCAGACGGCTAGGGATTATTTATTCTAGTATTTAGTTGAATAACACAATGTTACGCGACCCCGGGGAAATAGAGTTTGTATTGATTCCACCAAGGTACACACTAGTTTATAAACGTTACCGCATCCATTTTTAAATTTCCATAAATATCGTAGCCCAATCGCGTGAAATCAAAGTTTACCTCCAATATGTTTTACGGTCTATCCAGAAGCAGAGTATAAAGAGCGACGGACTCACCATCTGTCATGTTGTCCAAAAATATCTTCGGTGGAGGGTGGTTCGAAGGGACTTCATTATCTTGACTAGACCTCTGTCTACCCTTGTACAGGGAACGGCGTGAAGATATTTATTGACTTATATTAAAAAAAATAGTTTTAGAAAGGTTGTATGTTTTAAAAAATTATTGCGTAGACAAATATACATAAATAAAACTGTACATACACCAATAATATTTTGTATGATTGAAAACTGTAACAGATTTTGTTGCATAAATATATTGCAGTTCGTATAATGTTATACACAAACATATACTTTTGAAAATCTCTTTTTTAAACTGTTTTTTGCAACCTGTACGTGCGGCGACTAAAGGAGAAGCATTGACTAAATCTATAGCTATCGACGGATGATGGTATAATTTTCTCGAAAAATTACAGACCAAATTAAGAAGATTGGTTACGAGAAGCAGTGTTTAAGTTGCGAAGTGTTTGGTACTGCGATCGCCAATCTGTGAGCGGAGCGTGGCGATTATGACAAAACTTACGGAAGAGGACTACATTTAGCAAAGGACCAGGATGTTCATTATTTCATATTTCAAGGGATTTTTTTAATGAAGTAAAATTTTGTGATCATTAATTATAATGAGGGTTTTTTTTAGTGAAAATAAATCGTTTGTTGTTTTGAATCTTGAAACCTCGTGATGTTATTTTAATATCACAATATTTTCTATGAACAAGTATTACAACATGGTCATAATATACTAACAAGTGTGGTTTGTAAGTTAACTTAAAGTATATAATTTATTTTTCATTTTTACTTGCAATTATTTATAACTACTTATTACACTTTTTTAACAAGAACATAGTCTAACTTAAAAAAATATTTACAGTGACAAGTTGCTTGTTGTAATTTTTTTATATATCACGCCACACCCCCATGGAGGTTGTCAAATAATAATTTCTAATTAAAGAAAAATCATTAAAAATTTCGTTATTTAGCGAACCTTTCCTAATTTTATGTGTGTGTGTATGTGTGTGTGTGAGAGAGAGAGAGTGTGTACGAAAAAGATATAAAATGGCTTCCACCATTCCACATGAAACAAAAGATGTAGAATGTAACACAATCCGTTCAAGATTATCTAATATTAGAATTCACGAGCACATAAATTATCGCTGAACTGGAATTCGCAAGTTTATACGACTGTTATGAAATATATGTTTAAGTAGAAGCAGATGTATACTCAAGATATTATAGCCGAATGGTTGGGTAATTGGAATTCGAGTCAAGAAACCCGAGTTCGATTACCAGATGGTAGGCTCGTACCAATGAGTTTTTCCAAACTTATCTACGAGTTATATCTTTGGCTTGGACGTAAAGACGGAGACGGACTCACCGCTTGTTGCGTTGCCGCAAAACAATTACCGGTGAAATATGAGTCGAAATTATTATGTTGCCTAGACCTCTGGCTACCCCTATATTAGGAAATGCGTTAAGATAAATTAAATTTATAATTTATATATTTATGTTATAGTACGAGAAGGTATATGTATTGACGGATGTATTCTTACTGGCCCTAAATAACGGACTTTAAATAAAAAAAATATCTTCACGCAATTCCCAATACAGGGGTAGACAGAGGTCAAGTCTAGACAATTAAGTCCCTTTGACCCACCTTCCACCGAATATATTTTCGGGACAACGTGACAGGTGGTGAGCCCGTCGCCGCCTTTATGTCCAAGCCAACGATGAAATTCGTACATAAGTTTTTGGAAAAACTCATTGGTACTGCCACCTGGGGATCGAAGTCGGGTCTCTCGACTCGAAATTCCGACCACCCAACAACTCCGCTATCGTGACTTTTAAATTCCATTTCAATAACAAAGACGGGCGGAAAGAGTTTAATTGTCTGGACCTATGTCTATCTCTGTCTATCACTGTCCCGGTATAGGGAATGACTTTTATTATTGATTGCCGACAGACGGCGGTATTACCATTTGAGAAATACAGCACCTTAATTATACAACTAATTAAACAGCAGACCGGGGACAGGCTGTTGCGTCTGAGGTGCAAGATGTCTAGTACTGCGATCGCCAAACAACTTGCCGAGCGTGGCGATTATGACAAAACTTACGGAAGAGGACTACATTTAGCAAAGGACCAGGATGTTCATTATTTCATATTTCAAGGGATTTTTTTAATGAAGTAAAATTTTGTGATCATTAATTATAATGAGGGTTTTTTTTAGTGAAAATAAATCGTTTGTTGTTTTGAATCTTGAAACCTCGTGATGTTATTTTAATATCACAATATTTTCTATGAACAAGTATTACAACATGGTCATAATATACTAACAAGTGTGGTTTGTAAGTTAACTTAAAGTATATAATTTATTTTTCATTTTTACTTGCAATTATTTATAACTACTTATTACACTTTTTTAACAAGAACATAGTCTAACTTAAAAAAATATTTACAGTGACAAGTTGCTTGTTGTAATTTTTTTATATATCACGCCACACCCCCATGGAGGTTGTCAAATAATAATTTCTAATTAAAGAAAAATCATTAAAAATTTCGTTATTTAGCGAACCTTTCCTAATTTTATGTGTGTGTGTATGTGTGTGTGTGTGAGAGAGAGAGAGTGTGTACGAAAAAGATATAAAATGGCTTCCACCATTCCACATGAAACAAAAGATGTAGAATGTAACATAATCCGTTCAAGATTATCTAATATTAGAATTCACGAGCACATAAATTATCGCTGAACTGGAATTCGCAAGTTTATACGACTGTTATGAAATATATGTTTAAGTAGAAGCAGATGTATACTCAAGATATTATAGCCGAATGGTTGGGTAATTGGAATTCGAGTCAAGAAACCCGAGTTCGATTACCAGATGGTAGGCTCGTACCAATGAGTTTTTCCAAACTTATCTACGAGTTATATCTTTGGCTTGGACGTAAAGACGGAGACGGACTCACCGCTTGTTGCGTTGCCGCAAAACAATTACCGGTAAAATATGAGTCGAAATTATTATGTTGCCTAGACCTCTGGCTACCCCTATATTAGGAAATGCGTTAAGATAAATTAAATTTATAATTTATATATTTATGTTATAGTACGAGAAGGTATATGTATTGACGGATGTATTCTTACTGGCCTTAAATAACGGACTTTAAATAAAAAAAAATATCTTCACGCAATTTCCAATACAGGGGTAGACAGAGGTCAAGTCTAGGCAATTAAGTCCCTTTGACCCACCTTCCACCGAATATATTTTCGGGACAACGTGACAGGTGGTGAGCCCGTCGCCGCCTTTATGTCCAAGCCAACGATGAAATTCGTACATAAGTTTTTGGAAAAACTCATTGGTACTGCCACCTGGGGATCGAAGTCGGGTCTCTCGACTCGAAATTCCGACCACCCAACAACTCCGCTATCGTGACTTTTAAATTCCATTTCAATAACAAAGACGGGCGGAAAGAGTTTAATTGTCTGGACCTATGTCTATCTCTGTCTATCACTGTCCCGGTATTGGGAATGACTTTTTATTATTGATTGCCGACAGACGGCGGTATTACCATTTGAGAAATACAGCACCTTAATTATACAACTAATTAAACAGCAGACCGGGGACAGGCTGTTGCGTCTGAGGTGCAAGATGTCTAGTACTGCGATCGCCAAACAACTTGCCGAGCGTGGCGATAATCGCAAACCGTCTCTTACAAGAGAAGTCAATGTCATGTAGTAGACTTTTACAGATCGTTATGTATATTATGTATATAAATCAAATATACACAACGTATATAACTTCGACGTATTCAAAGAAACACAAAAGAATTAAAGTAAGATATACGAAAGCCACTCAAGTATCTAAAAAGTAAAGTTTGAAGCCCTACCTTTCAAGCAATATTAATAAAAAATGTAACTTAACACCTTAAAAGGTGTACCTTTTTTGTTTTTCCCTGGAGACGAATATTTCGCTATTATTTTAGCAAAATATATTTTCACTTTTACGTTATTAAATTAAAGATTTCAACCTCTTTTTTGTCAAGAGTTAAAAAATAAGAAGTAAATGTAGAAAAATCGTGCAATAATGTATTCAAAATGTTTTGAATGTATCTAACATTAGTAAATTGCACATGCATCATACGCCGAGGAGTCGGCAGTATATCTGCCAACTCCTCTATAAATGTTTTTGGTGAAAATAAAACTGAAAGCTTTGGATAAGCTTTTCATTTTCATGATTTTCTCTCAGAATTTTTCAATACGAGGGTAGTCAGAGATCTAGACAATAGAGTTCTTTTGACCCACTTTTGACTGAAACTTATTTGAGAGAAGATGGTGAGCCTATCGCTGTCTTAGTGCTGACTCAAGAACAAACATTCACAATCATCACACAAATGTATGTCCCTAGCGGAATCCTTACAGCTTAGTTACAACGTGTTAAAAAGCATTGTGTACTTATGTGTTAATTCGATTACTCTTCACATGTATTCCCTATACTGGGACAGAAAGATGTCTGCACAATTAATTTCTGTTGACCAAATTATCGCGGAAGCCTTTTTGAGACAACATGACAGGTGGTGAGATTAAGGCCATTTTAGTGACCAAGCCATCGGTACAATATACTTACGACACATTAACATAGCCTAACAGTCATATATACACACACTCATTCGTAACAAGGTGACAGGTAGTGAGTTTAAGGCCATTTTATTGTCCACGCCAACGGTACAATATACTTACAACAAATTTATGTAGCCTAATAGTCATATATACATACACTCATTCGTTACTAGAGTACAAAGTTTCATCTTCATCTCATAAATATTTACCGCCAACCTTACCTTTAAAGACTCACACACTCAATGGTCACTACCAACGAGGCTATTGAGTCATCGATTATTCGAGTAAGATAAGGGCTCGGAAACAAATTAATTTTCGTGAGGTATCGACGTAAGATAGGGGCGTCTAAAAAGGCAACTAAGGAAAAAGCCTTGAAAATATCCTCCACCTATGGCTGGTGACTGGCTGATGACTGATATAATTGATATGGCTGATGACTTATACCTCGTCTGAGGGCGAGATACCCATCTCAAAAGATATTAATGAAAAAATATCTTCAGCCATTCTCAAAACAGGGATAGATATAGGTCTAGACAATTAAGTCCTTTGAGAAAGATACCAGATCACAAATAAAAAACCGGTGACAGGCAGCAGGGTCTAAGGCGCGATTTGTCTGGCAATGCGATCGTCAATCCGCTTCCCAAACGTGGCAGTTGTGGTAAATCCTCTTTGCTGGAGATTCTGTCATGCAGTGGACTTTAACAGGTAGTTAAGTGAGATAAAGAAGACAAAATATAATTAAGATTAGGTTCAATATTGATCGATAGTATTTGATTCGGATAATAAATAGATACGAAGTGTTAGCAATAAGTCTAAATTAGCTCCTCTTGCTAGATATTAAGCTGTCTAAATCACTATCTTTATCGGCTACTTTTATTAAAATAGATATAAGATAAAACATATTTTTTTTTCCATAGGAAAAAATTACTCACCTTAATATTATAACTCTTAATAACTCACCTTAAAAAAAAATACTCACCAGCCGGCCCCGCCAGTAGAACAAATGTGGATCTCGACCTCTTGCGGCGGAAAGCAACTAGTTATCGGTACCGCGTATAGACCGCCGTGGCTGAATGTCGATACATTCATAGACGCGCTTTCCGTTACGATGGGGACTTTTTCATGGAGCCAAAATTTACTTCTTCTCGGTGATTTTAATATTAATATGTTAAATATGACGCATAATACCACTATAAAGCTAAATAATTTTCTTACTTGCTTTAAATTAAAACAGCATGTAACTAAGCCAACACACTTTACGGAACATAGCGAGACTTTAATTGACGTAATATGTACCGACATAAAAGTAAACGCAGTTACTGTAGATCTTATACGCGAATTAAGTAGTCATGCTTTTATTACATGTGACATTGATATGAGTAAAAAAAAGCCGGCACCAGTAACAATAATGAGTAGGAGAATCTCTGACATAGACGAGGGAGACTTTCATAAGGACCTTACATCAATAAATTGGAAAGAAATTCAGAGTATCGCGGATGTAAATAATCAGGTAGTGCTATTTAACACAGCTATACTTACACTGTTTGAAATACACGCACCTCTTAGAAAAAAAATGCGTGGTGCTATGGTTCTTCCGGGATTTCGGAAGAACCATAGCACCACGACGGCCCTAGCCCAACTAACTGACGATGTACTAACCGCTCAAGATGAAGGAAAAGGCACAATACTAGTATTACTAGATTTTTCTCGTGCATTTGACTGTATAAATGTTTCCCTTCTCTTATCAAAGCTTCATTACTATGGATTCAGTAGCAGCGCTATACAATGGTTCGATAGTTATTTTAAAAACCGACTACAAACTGTAGAACTGAGCGATGACCGAGGAACATTAATACGTACGCAATCAAAATATCAAAGCCGGTGCGCCCCAGGGATCAATACTGGCTCCAATATTGTTTTCAGTGTACAGCCGACTTAGTAAAAAACATTAAGCACTGTAAATTTCATTTATACGCAGATGATTTGCAAGTCTATATGGCATGTAATCCGCGTGATACTCAAGAAGTCGTTAATAAAATCAACGAAGACCTCGAAAGTATAGCCGCGTGGTGCGACTCAAACTGCCTTGTACTAAACGGAACTAAATCTAAACTACTAATTATAGGTTCTAAAAATCAAATAAAAAATATATCAGAAAGAGGGGCAGGCATCCAAATTCGAGGGGAAGTCGTAGAACGTGTAAATGAGATTCGCAATCTGGGCTTACTAATGGATGACAAATTACAGTTTGAGAAACACATACTAAGTACTAGCAGAAACTGCTTTTATAGACTTAAGGTTCTTTATCAAATAAGGGAGTTCTTAAATACGGATATTCGGGTAAAATTGTGTGACACTCGTGTCCTTTCAAAATTTAATTATATGGACATTGTATATGGGCCGAGACTTCTAGCGCGGTCGCGACGTCTAGTGCAACGTGTTCAAAATGCATGTGCCAGATTTAGTTTTACAATACCGCCCCGCACGCACGTCACCCCTTACATTAACAATGCCAAAATGTTAAAAATGGAATATCGTCGAAAACTGCACATGGCAACTCTCCTATTCGGGGTATTAAAAAATAAAACACCTCCTTATCTTGCTGACAAACTCATATGGTAACGTGATATAAAAACTTACAATACGCGCACTAGAGGGAATACTCTCGTCGTGCCTCGTCACCGCACTCACGCTTTCCGAGGAAGTTTCAAATACGCCGCATCCAAGTGCTGGAACGACATACCGCCTCCTTTGCGAAATCTGAAAGCAATACATACATTTAAAAATAAATACAGAACACAATTACTGCAAAGTCAGATTAACTTTGATCAAAGTTCATAAAGCTTTGCACAATTACGTACCTCATCGTCATAGATTTTTAACAACGCAGCATTAAAATCGTCCTCTTGAATGCGGCTTTTGTTTTGTCTTGTTATATTCTTTATATTCTTCAATAATTACATATATATTTTTTTACAAATTATCTGGTCACTTTGTTATATAGCACAATATAGTATTTTAACAATTTCCCTTTTGTAGTATATAGTCCTTTATAGTATTTTAATAATTTCCTTTTTGTAGTGTTCGTATTACCCTTCTAAGAGCATTTGAATGCATAATTTTGTCAGCATAATTTTGTGTTTAAAAGATTATGAGTATACATATAGCACTGATTTCGGCGAGTCACTAGTTGGACACACTGAAAATCAGCGCCATGGAAAAAAAAATTTCATGGCATTATGCTGAGTGTGCTCCAGTTCCCAGATGACGCCTTGACACATACGAGTATAGGTATTGTTTAGTTTGTAATATGTAGTATGTTGTAATTGGTATTGTAAATCCAAGTGTTATTTGTAAATTATGTGTTTTTTATGTTTTCTCTGATGGCGTCACTTTGGAGAATAAACCGTTCTTTCTTTCTTTCTTTCTTTCTTAATCTTTCTTAAAGTTTGTCACATAGATGAGATATATCCTATATGAAAATCTGGGAAGTATTTTTGTTACTTTGGGACTTCGGTTGAGAGAGATATCCCCTGCTTTTTACTTCGGAAAATTAAAATATCTCACGAGTATTTCAATATAATAGGCGGACGAAGTAGTGGATGAAATCATTTTATTTTATTCTTTCTGGCTCTCATACATCTATTCTTATTTTTTGTCACAAATAAATGGAGAGATATAGACGGACATACATTGATCCGATCTTAAAGTAAGTAAGTTGAAGCAGTAAGCTTACTGAGATCAGTTTTTACGCGAATCAAACAATAAATTTTTCATTTCATTGTCATTTTAAAATTTTTCCATATTGAAGTTGGTACTCAGGCTTTTACCACTCGACTTAAAGTGGTCCACACGTGCTAAACCGTAAATTTAAATATGCTTATATTCATAACATGAGAATTGCTCAACTACTAACAGATAAGCTAACGACGCCGTACGTCTAATCGGTTGTTAAAATTGAACAGATCTACGCAAAATAGATCAGGGTGTTTTTAAGGTTGCTTCACAAACGTAGGAATTTAACCTATAAATAATTATGTAGCCATGAGTACATAATAGATCACAAAATTCGATATCCCGAAGGAAAGTTAGTATTAATAGATTTTTCGAATTCATTACAATTTTTTTCGTTTGTTAGAACCCTTAGACGGCGATTTGCTGACCGCCTGTCATATTGTTCTAAATAAATAATGAATTCAATATTTCCCTCCGAACTCCTCTACACTCCTCTTTCTTTTATAATAAATCTTTTACTGTCCCTACTACTATTTCTTTATTCCTAAAAATCCTTTATATTACGGCTACCATCATTTAGTAATCTATTTTAAATAATAGCGGTACACCACCCTCCTTTTCTTCGTTATTTCTTCATCCGCTACTATAGCAAGGTTGTCTGGAAGAAATTGCACTTATTTTCATCTTATTTTGTGGTGTACCATAAAGAATATAAATAAACAAATAAATAAAATAGAAAGCCTTTTACTTCACACATTACAATTAGTTATTTGTATTTACAATGTTATTTTGTTATAATATTTAATTTTGTCATTATTTTTCAAATAGTTATAAAAATTATACTGTTTTCTACCTTAATTTCAATATAATGTACATGTATACATTATATATAAATTAAATAATGAATTATGTTATATTTTTCTGTTCATATTTTTTTATTTTATATGTTTTTATTCAATTCTTTATTTACAGAAAAGAAAATATGTTAATTACAATACTTATTAACCAAAAACTACAATAAACAGTCCTACACCTCGTGGCATGGTATTAAGAACGCTGGCTGCATTTCCACATTGAAAGGCTAAGCTTAACTGTCGAGCGAGAAAAGACCTTGTCACCAGCGCTAAGAATATGATTTATAAAAACTCATCATTGCAGGAGTAATAAGGATTGAATAATGCCAGTAAAATGTGGTTCAAAAGGATTAAATTGTCTATACTTCTCACTAAACATTTCAAATTCTATAACATAACTGCTTTAGATATTTACTTTAAGATTAGAGCAATGTATGTGATGTTGTCGTTATGTATGTTAATGTTCACGAAGAATTTACGTAGATATTTCACAAAATAAGTGCACGAACAGTTAAACGTCTTGCAAGAATTTCAAAGTTTGCGGTCATCCTAAGTTTACCTTCAAACGGTTTAAGTGCATACTCAAAAGAGATAACCCTTGAGCTTAAGTCTAGCTAACGATTCCCGAGTGAGACAAAGTTGAAGGCCTCGTTATCTTTACTTGAACTTTATTAAAATCGCTAGTATTACAAACATCAAAGAGTTGAGGCATATTACACTATCTTTATCGCGAGTAAATGAGGATTGTAATTAGCGATAGCTACATTAAATTTTCAATAATACTACCTGATTTTTATGATAATACTACCTTGACGTTGACTTTATACACATACATCGTTTACCTAGCAGAAACGCAGCAAGAACATCCAGCCCCGTAGCATTCTTCATAGTTTTAAAACGATATTTTTTTAGATAGAATATGCGACAAAAAGGAAACCAAAATACAAAGCAAAACTTTAAAATGGTAAATGTAGGATTCGTTTTATTCAGTTACTATCAAACCGGTTCAAGTTGCCTGAGCGTTCATTTCAAAGATATTAAGTGACAAAGGACGATACCTGACATTTCGTGTGATATAGGTAACTCCCCATGTAATATCGCTCATTTAAAAAAATAGTTATTTTTTTTTTCGTCGCTGCAAAAGACAGATGTCGCTACGAATGTTTTGAAATCAGATTTATCGAAATTTAAATCACAGAATACATAGTAGGAATAATATACATACTATGTTTTAAAAGGACTTACAAAATAATAAAAAGGAATGTTAATAAAATCTATGCATTCATTATTATGAAGAGACCGACTTAGTAAAAAAATCCACTTCATAATTACATAAGATTGGTTACCCTTTTTACGTGGAAGCAACGATAACAATTTTGCGGCCAAAAGATTTGTGGTTATAATATGAACGCTTTGTTTGTTTTACATTAATTAACCTTTGCCCGTATCGAGAGCGAAATCGTCATATCATTTGAATCTGAAGACGTTTTTTGTTTACGGTTTTTTAATAATATCTTCACGCTTAGTTCCTGACGGGGTAGTTACAGAGAACAGATCGCAAAATGTCACGCGTCGTGGACTCTTTCACTTCTTTAAAAATCATCAAATTAATCATAATTTAAATTAATAGTGTCCGTAAAAATTCTGACTAAATATTTTCACTTGTATAACAGAGGCGTGATCTTTCACTGCTGTCCGTATAAGGAAGCTCAAACTAGCTCAGCGTTTTATGTCAAGAGCTATACCCGGAATTTCTCTACGTGATTGAATCCGCAATGAAAATATTCGCGAAGGTAACTGGCATATTAATAATAATAATAAGCCCTCTATTCAGACCAACTTAGCATCAATTACAAAACATTGAAAACTACAAATTATGAAAATTTATTAACTAATAAATATATTTTTACTAACTAATCTTAATCTATTCTTTTCTAATACTTAATTATTTTTTATAGGTCTGTTTGCCAATTGGCAAAGGTCTCCTCCAACCTTTTTGCATTCCTGTCTATCTTGGGCAACTCTATTCCACGTTACTCCTGCTACTTGCCTAATGTCAACTTTTATGTCTTTTCATTCCTTCTCTGGGATACAAGATGTCACGATAGCCGAGTGGTTGGGAGGTCGGAATTTCGAGTCGAGAGATCCGAGTCCGTTCCCCATGTGGCAGGCTCGCACCAATGGGTTTTTTAAAAATTTATGTACGATTAAATTGAAGAGAAAAAAGTTAAAAGTTCAACTGACACGGGCGGGATTCGAACCAGCGACCTTCGCCGATCCGTGGTGACGCTCTTACCTCCGAGCCACCGTGTCTTACACGCATCAGTCGAAATTTTAACTCTGTATTCTCTTATATTATTTATACCTTGTTTATTGGCCTTTTTTTCTCTATTTATTATCTAAAAGAGTGTAGTTTAAAATACTGATGCTACCATATGTTATTATGTTTTATTTCAGATTATGTTGTGAAATGATTGGTGGAGATGCTTCATTTTCCATTTTTTTTTTTTGAGTAAAACGTCTTTAAGAATCTTTTGAATGGTGTTTTTTTGGATGCTTAAAAATATCAAGATCATATCACCGACGTACTTATTTTATAATTATCCCTAAAATTAAGTGTTCCCTGAAAACTTCTTTGTGGATACTTACTTATTTACATTTACAAGCAATCCTTGAAGGGGTAGCCAGGGAACATACATCCAAGTGTCACGATCCTTACAAACCTCTTTCTATTCTTTCAAAATCATCACTTTATGATGATAATAATTTTTTATTTACTTATAAAACATTAATACTTTTATTTTTAATTTGCTGCCAAAACTGGAGAACGTTTGCTAGCTGTGTGCTAGTGTCAAGGTTGCCAGACACCCCGGCGTCTTGTACTCCCGGCAACCCTCCAAGAAGCTGTGATACATTGTCAAGTTGCCCTTGACACAGACGCAATCTGTGAGTGTTATGCTTAGTGACCGTCATATTGTGTTACAAAAGATGCTGAAAGTTTTCATAGATATATAATAAATACCTTTGTTATGTTATCTTGGTTACAAATAACTTTTTTTGCGTAATATTTCGTATAATTTTTTCATCTGTTTGTTTCCGGTGAAAGGACGAATGGACTTCATAACGTAGATCTCTGTAAATTCCAGTATGTGGAATGGCGTGAAGATATCATTTTTATTTTCTTTTCGTTTATTGTAACCATTTTTACAATGCGATACAAAATAATTACAAAATAAACATTGTTGAAGACATAAACATTACAAAATAAACATTGTTGAAGAGAAGCAATTTAGACTATTTTTAAAATTGTTACACAAAGTTACCAGTTTTTCCTCCTTCCTTCCTTCCTTTCCTTCAGTTCTTTCCTTTTGGTTCAAGCCACGTCCATATCAAATTTCATCGACATGGATTATCTTTTCTTACAACAACCATAACCGATTTTGATGTAATTTCGACACACGGAATAGATACAGTAGAATTAAAATCAGTTCACAATTTTAGTTGGGTCGGCCCGGGGATCGAACTCAGATGTCGTTGGCTAGGACACTGCTGGCCGTTCTACTGAATTTAGGTCTGATATATTTCTAGTTGCTTGTCCCACTCTTAATCGGGAGCACGTCATTTTGTGGTCAACTTTGGGGGAGGCCTATGCTGAGCAGTCTTAGTCTCCTCTTACAACACCCACGGTCAGATAGGGAGTGGTGTATGCTCACGCCTTCTTCTTATGAAATGCCTGTAGATAAATAATAAAACATAAAGTTATTGCTCATGTTTCTAAGTCTATAAAGTGCAAGTATTCTTGTTATCCTTAAAAGGATTTAGGTCTCCCGTGAAAGAAAACAGTAGCTGTAATCCGTCAACGATCGCTTTGTTTTGTTGTTTGTCGGACACGCACCCGAACGTGATGTTTTATTGCCGCTACATACTCCCATTTGTAGACATCAAAGTTCAAATCGAACAGAGACAAAGTGATTTTATAATAATACACATTGACATCTTCGTAGGGAATTTTATCTAGGAAAATAACTTTTATTGTCAGATCAAACACTCAGTAAATTAAATAATTAAAGTTACGATAAAAGATTGGTTGAATGATCGTAAGTCGAGTCCACAGACCTTAGTTCGATCCGTTAGAAGTAGGTAGGCTCACAGAAAAAAGTCTTAAAAAAATAATGTACTTCAGGCTCATCGCCATTCCGTTACACCAAAATAAGCTTCGGCTTGAAACTAAGCTGAAGTGTATGTAAAGGACTAAATGGCTTTGTTGCCTTCCCCTGTATTTGGAATTCGTGAAGGCGGCGCAGGTTCTGAGCTTCTGGGTTCGATTCCCTATCGGTTCAATGCAGAAAACAATTTTTCAACATTGTCTTGGGGCTGAATGTTTGTGGTACCTTCATTGTTTCCGATTTCATAACACAAGAGCTAAAGATATGTTTGTTTCACCAACAATACCCTTATCAAGCCACACGTCAACAATAGAGTCCTTTATCACTTAAAATCTTCCAAATGTCCATTCAAGTATTGAAATTGGCGTGAAGCAGAGCCTAACCCAATATATGTATTATGGAGGTGCTAAAGTCGTATTTTCGTCTATGCATATGAATAATATTTTAGTGTGTGTTTGTAATTCTAAATGAACAGCGTTTCACTCAATGCTTATGAAAGTATATTCGTAAGGGTGACATCGCCGCCGATGTTCGCGTGGAATCATTTGATATCTCTCAGAAAATTTATAAGGTATGCAACAAATCAAAATCCATTAAGCAAAATCATGAAATCTTTCATTTGCAACTAATATGTAAATTAATTTTTTTCAATATTTTATGAAAAATGTTGTAATATAATTTACATACAATATGGCTGACAATTGATTTACATACAATATGGCAAATTTGATATTTTGTATCTGGGCTAACTTACTTCTAGCTGTATTAAAAATTCCGAAATCTGTCCAGGAGCTAGCCCCGGTGACCTGTAGCTCAAGTTTTCTGAAGTTACATCAGGCACCAGACTCTCAATAACTAAGGTTATAGTATTGAAATGAATTACTTACTAAGTAATTAAAAATTAATAACTTATATGGGAGTGAACTTGTATAGGATATTCCATGATTTTGTAGGGAATTAACTAAGAAAAACTAGAACATAAGCTTAATTTCCGACCAAATGGCTGTATATAAATATCATCACGCAATTCCCAATACAGGGTTAGAGGTCTAGTCTAGACAATGCCGTGAAATAAATTACTATAATAATAATAATTATTAATTAAGTCCCTTCGATCCACTTTCCACCGAAGATATTGTTGGGACAACGTGCATCAACAACAACAAGCCAACGAGAGACAAGAAAACGAGACTATGTGACAGGTGGTGAGCCCGTCGCCGTATTTCTGTTCAAGCCAACAATATAATTCGTACATAAGTTTTTGAAAAACCCATTGGTGCGTGCCTGCCACCTGGAGATCGAATTTGGGTCTCTTGACTCGAAATTCTTGCCACTCAACCACTCGGCTATCTTGCTTTTAGCTGCGTATAAAAGAAAAATTTTAAAGACATTTTATTTATTTTAAACTATTTTAGAATTATTTTTTATAATTTAGAATTTATGGTAGTAGAAATTTTTCTTCACAATTTAGTCAAAGGCTTTGGAATTTGAATCATTTCGAACCACATGTCACCGGATATTATTTTGAGACAACGATAGAGGTGGTGAGACTGTGGCCGTCAGGGTATGATTCTATAATAACGCCTATAATAGCTTAATACAAACTAGCGCCTTTACAATATTATTTGGATAATCTACCATCATAAAAAGAATATCTTCACGCTATTCCAAATACTAGGGTAGAGTAGGCAGAGCCCTTTCGACCCATCGGTCGATAGGGTCTCTCTGTCAAAAATAAATGTCTTCGTTGAAAGGTGTTTTAACGGAAAATTTTAAGGACAACGTGACAGGCTCAACGCCTATCGCCGTCTTTATGAAAACGAAATCGTACATAAGTTTTGAAAAAAACTCATTGGCACAACACATGGCACAGTACGCCTTCTACCTGGAGATTGACTCCGGTCTCGTGACTCAAAATCCGATCACCCAATAATATCGTGACTATATTAATTTTAGTTAATTTATAATAATTAGTATGTAATCAAAAAAGAAATACATTTTCACTTTCGCTGGCGTTTATGAGCCTAAGTGCAAGGTTCATACACTGTTTTAATGAATCAATTTCAATAACTTACCATCATATGAACTACGTTTTCTCTACCTACCTTTCAATTAAAAAGAAAGAAGAAAAAATTTCAGTTTCCACAGAATCGTAAAAAGTAATAACAACACGGTTTTTACGACAAATCCCAAAGTTAAATTTGTTTTTAAATTTTGGTTAAAACAAAAAACTTTTCATGTAGAAGTTTGAGGAAAATCATAAAGCATTTTGGAAACATTCAATGTTTCTGTTGGTTTAGGGTTAAGGGCACGTAACATATGTTACGCGACGAGGGTACCGGCGCGTAAATCAAGGAGATGCGTATAAAAAAGAGTTAGAAATTATTTAGAACTATTCATTCACTTCATTTTCAAATAATATACTAATAATAATATAATCGAAAGTCTATATATAGTCCCGAAAAGTATCTTCGGTGGAAGGTGGGTCAAAGGGACTTAATTGTCTAGACTTGACCTCTGTCTACCCCTGTATAGGGAATTGCGTGAAGATATTTTATTTTTTTTTATTATTTTTTAATATAATCGAAAAGTTTAATAGCCCGAATACGATGTAATGAGGATAATAAAATGTCTCCGCGCTATTCCCCGTACTGACAGTAGTTACCCTGCCTTCGAAACTAATGGTTGCGGGTTAAAATCCCGCTTGGGGTAAATATTTGTGGTATGAATCATTAAATAAATATTTATCGACGTATATCGTACCGTTGCTTTGCACACTAAGACCGCGACAGGCCCACCCAGTTCTGGTAAAATGCATAAAGGTGAAAATCTAATACCAATTACTGAATGGTTATACTATTTTCCGCTGTATATACAAAACATATCCATTATTTTTATGAAAGCAAAATCAAATGAAAATAAAGTGATTTATCAGCTTGAAAAAATTTAAATATCAGAATGTCCACGTAGCGCAATCGGTCGGATGAAAATAAAGCGAAGCAGAATGTGCCTGATTGCGGATATCGAGTAATTGAAATCGGTTGCACTGGCTGCACGTGACGTGACCCTTTGATTTATTGTTAAAATCTATACATATAAATTAAATTGAGGTGTCTGTTTGTAACACCAAATTAAAAGGTTTTCACTAAATGCATATGAAAGTATATACGATACCTGCATATTATTAAAATCATTTTTTAAAGTTGTTCTCTGTTTGTACCGATTAATTTCTTAAATGGCTAGACCAAGTTTAACGGGGCTTTTTCTGGTAGATAGCAATTGATACAAGGAGTAACTGAGGTTACTTTTATTTTAGTCGAATTATTACGGTTGAGTAACAACCACGAGCAAAATTTCGGGGCGTAGCTAGTTTTAAATAAATTAACAATATATGTATATATTTTTTATATAAATTAAAACGAGCTCATTAACTTGTGCATTTACGAAATTCATACATGGATAGGGATAACATCATAAGCATAGCTCACACGCAATGAAGGTACCACTAAAAAAACAGCCCTGGGAAATAATTGTCACGCTTGGTAAGCTGATTGGCGATCCCAGTACCAGACATCTTGCATCTTAGACCCTGTTATCCGTCGCCGGTCTGCTGAATTTGGATCTGGTACTTTTCAAGATGGTTAACCCAGCCCACTCAACTGCATTTCTAAGGATTTTTCCTTTATAATGCACAAAAGACTATTTTAATAAAATTAATTAAAATATGTCAAAATATAAAAAAGTCACAAAAGCGGAGTTTGGATAATGTCGGCATTCGTTTCAAGAATTCGATCTCCAGGTGGTAGGCTCGTACCAATGAGTTTTTCAAAACTTACGTACGACTTGTATCGTTGGCTTGGACATTGAGACGACAACAGGCTCAATCCCAAATAGCATTTGTTGAAAGGTGGGACTAAACGACTTAACTGTATAAACCTCTTTCTACCCCAATGCATTAAATTGCGTGAAGATATAAAAATATGTTTGCACAAAATAATACAGGAAATCAATACTTCATTTCTATTCAATAGCTAATTGAAACTGAAATATAGTCTCCGTATTGTCTTAATTGCATCTCTTTAGAAAAGATTGAGGCGGACTAACTAATTAAATTAACTTAAACTGAAATAACCCAGATTAATCTTGCAACGAGATAGAAGATAAGCGAAGCTTTCTCTAGATAACATGAACGGTGATTAAATTCTATACATTCTAATGTAACTCGATAAAAGATTTGTTTAAAACTTCACACATTTCCCTACAGTGAAGGAGTGAGATATCTCGAAAATTTTATTATTTTGACCTACTATTATTTATGGTGGTTTCTCTTAGCCGCTTAGTTGTTTCCGTTAGTAGAAAGAGAAACGCATAGCTGTCGATATTTAATTACCATACAGAAATTGTATGTAATGTATTATGATTTTAATTTATTGTTGCACACTTGTACACTTTCTTTATGTATTAGAACTGACTGGTATTAAAAAATCACGATAGCCGAGTAGTTGGGTAGTCGGAAATTCGAGTCGAGAGACCCGAGTTCGATCCTCAAGTGGCCGTACCAATGGGTTTTTCTAAAAACTTATGTACGAATTACATCGTTGGCTTGGACATAAAGGCGGCGACGGGCTCACCACCTGTCACGTTGTCCCGACAATATCTTCGGTGGAAGGTGGGTCGAAGGGACTTAATTGTCTAGACCTCTGTCTACCCATGTATTGGGAATTGCGTGAAGATATTTATATATTTATTTATTTCATGACTGGTTTTACCTTATAACATCTTCAGGGTATTAACACTGACTTTATTATATTAGCCATATATGTTAAAAGTTTAAATCTTAAGTTGTGAACTTTTCCAAGTATACTAATAAAAAGTGAACGTGTACAGGTGTGTAACAATGAATTTAAATTTCATGCAGTTTCTCTATGAAAAGACAATCTCAAATTTAAATTTTATTTACTATTTATTTTTTTATCTCAATACAGGGGTGGTTAGAGCTGAAGCTAATCTAATCCTTTCAGTCTGCATTTACCGGAGCTTAATGGACAACGTGACAGGTGTTGAGCATGCCACTACATAAATCGTACAGAAAACGCATTGGTACGAGCCTACCTCCTGATGATGAAACTCCGGTCTCTTGACTCGAACTCCGATTAACCAACTACTCGGTCGTGACTTACACATTATTAATATATTACAAATTTGTCGCAGAATGTCTTTATTATCTAAACAAAAGTCTTAATTGCCCATTTACATAGGACGTGGAAGTCGTCTCGCAATTGAAGTTACGACAGTACAGTTAACTTACACAATTATTAAAAATGTTATGTATAGTATATTTATTGAATACAAAAATATCTTCACGCCATTTCCAACACAAGGACAATTAAATTCTTTCGACTCATCATCGGGGCTTATTTTGGGACAACGTGATACGTGGTGAGAATGTCGCCGTGTTTATGTCCTAGTCAACAATATAAATCCTACATAAGTGTTTTTTTTTGAAAAACCCCAATTGGTACAAGCCTACCATTTATTAATTAAACACGGATCTCTTGACTCGAATCAGGATCAGCAAACCTCTCGGCTATCGTCACTTTCTTGCATTGTAATTATTATTACATGCATTGTAACATTATTTTGTATTGATAATAATTAATGTTATTTATTCACTGTTAGAGTAACACCTCAAGCAGCTAATGCAACCGGCAACTGTTATCAACGTTGGTGGTAACACCGGCGTTTGCGACGTTGGCAGCACTGCCGGTGGCAAAAAACCCACCGTCCTATACTACTTGTCCATACTAATGTATTTTTCTAGAGACTAGCTAAAATAACATTGGCTTTTAGAATCAATCTGTTTACCCTCACAAAATTTCTCTTGTTAATATAGGTATGTAGTTTTAATGTTTTTCATATATTGTATATTGTATTTTATTTATACATATTTTTAGTTATATATCGTATTTTAGTTATCTTAGTTATATGTTGCAAGTACCTTACATATCGATACAAAATTTCCTCTGTACTACTCAGTTAGTAAGATAAGGAGACATTAGTAAGGCTTTTACAGCATAGAATTACGTAAAGTTTGATAAAATCTAACTTTTTATTTATTGATATAAGTAACATACATTACAAACATTGATGATGACATCAGTGGAAGAGTGGCGTACGAAGCGGTTTTAAGGTCCCGCCAGGTCTGCGGCTCCAGGTTCAATTCCCTAACGGATCAATCTACATTATTTCTGATCTGGAGTTTGTGGTACCTTTGTTGTTTCTGCTTCCATAACACAAATGCTTAAGCTACTTACTTTGGGATCAGAGAAACGTATGTGACTTTGTCCATATCTATTCTATAAAAAATATATCTTCAGGCCATTCCCTATACAGGGTTAGACAGAGGTCTAGACAATTAAGTCGTTTCGACCCACCTTCCAATGAAGATATTTTTGGGACAACGTGATACGTGGTGAGAATGTCGCCGTGTTTATGTCCTAGTCAACAATATAAATCCTACATAAGTGTTTTTTTGAAAACCCCAATTGGTACAAGCCTACCATTTATTAATTAAACACGGATCTCTTGACTCGAATCAGGATCAGCAAACCTCTCGGCTATCGTCACTTTCTTGCATTGTAATTATTATTACATGCATTGTAACATTATTTTGTATTGATAATAATTAATGTTATTTATTCACTGTTAGAGTAACACCTCAAGCAGCTAATGCAACCGGCAACTGTTATCAACGTTGGTGGTAACACCGGCGTTTGCGACGTTGGCAGCACTGCCGGTGGCAAAAAACCCACCGTCCTATACTACTTGTCCATACTAATGTATTTTTCTAGAGACTAGCTAAAATAACATTGGCTTTTAGAATCAATCTGTTTACCCTCACAAAATTTCTCTTGTTAATATAGGTATGTAGTTTTAATGTTTTTCATATATTGTATATTGTATTTTATTTATACATATTTTTAGTTATATATCGTATTTTAGTTATCTTAGTTATATGTTGCAAGTACCTTACATATCGATACAAAATTTCCTCTGTACTACTCAGTTAGTAAGATAAGGAGACATTAGTAAGGCTTTTACAACATAGAATTACGAAAGTTTGATAAAATCTAACTTTTTATTTATTGATATAAGTAACATACATTACAAACATTGATGATGACATCAGTGGAAGAGTGGCGTACGAAGCGGTTTTAAGGTCCCGCCAGGTCTGCGGCTCCAGGTTCAATTCCCTAACGGATCAATCTACATTATTTCTGATCTGGAGTTTGTGGTACCTTTGTTGTTTCTGCTTCCATAACACAAATGCTTAAGCTACTTACTTTGGGATCAGAGAAACGTATGTGACTTTGTCCATATCTATTCTATAAAAAATATATCTTCAGGCCATTCCCTATACAGGGTTAGACAGAGGTCTAGACAATTAAGTCGTTTCGACCCACCTTCCAATGAAGATATTTTTGGGACAACGTGACAGTGAAGCCCATCAACGTCTCAATTCTCAAGCTAACGATATAATTCGTACGAAAGTTTTTTCAAAAAGTTCAAATTCAAAACTGAAAATACAAATCTCAGTGATTTTTTTTCAGTTTTAATGTATATTTTTTTTCGTTTCTTTACTTCTATTTAATGTAGATTTCAGGAATTCCAGTAAACTTGCAAAAGTCGACTACAGGGTAAAGGATTTTCTCATATGATCGATTTTCTGTAATCACTTCTTTGGACGAGTGGCTCTGGATACATAAGAGCGAACATTATTTTATTTTCGAAGTGTTAGGAATGCTGGGGTGGAGAGGTCGAGTCATTTTAATACTCTCAACCCACCTTTAACGGGGCTTATTTGGGGCAAATTATATTCATAGGTTATCGCTATCTTAGTGTCCAAGCCGGTACCACAGACTAACGTATACTTGCATAAACAAATATTATTTTAACTTTTATAAATTAATGTTCCTTTCTTTTTATGATTATCATCACTTATAACTGAGATAAGAAAATACTAAACACTAAACACTAAGAAAATAAAAAATAAAACACAAAATTTAACAGTTATATGATTAGAGATAGTAAAGGAGCATTAAATGAAATTCAATTAATCGTCACATTATTATTTATTTTTTATTAATAGTATTACGACACAAAAAATGTTAACTTTCTATGCTCTGTGTTAATATAGTGTTGATATACGAGTACGAGTATTTGTGTGAAATCCAAATGTGCAATTAAGTAACAATACAATTAATCGGAGGTTGTAAAATATTACTTATGACGAAGGCGTAAGAACATAGTCGACATTTTTATTCTAATAAGCTTTTAGGTTGAATTCAGTGCTGTAATAACTTGCGGTATTTAATCCCTCACGCGTCTGTTGCTCAGAGCGGATTTCTGCAACGTCGGCGAGTCGGGCCTGTGAGGTAATAATTATAATATAATAAAAATTGGAAATTATAAATTAGTTATCTTTTTTTTTCTCTGAAAATGCTGAACTTTTAAAAATAAACTTTATAGTGTATTTCAGTATGTCTCTATTCCGCTGTTTGAAACGAACACTAAAGTACCACTTGACGCCCTCCGTGGACGAGTTGCGTACACACCGGTTTCCATACTCTCGATAGCTTACCATACGCTCCATACGCTCGATAGGTTCCCGGTTCGATTTCCGGACAGGTCAATGTAGATAATCAATATTATTCTACATTATCTCGAGTCTGGGTGTTTGTGCTTTCCTTGTTTTTTTCCGATTATAAAGCATAAGTGTTTATGCTATTTACTTTGGGATCAGAGCAGTTTATGTAATCGTGCATTCCATGTATGTATTTATTTTGTTATTATTATAAAGTACTGAAACAAAGCAAAATATTTCTTCTTCCCGCAAAGGGTGGCCAGAGAGACTAGATCGCCAAGTGTCATAATATTATTCGCCGACTTTCATTTTTACAATATATTGTCAGGTGGTCGCCATATTGAATTTTGTTTACTGTTTTGTCTTAACTTACAAGATAAAACCAAAAAAGGATTGGCCAGGAAAATAAACATTTATTTAGAAATAAATGACAAAAAGGGTCTAAGTTAGAGACGTGTAATGAGTAAAAACAATTATAACGTTAAAAACTCGATGTTAGATTAGTCTTACATTATACGCTTATTATAATTTTAATTTATAATGAATGCACAACAAATTAATACATAGGAACAACATCACATACATTGCTAGATCCCATAGTAAGCAGCTTGAACCCTTGTATTATGGAATCAGAAGCAACGAAGGTACCACAAACACACAGACCCGATAAAATGAAAGAATGTTACGACCGCGAACAGAAACCGAGACCTCAGAGCTGGCGACACCATGAAAACCGATGTGTGCACCATTCTGCAGACATAGGTCGTCGTGATTTGATTCATAATTACTTTTTAGGGTTCCTTACGTAAGAATTGAAAATAGAACCAGTACAGGATCACTCGTGTAACCGTCTATCTGTTCTGATGATTGTGACCAATTGGACCTAAGTTAAATATTATATTTATTGATTATTTATTATTATTTATTAATGTTTGTTGTTATAAAAGTGGGAGTGAACTGAACTGTATGTTGCTGTGGCCCCTGAAGGAGAAATGCATAGATAGGTAGGTGGATTCGCCTTCGCCACTAAAAAATCATAGAGTGAATCGTGGAAATATTGTACGGAACCCTCTTCAAAACCGGACAGGAATTAAAATTAAAATAAATATACTGTGGAATTTGAGAATCCATTAACTATCGAGTGTACCCAAGAGTGAAAAACACAATTTTGGGTATTCAATTTAAGGAAAATTAATTTTTAACAAAGCTGATAAATTGAAAAGCCCTGGACTCTCAATTAAATGAAGCTTCAAGGAAACAAACTTAACTTTATTTACTTGATTTTAAATACTGCGTCACAATAGTCGAGAAATGTGACCAGAATTCAAGAGGCCCGAATTTGTTTCCCAAGAGTGAGGCTCGTACCAATGAGTATTTTCATAAAGTTATATCTTCACGCAATTCCCAATACAGGGGTAGACAAATAAGTCCCTTTGACCCACCTTCCACCGAAGATATTTTCGGGACAATGTGACAGGTGGTGAGCCTGTCGCCGTCTTTATGTCCAAGCCAACGATGAAATTCGTACATAAGTTTTTGAAAAACTCATTGGTACTGCCACCTGAGGATCGAACTCGGGTCTCTCGACTCGAAATTCCGACCACCGAACAACTCGGCTATCGTGACTTCTTCATTTTCATAAAGTTAAATACGATTTATGTCATTCGGTTAGACAAAAAAAGCTATTTGCATAATATATAACATCATCCCTACAGAAAGGTAACCTTTAGCATTACAAATGTGTAAACGATAAAATATGTATGTCATTTGTGACTAATAATAATAATAAATAATCAATAAATATAAATATACTCACGCAATTTCTAATACAGGGGTAGACAGAAGTTATTTTCGGGACAGTGTGACAGGTGGTGAGCTCGTCACGGTTTTTATGTCCAAGCCTTCGATAAGAATTGTACAATGGTTTTTGAAAAAAACAATTGGTACGAGCCTGCCACCTGGGGATCGAACTCGGGTCTCTCGACTGGCAAATCCTACCATCATTCCACTCGGCTATCGTGACTTTGCCTATTTGTGACTAAGGAATATAATAACGGTGTTTAAGAGAAGAACTAAGGAAAAGCCTATAAAAGGGCAATAGCTGCCGACAGATACCAGCAGCATAAAGCAAAAATATTATTGCGCTTTCCCAAAACACGGGTAGACAGAGGTCTAAACAATTAAGTCCTTTCGACCCACCTTTCAACGGAGATATATTTTGGGAAATCCTGATAGGTGGTGGTGGACTTTTTATGTCCATGCCAACGTTATGATCGTACGCAAGTTTTTGAAAAGCCCAATTGTACGAGCCTATTATCTGGGAATTGAACTCAGGTCGCTTGAATTCAATACCAATTACCCAATTCTAGTCCTATATGTCCTACATGGCCTATCTGACACCGAAATAACTATTTCTAAATATACCAGACTAAATTTCGGCGGACTGGTTATGCCAACGGGAGAGGATCGTGTTGCACTATACTTTTATTAGCTGTTATGATGATGACGATAAAAAATATCTTCAAATTAGCGACCACTGTGTCAATTTCAGGTCATATTTTGAGTATCTGCAATCTTTTACTTTTTTTATTCTTTTCTTTTATTTGGAGGTAAATTCAGTGTTAAAGCTGATTAATTCAGCTATTACTAGAAGTAGTTATACTTTTTTTTGAATTGTCTAAAGACAGATTTTAGAAAAAAAAATACTGCATCGAGCCATTTAAATTTATTATATGTACGTATTTTATAACGTGTTCAATCTATGAAAGTAAAAGAAAGAAAGGTAGGCTTGGATTTTCCTCTTAATTAATATTACGCGTTGGTATTATTTTACATCTGCCTATTAAGGGATTTATTTCTGGATTCATTTATTTTTTATTCTATTTATTGTTATATTGAGAAATTGAAACTTACGTGTTAAGGACTCTGCCCAACGATTGGCAAATAAAATAGAGAAAAGTGAAAGAAGTGTCATAAGAATTTTTCAAAATGACACTGGTTATATTTGTTTTACACATAAATGGCAATATGGCTCCGTTAAAAACTTTCTATTTTTTGGAGACGTGTGTTTATGTTGTTAAATTTTTGAAACTATGTGGTAATTTGATGCATAAACCATTTATCATCACATAGCTTCTCATCTAAGAAGATGTTTTTAATTCTAATCGCATAAAAATAAAAATTAAATACAATCACTTTCACAATGCTCACAATTCGATAAACAAAAGTCAAACAAGGTTGACATTCTTTGTAAATAAAGACGTTATTAATTGAGTTACAAAAGTATTAATCATGTTTATCGTAGTTTTAATTATTTTCTTGGAGCTTTAACAACAAATTTTCACATTTGTAATGATGGATGAAAAGCATCCGAAACGTCGGGAAATAAAAATATTTTGTAAAAACTGTGTAGTATTCGCGTAAACACAAGAAATCATTATGATTAATGATGAAATAAACGATACGATGAAACTTAAGACATAGTTTTTTAATAAACCAATTTTAATGTTGTATTATTTTAATGCTAATCCATTAAATATTTCTTAAAGTACATTTGCTACTGGTTTTCCAGTAAAGTTAAACCTAAATTTTGGATTTAATTGATACTAAAGAAAGAAAAATGTTTTAATTTAATAAAAAAATAAAAGTATTAATAATAAAAAAGTAGATACGGTAAAATCACGACACAAATTATTTACAGCACAACAGTAACAGTATATTATATACATAACAGTATTCATAATTTTTTTTATAGAAAAGGCCGGTAAACGAGCAGGCGGCTCACGTAAGTGATTACTGCCGCCCATGGACACCCGCAATACTCGAGGCATAGCAGATGCGTTGCTGGCCTTAGAGTGCCCTCCTCCCTTCAAAATTGGGGGAGGGGGGGTGTGTGGGCCTCCGGTTACCTGCACTCACCAGACGAAACGCAGAAGTTTGTTAGACTTCTACTTCACGCCGGTATTCTGTGAGGTCGTGGTACCTCCCCGGTCGAGCCGGCCCATTCACGCAACAACAAAAGCTGATGCGTGGCTCTACCACTATTAAACTTGTATACATAACAGTAACTTACATCGTTGGCTTAGACATAAAGACTTCGACGGGCTCACCACCTGTCACGTTGTCCCGGAAATATTTTCGGTGGAAAGTGGGTCGAAGGGACTTAATTATCTAGACTAGACCTCTGTCTACCCCTGTATTCCAAATTACATGAACATATTTTTTTATTAATGTATTTTGTCTTCTGCGTAATATACTTGTAAAAAAAAATAAACAAATAAACCATACTCCCAAAACTGGGATCGAAAGAGATCTAGACAATTAATTCTTTTCAACTCACCTTTCACCGAAGTAATTTTTTAAGTATTTATTTATTTATTTAAACTTTATTTCTTGCCCTTAACAATAAAGGCAACACAGGGCGGAGTTAATGCCTTTTTATTATATACTTATCCAAAATGAGTTGAAATACTTTTTATAAAAATATTGCTTGTTGTCGTAGATATGCAAACATTCTTCATTCAAGGAAACATCTGCTTCCTTTACAGCAAAGCTAATGCATATCCACTCATATCTCAGAGCGAAATGTAAATAGCATCTTCATATTTGTAAAGTCTCAAGTATGAAGTTATGGAAGAAAACTTAAATTGAGATGCGAGATAGACGTAAACCGAGAAAGTAATATCAATCCTTTACATGTTTATTTTTGTATTCAAGAGTCCATACTGCAGACATTAGTTAAGTTTATGAAGGAGAAATGTATGTATTAGTAATAAAGGTCTTCGTCTGAATGCTAAAAAATTAAGTTATTTGAAAGGGACAAAGAGACTATGAAGTCTGTAACTTGGGTATTGCCATATGGTATACGCCATTCCCGAGACTGAGGTCTAGACAATAATAAATATTAAAGACCTCCGTGGTCGAGTGGCGTATACACCGTTTTTCATTTTCAGGGTTTGATGTTGCAAAAAATAAAAATAGTTGCAAAAAGAAATTGCAAAAAGAAAATGAAACAAATTTTTGGATCAAACTTATTACAGTGCCTATGACTCCTGTAGATTTAAGTTCTATGATATAAATCGCACCTAAGTCTAAAATTAACGTAAAATTATAACGGTTTATATTTTTACTACATTCGAAGGTTGAAAACTTTCCGGTAAGGCTTGGCTAACGGTTTGGACAGGCGTAGTATCAGACATCTCGCACTTAAGATTATTATTCTTAAGATTATTCTGCCTACTGTCGCTTGCCTTAGTAACTTTACCTTAGTCGCGTCATGCATCATGGCAGAATTCTGCATGACGCAAACATTTAAATATTTATATTAGTATATAAATTTAAGAGATGACAATTTTTTTTCTGCCTTTCCTATCTCACACTATTCTATCATACTGTTATCTATTTCTGTCGCCCTTACTGGGGACCTTTACTGGGAGCCAGAACGAGAGGCCATAAAGTTCTGTCTCAGTTCTCTGAGTGCTAACGCATCTGTTAAGTAATTTTAAAATAGTTTTTAGGTGATATTTGTTGCAATAAGCACTTAGATTGACTGACCACTGGAGCATCTTACTCGTTGTGAGTAATAAAAAAGTATAATATCAAGTACCCCGTATAAGTACTTATCATATAAATCATGTGTTCATCGCAGCAACAATCTATTTTGACTTACAAATCACTCACATTCTGTTTAGATCGAAAGCTTTTTTAGTTTCATAAAATAAAAATGGATTCTTGAATATAAAAGTATAAAATGTTCAATGCACGCTCCGCGCAATTTTCCAGAAAGCTTCTAGTTTGACAAACCGCGTTGTTATAAGTTTTGGAAGATGTATAATGTGTTTTCAACTTGGAACATTATATTAACGTCTTTAAATACGTCACTGTAATTAACATTACGATAATTATATCTTGTGTTATAGACAATTTATTTTGTACATATTATCGTTACATAAATGTCCTCATAGCTGTAAATTTATGGACATTGCGTTAGAAGTTAAAAGGCATATGATTTAAAACTTCAATTGACGCGTGACGTACGTACGGCAGAGGTCGCGGGTTCGAATCCTCCATTGAATTATTAGGTGCACTGCAAAGTGCTATGCGAATGTACAATACAATTTAAAAAGTTACAATAAGGTTGTCTTATCGATAAAAAAAGATCTCTTTCAGATTACTTTAGGATAAGAAAATATTTAAGGACAGTGAAAAGCGGTGCGCGTTATTAGTACGTGACATTGCAGTATAAGGATGACGCTTGCAGCGTCAGTATTTGCTCACCGGATGGAACTTAGAGCACAGAAGAAGCTGCATAAGGACTTTGTTAGTTTCAAATAATGAATAAAAAATATAAATTCTTTTTTATTGTGTAATTATTTATTTACAGAAAAAATTATGTTAATATTTACAACACTTATTAACTAAAAACTATTATAATCGTAGAGCCCTTCTCCTCGTGGCATGGTACCAAGAACGCTGGCTGTATTTCCACGTTGAATGGCTAGACTTAAGCGTTGAGCGGGAAAAGAACCAGCCTTCTTGTCACCAGCGGCAACGATAAGTCGCGGATACAATTACTTTAGAAACTGCATCCCGCGGTGATCCCACGGACCGATTGTCTCTACGGCAAATGGAACAAATATATAGTCTCCTTTCAAAGATTCATATTTACGCCATTTACCCGATTCAGCTGCCTCTGACGCCGCCTGGGCCCGTATCGAAGTACCCTTGATATGAGAGGCCGCTAATGTATCGACGCAAGTTGCCCCACGAGCCTGCCAAGTCCCACACAAGAGCTTTGCCTCTCTCCTAAGGGACTAAAGTCAAGCCGTCGGGTCTCTTACCATCCTCCCTAAATATTCCACAAGGCTTTAAAACCGATGGAATATTTATAGAAACAAGAGCCCTTCGGATGATTTCATTCAAGGAACCGTGACAAGATAGTCTGCCGGCACTTTTTTGGCATGAAAGTCCGTAGAGGCCTAACTTGTCGACGTCGCTGCCACAAGACATCGATGTGTTTGACAAATCGATGCTTCCAATCGTATTCCTACAGTTATACGTAAACTTTCGTTATCTAGTAATGTACCCAGGTTACTTGATGGTAAAGCATGTAGCCAGTAACTGGATTCCTTTGTCGAAACACCTAGAAAGCGGGCGCGGTCTCTGTCACAGTGAAAATTGTTCAGTAAGCATTTCTGCACATTCTGAAGAAGACAGAGACGTAACCATGCTTCTCTTGCCTCGGTAGCAAAGGTCAAGTCCAAATCATTCTTAAGAATTTTACGTGACAAATCATGAACACTGTGTACGGAGGCAAGGAAAGCCGAAATTCTTTTATGTTGAGATCTTATACAAATTCACATTTTATAATCCCTCTATTCTGTGATCCGTATAACAGAACTGACGAGAGTTCTTCTTGATACTCAAAGGAGATTAACAAACAACTATTGGGGCGTAACAAAATTTATTAAAAATAAGAACGCAAATTGATGATTCCGATACACACTTCAATTAGAAAAAAAGAGTTTTAAAATATATTCCATAAAGTAAAACATAAAATTAAAGTATACAATTACACGCAACCTTTTCAATGTTGTTAAATATCACAATTTACGATGCCATAAATTATTTCCTAAGCTGGGATTTGCAAATTTACTCAGCGGGAATAAAAGTTATATTTGCGTAATAGCAGGTAAATAATATTCGAAAAAAGGTTTTCCTAAACACCATTTCCAGCGTATTTTAGGAGCCATACATATATACAAATACTGGTATACGCAAGAATTAGGAGATTTCATTGGACGAATTTTTGATATGAGGCACGTTTTTTTATTTAATGACAATTTTATTCAATTTAAATTAATTATATTAAATTATAGAACATTACTTTGGACATCTGAAAACGAAATGAAGATATGCACAATATGGCAGGTTTGAAAGATGATATTATTACTTAACTTTCAAAGACCATGTGAGTAAATCGATCCCTAACCTTAAATTTCGCGCTCTATATTCTCTTCACCAATCCGTCGTCACACATTCGCTCAACGTGCCCGAATCATCGAAGCACGTCTTTATCAATTAGACAAGATCATCTTTCAAACCAGCCATATTGCGAATATCTTAATCGCAATATGGCGCGTACCTCGATAGCCGAAACGTCTTGTGATCGGAATTCAAATCAAGAAACTTCAGCTGGATCTCCCGGGTGAGAGGTCGTACCGATGATTGTTTTTTTTAAAGTACGATAACAACAGGATCACCACCTGCCACGTTGTCCCCAAAATAAAATCCTATTACATGGATCGAAAGGACAAAACATTGACACACACGAAGCTCCTTTTCTTTCCTTTCCGAATATTTTCTTGAACATTCTCTAAAATATTTCGACAGTAATTACGATAGTTTTCAGTTCTTTGCGGTAGTGACAGAACATTTTGTTTATTTTGTTTGACAGCAGTTTTTACAATATAATAATAATATATAATAATTAAATATCACAATATATGATACTTATCTATATTCGGCATGCTTTAATAATACGTTTTTCTTAATAGGTATTAAGATTATGTTAGACAGTTAATTGACTCAGGCGTTATTTTGCGGAAATTCATTGTAAAGTTGTTATTGAAAAAGTTACTTCGCAACCCTCCGCATGCAAATATAAAAAGGTATATGTTACCTGGTCCGAAGAGAAGAAGAGCACCACCCTCCCTCCCACAAATGCATGCACTAATTCCACTGTATGCACCACCACTACACTCAAACCAGGTAACATACACCACCACCGAAAACGCGACCCGTGTTTCGCCTCAAAACAAGGCATTCTCAAGCGAGTAGACTCTACGATGAGCGACCGCAGACTCTGCGGTCGCTCATCGTAGATTGCATGGAATTAGTGCATGCATCTGTGGGAGGGAGGGTGGTGCTCTTCTTCTCTTCGGACCAGGTAACATATACCTTTTTATATTTGCATGCGGAGGGTTGCGAAGTAATTTTTTCAATAACAACTTTAAGATTATGTTATTTTCTTTATTTTTATTGTTATTGGTAATAACACCACGATAGCCGAAATGTCGGGTGATCGGAACTCAAAACAGGAAACTCCACCTCTATCCTCCGGGCGAAAGCTTATTTATACCAAATGAGTTGTTTTATTTTTACAGTACGATATCGACAGGGTTAACACCTGGCACATTGTCCCAAAATAAGATCCTATGTCATGTGGATCGAAAAGACAAAATATTGTCTAAACCGCTACAGCAATGAGTTTAGATAGAAAAAATAAATACATAAATAGAAACATAAATAAACAGGAACAACATCTAATACATTGCACGATTCCTAAAGTAAAGCTCAAATATCCATACCCGATACAATGTAGAAATTGTAGTTTTCTTAATTGAACCGTCCGACACGTGTATCGAACCCGGGACCTAAAACCTGGCGAAATTATGAGTGTCGATGTGTTCGCCACTTGTCGACATAGGTAGAGGTCAGTCAAGCCAATGAAGCTTATCTGCGCATACTTACAAATTGGCTCAAGTAATCATATTTCATTTACAAAAAGGCTATGAACTATGAACTATATCTTCACGCAATTCCCAATACTGGGGTAGACAGAGGTCTACTCCTTCCACCGAAGATATTTTCGGGACAACGTGACAGGTGGTGAGCCCGTCGCTGTCTTTACGTCGAAGCCAACGATATGAATTGTACGTTTTGAAAAAACTCATTGGTACGAGCCTGCCACTTGGGGATCGAACTCGCGTCTCTCGACTCGAAATTCCGATCACCCAACCACTTGACTTTCGTGAATTATCTAATATTATATTACAAAAATTAATTAATGTTTAAAAAGCTATCTTGACTTACAGAACTACAGATAATAATAAATAAAATGGTTGGCTATTGGTTCCGGCTAATCTCTGAATCAGCAGATAACTGATGTTATAAATAGTAACTAAGTCTGCTATTATTCTAGAAATCTAATTAGGATTCCGCTTAAGTGTTAAACCGCGGGCAAAGCCGCGGGTAGAGCCGCTGGGAGTAGCTACTATAATATAGTCTTGACATCGTTTTTAAAACAAAGTTATTATTGACCTCGAGTCGTCGATGCTTTCGACGAGTGGTGTACACACCTGTTTTCACAGTGTCTACAGCTCCGAGGTTCCGTATTCGATTCCTATACGGGTCAATATAGAAAATATTTTTTCTACACTTCTCGGGTCGGGGTGTTTGTGGTACTTTCGTAGCTTCTGATACCTTATCACATGAGCTTTAGCTACTTTGGGCTCAGAGCAATGTATGTGATGCTGTTTCACCTGCCACGTTCTTACAAATGTGCGAATAGTGTGAGAATAGAATGAGAAAGTAAGCGGAAAGGACATATTGTAAACCTAAAGGATACATTATCTAGATCTCTGGGTACACCTGTATTGAGAATATGCGTGAATAAGAAAGCTAGTTACGTAACAACTTTGCTAAACCAGTAATTTACGGTCCACTATAAGATTCCTTCTTGTTAGGAAGTGAAACAAACTTTGGTAAAGTTTTTTGCTTAAATCAACAACTGTGTTAATGAGGGTAGGCTGATACGTGACTGCTTCCCTCCTAATATAATGTAATTGATAGTTTGTTACATTATACTGGCAAAATATATAGCAACTCGGCTATAAGTCACGATAGCCGAGTTGTTGGGTGGTCGGAATACCGAGTCGAGAGACCCGAGTTCGATCCCCAGGTGGCAGTACCAATGAGTTTTTCAAAACTTATGTACGAATTTCATCGTTGGCTTGGACATAAAGACGGCGACGGGCTCACCACCTGTCACGTTGTCCCGAAAATATCTTCGGTGGAAGGTGGGTCAACGGGACTTAATTGTCTAGACTTGACCTCTGTCTACCCCTCTATTGGGAATTGCTTGAAGATATTTATTTATATTTATTTTATAATGGCAAAATGAAGCTTCTTTTTATTTTGATGATCTAGCAGTCTAGTATTTAGTAACCTAGCAGCACGCAAGGTCATGCTTTTATACAGAAGGGTAGCTGGGTCGAATCCCCCTAGCGGCAAACATTTGTGTGTTAGCTTATGAATGTTTAGTATTTGTTTATGTTTATTATTATTGTTTATTAGTATAAACTTCTATTTGATAAAGAAAGTTGCATACAATTGTTATTAGCCCAAATACGTATTAGGCTAATTTACACCTACCTACAAAATGTCTTTGCGACATTTTCAATACTGAGGCAGACAGAGGATTAAGTCCTTTAGACAATTAAGTCTTTTCAACTATCTTTCCACCAAATATATTTTTGGCACAATATGACAGGTGATGATCCCGTCGCCATTTTTACTGAAGGTTTTGAAAATTTGTATGAGCTTACCACCTAGGGATCGAACGGGTCTTTTGACACGAATTCCAATTACCCAAACACTCGGCTATCAAGACTTACCCCTGTCTCTCAAACAAATAGAAACAGCTGATGTTATAATTAATTGTATAATGTGCTGATCGTCAATATTTACTGGAACTTCGTTTCGCCTTTTTTTAACCTTATACCTATATCAATGTTAAATATTGAAGTGATCTCCATAGTAATTTAAATTTATAAATGGCAGCAAACGTTAAATTAGGACTATTTAAAAATATCTTCATGCCATTCCCAATACACGGATAGACAGAAGTCACGACAATTAAGTATTTTCGACCCAACTTCCACCGACGACATCGGTTGATGTCTTTTATAACTAGGCAAAATTTTTGATTCCTTGGGTGTTAACGTTACTCGCTGATAATGTAGCTTTATAATGAATTCTTGTATTTACGCGAATACTGCACATTTTAAATAAAACGATTTTCAGATTTTATCGCGTTTTTAATTAGTTTTTACAAACTATTTTTATTTCCCGACGTTTCGGATGCTTTACAGCATCCGTGGTCACGGGGGGAATCTCCCCCCGTGACCACGGATGCACGCGATAAAATCCTAAAATCATTTTATTTAAAATGTAGCTTTATATTGTTGAAAGAATTTTTTAAGTCAGTTTAGAGGTTTAGGTGTGAAAGTGTGACGAACAAACTCACTTTCGCGTTACTTTTATTACTAATGATGTCTTTTTTGTATATGAAAGGGATATAAGTTTTTACTCCGGCATATGAAAATATTCCCTTGCGAATTTTATGAAGACGAGTCGCGGCAACTAGAAGTATATAAAATAAACAAGTCGATGTAAGAAAAATTTCGCAAGTAGTAGTTTCCTAGTTTCTTATTTTATTATTAACGAGCCCATATACCATGGTAATGATCCTGACTTTGTAAGTAACGATTGTGGCTTCAAATCTGGCCCGGGTCAAATATATTTGTGACGAATATGAATATTTTGTCGTGGCACGGATGTTTATACGTATATATAAATTTTTATCTCACTATCTAGCAAATGAAACGTCGTAAAACGTGATAATAATCGTAAATAATTTTTTATTACTTTTTGTTATTAAACAAATGAAAGGCTATCATACCTGAATGGTCTAGTGAACGGGATTCGAATCCAGAGACCCGACCATGATTTCCAGTTGTTGCTGTTGTTGTCTGACAAATGGTATGCTTTTAGGTGCTCTCGGAATGAATTGTATGGAATCTGATAACATTTTATTTAAACAGTATTTTTACATTAACAAAATATGTGTCGACAATGTATAAACTATTTTAAATGTAATGAATGTCATTTGTTAATATGCACCATCTATTGGTAAGAGACGAAACTTGGTCATACATGTGATATATTTTTTAAACTTAATTCCATAATTACATAAATTTCCGAGATAAAATCCGGATATACAGAATTGAATATTTTTCCCAGATCTAAATTAAAATTCTCATAAAAAGTACTATACATAGATAAAAATATCTAACTTTTATGTTATGCTATGTTTTAAACGCTATAAAACCCTTCCACATAAACTGTTACGGCGATTTGGATCTACGTGGAATATACAAAAATAGAAACAGGGGAAATTGCGACGTAATCTAAGGCAAAAGGTTATATTTTAGCGTGAGGGAATATAATATCCAGGTGTTAGATAATATTTGCGTAAGAAAATCGGATCAAATTCTCAATACCACAGATGTCGCAAATTGTTACATCAAGGTAAAGGTTAGGAATTAGGGTGATATAATTTAATGAAGGTAATTCTGTTAGAATTTATGAAACTTTGTTTAAATATATTTTGACAAAACATTTTAAAAATGAAGATGCTATAAAAATAATTCTGTTGATGGATCTATTTCCTACTTATCAGTCTGGCAATGTTATTTGGTATTTCTGCCGACAAATAGCATAGAAACTGTTTAAGCCACAGTTTTTATGCACTGAAAGTTACTCTGTTGGAAAATGTCGGTTGATCGTGACATAGGAGGACGTCTCCTCCCTCAGTGTGCTGTCGGTACTTGTAGAAATTCTTGGAATCGTAAGAACTTAAATAGCGTGATGTAGGATGTCGATGTTTTGTAGCGTGATGTAGGATATTGATGATTTCCTGAATTGTCCACCTCTATCGATGTGAGTAATGGCGATCTTGGCAAACCCTCGCGTATGAGAAAGTCTCTTGTAGTAACCTTTGGTAGGTCGTTGTGATAATAATAAAGATAACTACATAAGTAAATACATACACAGATAGAGACCACACCACAAACATTGCTCTGATTCCAAGGTAAGCAGTTTAAGATTTGTATAGAAAAAGTGTTTTCTACATTGACCCGACAGGGACTTGTCTTCTAAAGTTAATCGTTGCCTATCTCAACCTCTTTTAAACTTTCGCTCTAAATATTTTCCTTACCATTGAGTCATCACTCAAATCATTGAAGCACGCCCTTAATCAGTTATAACATTATCTTTCGAACCTGACATATTGCTTATAATTTGGAATATATTAGTTTACCCATAAATGGTAGAAATATGCGATCGCGCTGTTCTCAAAACATTTATTTTGGGATAACGTGACAGGTGGTGAGCCTGGCGCCATCTTTATGTCCAAGCCAACGATATAAATAGTACATGAGTTTTGAAAAAACCCATTGGTACGAGTCTTGGGTATTGAACTCGGGTCTCGTGACTCGAATTCCGACCACCCAATCACTCGGCTATCGTGACTTATGTACGACCAAAAGTATAGAAATACTTTTTACAGAAGAAAAGTTGCGCCAAAGGAAATTTAACGCTCTAAATAAGTCTGATCTCAATTTAGTTTTACAATTGCCATACCTATTTATCACGTATCAAACCTTCTCACATCCTCTTAACGAGATGATAAATTGAATACGTGATTTAAATTTAAAAATATAACATCAAGACAGGCGCTTTTGTTAGATTTTTATGATAATATTAAGCTGACGTTGACTTACACAAATCGTTTATCTAGCAGAAACGCACCAAGAACTGTCAGCCTTATACCACTCTTTAAAGATTTAAAACAATTTATCACCTTTTTATCAGTTCTATTAGAAAGAACCTGCGACAAAAAGAAAAAACAAATACATGAAAATGGTAAATGTAGTAAAAGGATGTTTGTTCATGTTATTCACGATAGCCGTGTGTTTGGGTGGTCGGAATTTCGAGTCGAGAGACCTGAGTTCGATCCCCAGGTGGCAAGCTTGTACCAATGGGTTTTTCAAAAACATGTACGAATTACATCGTTGGCTTGAACGTAAAGACGGCGACGGGCTCACCACCGGTCACGTCCCGAAAATATCTTTGGTGGAATGTGGGTCGAAGGGACTAAATTGTTTAGACTAGACTTCTGTCTACCTCTGTATTGGGAATGGCGTAAAGATATTTATTTTATTAATTATTGTTCATGTTATTCATTTACTATCAACCCCCTTCAAGTTAACGCATCAACGGTAATTTCAAAGATATTAAGTGATAAAGTATTACTGACATTTTGTGTGATATAGGTAACTCCACATGTAACGTCCTTCATTCAAGGAAATAGTTATTTTATTTTCGTCGCTGAAAAGACAGGTGTCATTACGACTGTTTTGAAATCAGATTTATCGAAATTTAATTCACGGAATACATATTAGAAATATATATGTAAACTATGTTTTAAGAGGACTTACAAAACAATAAAAATTAATGTTAATAAAATTAATATATTCGTTATAATGAAGAGACAGACATAATAGAAATAATCCCAGTCATGTTAATTAAGAATGGTTATCGGTTTCTTAGCGGAAGCAACGATAGTAATTTTATTTAAAAACTTACATATGCACTGCATGCGTATAAAAGCTAATGATTTAAGTAACGGTATTCAAAAGCTTTGTGGTTATAACATGAACGCTTTGTTGTTTTCAATTAATTAACCTTTGACCGTAACGAGTGCGAAAAACGTTACATCATCATTGAAACAGAAGACGTGTTTTGTTTTACGTTTCTTATAATAAAATAAGTAAATCAATATCTTCTCACTTAGTTCCTGACGGGGTAGCTATAGAAAACGGATCGCCAAATGTCACGATCGTTGCATACTTTTTTCACTTCTTTCATCATTTAACTTAATAGTCTCATTTTCATTTGTGTTACTACAGAGATGTGATCTTTAACTGCTGTCCGTATAAGGAAGCTCAAACTTGCTCTGCATGGTAAGGAAAGAGCTATGCTCGGTATCTATATACGTTATAGAATCACAAACGTAAAAATCCGTGGAGGTAACCGGCGTAGTCATAAAGAAAGAAAAGAAAAGAACTAAGAAGTGATAACCGTTGGGGAAAAAGGTCCTCTAGTGGCAAACTCGTTTAGGCAAACGCAGTGTAGGACCACCCACAACAAGTTCTAGTGATGACATGCCAAATGATGGAAGTCGATGAATGAAGTTGCCTGCCTTTCTGGGAGGACAGTGTTCATCAATTGATAAGCTGTAAAGAAGAAGTACTAAAGAGGATATCCAGAGAAAGTACCTACTTTATCATATTAAAAATATTATCTTTATTATCTTAAATTTGTTTTTCGTGGAATCTAATCGCTTGATGATTGTTACCTTGGCTTATTTAGAGGTTTCGCCGCACGAATCGCTATGATATCGTTGGTGGCGTATGTTGGTTGGTGTCGAGAGTAGTGCCTGTGTAGTGGCGGCAGCGCATTACGTAGCGTTATTGGCTCGAATTGTGCAATATTATTTTGTAATCACGTCTCTATGTCCCGATTGCCAAGTGATTGTGTGGTTACCATTTGAGTCAAGAGACCCGAGTTTGATCTCCAGTTGAATGAATGAATGAATGAATGAATGCTTTTATTGTACACCACAAAAAATACAAGAAAACAATTAAACATTGAAGTAAGTAGATTGTACAATTTAGCGATCTCTTCCAGACAACCAACGGCGTAGAGATGTGACACAGTTGCTAGGATAATACCAGTACAACTGATTTTAAACTTGGTTATACAACATAGTATTTACGAGATGATACAAGAGATTTATATTTTACTTTATTTACTTTAAATTCGTGAATTTTTGTTATTTAATATGAAGGTCATGGTACGTAACAGTATAACAGTAACGTAATCCAAAGTTACATGTATTTTATGCGATGTTGCCTGTTTCAAGCTTATACGAGCCATAATATTTCATGATTACACCGCGACATTAGGAGCACGGAATAAAGTTAATTTATTTGAAATAAAAAAAGTAAAATAAAATAAAATATTATATAAAATAAAATAAAATATCTTCACGCTATTCCCAATACAGGGGTAGACAGAGGTCTAGTCCAGACAATTAAGTCCCTTCGACAGACCTTCTACCAAAGATATTTTCGGGACAACGTGACAGGTGGTGAGCCCGTCGCTGTCCTGAAATGTCTTCGGTGGAAGGTCGGTCGAAGGGACTTAATTGACTAGACCTCTGTCTACCCCTGTATTGAAAATGGAGTGAAGATTTTTTTTTAGAAAAAAATTACTTGTCGCTATCGCAGGTACTTATGAGGCTAAGTGTACTGTCTTAATGAATCAGTGTCAATAACTTACCATCATATGAATTACTTTTTTCCTACCTACCTTTCAAATAATCGTATAAAGTAACAAAATATGAATTTTATGATAAAATCCAAACGTTAAATATGTTTTTATATTTTGGCGTAAACAAAAAACTTTACATGTTGAAGTTTGAGGAAAATAATAATGCATTTTGGAAACATTCAATGTTTCTGTTTGTTTAGGGTTAGGGGCAACATATGTTATGCGACGAGGGTAACGGCGCGTAAAACAAAGAGATACGTTTAAAAAGAGTAAGAAATTGTTCAGAACTCACATTTTAAAATAATATACTAATAATAATATAATCGAAAAGTTTAGTAGCCCGAATATGATATAATGATCGGAATAATAAAATATCTTCACGCTTTTTCCGGCACTGACAGCAGTAACCCTGCCTTCGAAACTAATGGTTGCGGGTAAAATCTCGCTTGGGGAAAATATTTGTGTGATAAATGATTACATAAATATTTATCGACGTATATCATACCGGTGCTTAGCACACTAAGACAGGCTCACCCAGTTCTGGTGAAATAAAAAAAAATATCTTCACGCAATTCCCAATACAGGGGTAGACAGAGGTCGAGTCTAGACAATTAAGTCCCTTCGACCCACATTTCACCGAAGATATTTTCGGGACAACGTGAAAGGTGGTGAGCCCGTCGCCGCCTTTATGTCCAAGCCAACGATATTCGTACATAAGTTTTTGAAAAACCCATTGGTACGAGCCTACCAACTGAGGATCGAACTCGGGTCTATTGACTCGAAATTCCGACCACCCAACCACTCGGCAATCGTGACATTTTCTGGTGAAATGCTTAAAGGTAAAAAAATATCTAATACCAATTAATTGATGAATGGTTATATTATTTTCCGCTGTATATTCAAAGCATATCCATTGCATTTATGAAAGAAAAATCAAATGCAAATGAAGTGATTTATCAGCTTAAAAAAATTATACATCAAAATGTCCGCTATGCACAATCGGTCGGATGAAAATAAAGCGAAGCAGAATGTGCCTGATTGCATGTATCGAGTAATTGAAATCGGTTGCACTGGCTGCACGTGACGTGACCCTCTGATTTATTGTTAAAATCTATACATGTAAATAACACACAGACACTTCGTCTGTTTGTAATTCTAAATCAACAATTTTTAACTAAATGCATAAAAAATTAAATATATCCGGTACTTACATAAAAAATCTGTTTTTGAAATTGTTGTCTGTTTTTTTCTGGTTAGTCTCTGAAACGTCTAAAATGATTTTAACGGGACATTCAATGGCACATAGCTAAAGTTATAAGGAGCAACTGAGGCTACTTTCATTTAAGACGAATTATTACGGTTAAGTGTTAAACCGGGAGCAAAGCTGCGGGGCGTAGCTAGTTTTAAATAAATTAACAATATAACTTGCTCTGAGACATGACTGTTAAGCTTTGGAAGCTGGTTGGCGATCACAGTACCAGACATCTTGCATCTTAGACACTGGTAACCGTCGCCGGTCTTGTGAATTTTGATCTAGTTCTTTCCAAGATGGTTAACCAATAATACGCCGGTAGACAATTGCATTTTTAAAGCTTTTTCATTAATAACGCTACACAAAACTATTTTAATTAAATTAATTAAAATATGTTACAATATAAAAAAGTCACAACAGCGGAGTTTTGATAACGTCGGGATTCGAATCAAGAATTTGTTCCCCAGGACATAGTCGACCAATGATTTTTTTTTTCAAAACTTATGTACTATTTGTATCGTTGCTTGGACATCAAGACGACGACAGGCTCAGGTTATCTCAAATAGTATTTGTTGAAAGGCGGAACTAAACGACTGTCTAAACCTATTTCTACCCCAACGCGGTAAGTTGCGTGAAGATATTCAAATATATTATACATAATAATACAGGAAATTAATACTTACTTTCTATTCAATGGCTGATTAAAACTGAAATATTGTCACTGTATTGTCTTAATTACATCTCTTTAGAAAAGATTGAGGCGGACCAACAAATTGATTTAACTTAAACTGAAAGAACCTAGATTAATCTTGCAACGAGATAGAAGACTAGCGAAGCTCTTTCTAGATAACAATGAACGGTAATTAAAATTCTATAATACATTCTAATATAACTTTGCAAAAAATTTTTTTAAAACTTTACGCATTTCCCTACACTGAAGTAGTGAGAGATCTAGAAAATTGAATTATTTCAACCCACTATTATTTATGGCTGTCTCTCTTAATCGCTTAGTTGTTTCCGCTGGAAGAAAGGGAGACGAATATCCGTCCAGGATATTCAATTACCATATAGAAGTCGTATATAATGTATTACAATATAAATTTATTGTTGTACACATTAATTTTTTAACTATGTATTTACTAGCACGAACCGGTTTCATCTTATAACATCTTCAGGGTATTAACACTGTGTTTATTATATTAGCCATATATGTTAAAAGTTTAAATATTATATTTTAAGTATATCTCTTGTAAGTATATAGTTAAAAAGTAGTAAAAGTAAAACGTGTAAAAGTGTCAATAATAAATTCGAAATTCATGCAGTTTCTCTAAGAAAAGACAATCTCAAATATAAATTTTAAAACCCTGTATTTTAATTTGTAATACCCTGATGATGCCGTAAGGCGAAACCAGGCAGTTAGTTAATAAATAATTAAATAAAGTGAATTATGTACAAGTGTTCAACAATGAATTTCAATATAAATTTTATTTACTATTTATTTTTTTATCTTCACAGTTCTTCACCCCAATATAGCGGTGACCGGAGCTGTAGCTAATCTAATCCTTTCAACCCAAATTTCACGGGAGCTTATTATTGGACAACGTGGCAGATGGTGAACATATCTCCATTTTTATTCCAACTATATAAATTGTACAGAAAACCCATTGGTACGAGCCTACCTCCTGGGTATGGAACTCCGGTCTCGTGATTCGAACTCCGATCAAGCAACCACTCAGTCGTGACTTATACATTATTAATATATTACAAGTTTGTCTGAGAAGACAAACTAAAAGATATTTATCAAAGACTTAATTGCCCATTTACATAGGACGTGGAATTTCTATCTCCCTTGACGAACATCTGTGAACTGGCAACTCGCACTTCAGGTTACGACATACAGCTAACTTACTCAATCATGTAAAAATGTCAAATGTCCCTTATATATTTATTGTATACAAAAGTATCTTTACGCCAAATATTAAATATTTTCAATACATGGAATGGCATACACAGAAATCTAGACAATTAAATTAAATTAAATGAATTAAGACAATTAAACCCACGTTTCTTCAGGGCTTATTTTGGGACAACATGATACGCGGTGAGCATGTCGCCGTCTTTATGTCCTAGTCAACAATATAAATCCGATATTAGTGTTTTTTTAAATAACCTTGTGGTACAAGCCTACCATTTATTGATTGAACTAGGGTCTCTTGACACGAATTAGGATCAGCACTCCACTCGGCAATCGTGACTTTCCTCTATTGTAGTTATAATTACATGTATTGTTGTGATAACAGCGCAAGCAGCTTACCAAATTATTTTATATAGTTCTTACCAGTACCTTAAGGCTTTTACTATCCGATCAACTCTAAGCTCATACAATCACCATGCAAATAAATGTACTTTTCTAGAAACTAGCTAAATATAAAATTGGCTTTTAAAATCAACCTGCAATTCTGTTTACCTTCACAAAGTTTTATGTCCTTAATATAGTAATTCAGTTTTATTTTTTTTTGGCTTGTGGCATCGGCGTAAAAATGCGTTATACCAAACTCACTTTTTCCGCGGGTATCAGAAGAGGCGACCAAGGGAAATGCCTTGGAAATGTTATTGGGTAATCATCTCAATAAATACCAGATAAAATTCAGCAGACCGGTGACGGGAAGCAACGTTAGGTATCTGGTACTGCGATCGCAAATCCGTTTGCGAAGCATGGAGATTATGACTGACACTCCCTTACGATGGAGACCCTCGTAGAAAGAGATATGACGTTTTTTATTTTGTTATGTATACAAAAGTTAGTTATATGTTGTAAGTCCCTTATATAACGATATGATGTACCTACCATATTAGTCAGTGAGAAAAAGAAACATTAGTAAAGTTTCTACAACATAGAATTTCCTAAAGCTAACGATACAATATGATTTTACAGTGGTAGAGCCACGCATCAACTTTTGTTGTTGCATGAATGGGCCGGCTCGACCGGGGAAGTACCACGACCTCATAGAATATCGGCGAAGTCTAACAAACTTGTGTGTTTCGTCTGGTGAGTGCAGGTAACCGGAGGAATTTTTTAATCGAACCAGGGACCTCGGAGCTGGTGACACCATACAAACGGCCAATCGTCCCCACGTAACCATCGTTTAACGTTAGTATTTAAGTTAGCGTGGTATACATGCTAACTTAAACGTACTTCATTCTCTCCTCATTTAGCGTCTTTATTGATATTTTTAAATAATAGAGGAAAATTCAATAAAGACAAACGAAAATGAAAATTATTATTATCATTATTAATAAAAAACTTTTATACACATACTTCTTTAAACATGTATATACTTACCACATATATATTTTAAAATATATTTACACATATGACACTATGCAGTACAGTAATTATAAATGAAAATATAAATATGTAAATTGGAAATGCTTTAATATTTTTTTATAGAATAGTTAAAAAATATATCGAAATTCCCAAAAAGCGTGTAACATTTATAAAATTATTGTACAAAAAAGTAAAAGAAGAAAAAAAGTTGAAAAGTTACGAGTATTCTATTTTTATATTTAAATTTCAGTTCCTGGAATTATTATAAATACTATGTTTAGTTTTTTTTTCTATTTTAACCTGAAAATTATTGTAAAAAATATCAAATATATCCTACTACCTACTGAACTTTTTTTCTGAAATTATTAGTTTTAATATAGATTTTTTTCGTTTCTTTCCTTCTAATCAATACAAATTTCGGGAATTTCAATTAACTTCGAAGTTTTAATATAAGCGTTAATGGAACCGAAAAAAATCGACTACAGAGCAAAGGGAGTTTTCTCATATGATTTCTCATACGACCAGTGTCTCTCGATACATAAGATAGTACATTATTCTATCTTCTCGAAGTGTGAATACGGAGTGGAGAGAGGTCGAGTCATTTTAATACTCTCAACCTTATACCGGAGCTTATTTGGAGCAAATGATATTCGTAGGTTATCGCAGTCTTAGTCTCCAAGCCGACGTACCATATACTAAGGTATTCTTGCATAAACAAATGTCGATACAAAAATATGTTCATTCCGCTATTATAAATGAATGTTCCTTTCTTTTTATGATTAACATAAGTTGTTACTGAGATAAGCCAACACTAAACTCTAAGCACTCAACACTAAGAGAATAAAGAAAACACAAAATTTAACAGTTATATGATTAGAGATAACATGGGAACGGTCAACTCATTCCTTGGGGTTATGAAAGAAGCATGAAATGAAATACAATTACTCATCACATTTTTGTTTATTTGTTATTAATATTATTACGATAGAAAAAATGTTTACTTTCTATACTCTGTATTAATATAGTGTTGATATATAAATATGTGTGAAATCCAAATGTGCAATTAAGTAACAATACAATTAATCGGAGTTTGTAAAATATTACTTACGACAGAAGCGTAGGAACAAAGTCGAAATTTTTGTAACAGTTTGCAGATGGAGAATTTTCTAAAGTCGTAAATTTCAACATATGTTCTAATAGGCTTTTAGGTTGAAATAAGTGCTGTAAAAACTTGCGCTATAAATCTCTCACGCGTCTGTTGCTCAGAGCGGATTTCTCCTACGTCGGCGAGTCGGGCCTGTGAGGTAATAATTATAATATAATAAAAATTGGAGATTATAACTTAATTATCTTTTTTTTTCTGAAAATGCTGAACTTTATAGTGTATTTCAGTATATCTCTATTCCGCTGTTTGAAACGAACACTAAATAATCATTTGACGCCCTCCGTGGACGAGTTGCGTACCGGGTTCGATTTTCGGACAGGTCAATGTAGATAACCAATATTATTCTACATTGTCTCGAGTCTGGGTGCTTTCCTTGTTTTTTTTTTCGATTTTTTTCGACTTTGCGATCAGAGCAGTTTATTTAATCGTGTATTCCATGTATGTATTTATTTTATATAATAAAAATTGGAGATTATAACTTAGTTGTCTTTTTTTTCTGAAACAGCTGAACTTTTAAAAGTAAACTTTATAATGTATTTCAGTATATCTCTATTCCGCTGTTTGAATGGAACACAAAAGTATAATTGACGCCCTCCATGGATGAATTGCGTACACACCGGTTTCTATACTGTCGACAGCTTTAAGGTTCCGAGTTCGGTTTCCGGACAGTTCAATGTGGAAAACCAATATTTTTTATCATTGTCTCGAGTCTGGGTTTGTGCTTATCTTGTTTTCTTCCGATTTTATAGCATAAGTGCATATGCTATTTACTTTGGGAGCAGAGCAATTTATGTAATCGTGTATCCCATGTATGTATTTATTTTATTATTATTATAAAGTACTGAAACAAAGCCAAATATTTCTTCTTCCTACAAAGGTTGGCCAGAGAGACTAGATCGCCAAGTGTCATAATATTATTCGCCGACTTTCATTTTTACAATATTTCGTCAGGTGGTCGCCATATTGAATTTTGCTTACTGTTTTGTCTTAACTTACAAGATAAAATCAAAAAAGGATTTGCCAGGAAAATAAACATTTATTTAGAAATAAATGTCATTATCGTATATCGCGTACAAAAAGGGTCTAAGGTAGAGACGTGTAATGAGTTAAAATAATTATAACGTTAAAAACTCGATGTTAGAATAGTCGTACATTAAATGCTTATTATAATTTTAATTTATAATGAAATAAAATAAAAATATCTTCACGCAATTCCCAATACAGGGGTAGATAGACGTCAAGTCTAGACAATTAAGTCCCTTTGACCCACCTTCCACCGAAGATATTTTTCGGGATAACGTGACAGGTGGTGAGCCTGTCGCCGCCTTTATGTCCAAGCCAACGATGAAATTCGTACATAAGTTTTTTTTGAAAAACTCATTGGTACTGCCACCTGGGGATCGAACTCGGGTCTCTCGGCTCGAAATTCCGACCACCCAACAACTCGGTTATCGTGACTTTTTAGTAATGTATAATGAATACACAATAAATAAATACATTGGAACAACATCACATACATTGCTAGATCCCATAGTAAGCAGCTTGAACACTTATATTATGGAATCAGAAGCAACGAAGACACCATTAAAACCGATGTGTGCACCATTCCACAGGCAGAGGTCGTCATGATTTGGTTCACAATTACTTTTTAGGCTTCCTTACGTCCGAATTAAAAATGGAACCCTTACAGGATCACTCGTGTGACCGTCTATCTGTTCATCACAATTGGACCTAATAAGTTGAAATATTAATAGGTACCAAATATGTGTTAATATGTATTAAACACATATCAAGTTTTGTGACCTACACGCGGATATATGACCTGAATAGACGAAATCTGAAAAAATTTTAGGGGCAAGATTCAAAATTTTGTTGTGCTTATTACTACTGTTTTTCTAATTTATAATCAGTTTATTTGATTTAATACAATTTATAAAATACTTTTAATATTCACCTGCTACGGCATTGTTTCTGGTCTGTATATTTAATGTGTTATGGTTATGACGTCCCTGCATACCATTGGCCAATTCGAATTACGAACACGGAGCTGCCACACGTCTTCATGAAAAAAAAAATGAACTGGTAATGGCCACGAACGGGAACTAACACGCATAATTGCTGCTTCCAAAATTAAATGGTTTTCTAGACATTATTTGACGTTATAAGATTTTCCTTGTGATTTACCTTCGTTTATGCATGTACGCCCGGCCTTTGTACTATTGTCCTATTATACTCAAGTTGAATCAATCAGCACCTAGTTAATTATAGTTTTAACTTTTACATAACCCCTTTTTAGTTTACAGAACAGAATAAAACTAAAATACGTCGAGGGAATCGTCATTTTCATAACCGGTCAGGAATTCAAATTAAAAGTGAATATACTGAAGAATTTGGGAATCCATTAACTATGGAGTGTAACCAAGAGTGGAAAACACAATTCTGCGTATTTAAAATAAGGCAAGTTCATTTTTAACAAAGCTAATAAATTGAAAGACAAACTAATTTATGAAAAAAAGAAAAAAACATTTATTTTAGCACTTAAAATTAAATATAAAGTGAAAAAAAAAACTGAGACATTTACAATAAATTAAATACGATCGCCATTTTGCAGAAGTGCAATGTGCCAAAATAGGTGAGTCACTCAGGTATATTGCTGGGATGAAACCTGCACTGACAGGTACATGCCAGCCCTGATTTTCAGTGGCCCCTAATAATATATAAATATTCATAATACATAATATATAATATATAAAAATATATACACATATACATGCGCACATATATACATACTTATAAATACTCACATAATAATACTTGATGTGGTGCGTACGCAGGGGGCAGCGACTACCGATCTATCCATAACATTAACAAATATATATTATACATACACATACATATTGAGCATGTATGTATACACACAAATTTATACAATTATATATGATGACTTTTGGCAGCAGATACTTATCCTTTAATATACTTAGTGATCAATGACCATTGAAATGAACAAGAAGAATGACTAATGTAAATAAAAAGAGAGATAAATACCCCATTCTAGATATATCCACTACGGCAAATAGTGAAGGAAACAAAGATAACATAAACTTTATTCCTGCAGTTGTTTGTTTAATAGGAATAATTTTAACTTTTAGCGGAAATTATATACGGAATGCAGATTTCGAAAAGGGGGTGGAAAATTGTTCCAGCACTTAGTTGCCGCATATCGAAAACTTCCCTTGAAAGAAGCGGAATGATGAGTGGGTACCAACAACAAGTAGCTTGAGGCCCTAGTTATATATTTAGAGCAATATTCCCGAGCCCAATCTAATTTATCATAAAGATAAATGGTTTTTTTCGACTTGATTGTTTCGAATAATAAAGTTGCAAAGTGTAATTTCCATCGTGCGTCCATTTTTAACATCTTAGCTCCGTTAATAAACGGAGTGACATGTGTACGGGGAGGTATTTTAAAACAATAGCGAGCACAGGCGTTTTGGAGAGCACTCGCTGCATGAGTTTCCTAGAGCGCGCCGAAATCCTTGGTCCTAAAACAGCGTCAGCATAATTAAGCTTAGAAAGGATCAGTGACTCACACAAATTTATACGTACCTCTGTTTTTAGCACGTCTCTAATTTTATATAGTGTTTTCAAACGATAAAAGCATTTTTTTACTGTGTTGACTACATGTTTTTCAAAACGCATATTATCATCCATGACAACTCCTAAATTTCCTGTTTCACTAACTCGATCTATAATAATGTCATTAATTTTAACTAAGTAATTTGAATTTAATATTTTATTAACCTTGTTTTTGGTACCGATCAACATATATTTAGTTTTATTAGGGTTTAATACTAAGGTATTTGCTTCTGACCAATCCGCAATACGCTTTAAATCCTCATTTAGTTTTTTTGAGGCTATGATACTTTCCGATGGTTTGAAAGACATATATAATTGTACATCGTCGGCATAAATATGGTAATTACAATTGAGTATATTTTTAAAGATATCAGCACTGTATAATATAAATAATAATGGTTCTAGAATGGACCCCTGGGGAACTCCTCTTGGCACCAAAGAACATCCCGAAATTGTTTTAGTGCCATTTTCATGTGTTACTTCCACAATTTGCTTGCGATCATTTAAATAACTCTGAAACCACTTGAGTGCTTCAACGCTGAACCCGTAATATTTTAATTTTGACAGAAGTAATGATCTATTTATTGTATCAAAGGCCCGAGAGTAGTCCAGAAAAACGAGAGCTGTTACTTTGCCTTTATCTTGTGCACTCAAAATGTTGTCAACCACATCTGCTAAGGCCGTAGTAGTACTGTGGTGTTTGCGAAACCCGGATTGTACGCTCGAAAGAATGTTATTACTTTCTAAATATTCAATAAGCTGATTACAAACAATTCGTTCCATGACTTTGGATAAACAAGGCAGAATACTTATAGGTCGCAAATCCTTAAAGCTATTTACATTGTCCTTTTTAGGAATTGGTTTCACTAAGGCTGTTTTCCACTGTGATGGATATGTTTGAGACTTAATTGACATATTAGCAATCTTTGTAATCGCATGCAAGCTATCAGGAAGTGTGGATAGTAACATCTCTAGGGATACGCCATCCGTACCAATAGCATTGGACTTCAGGGAGCGTAAAATCTTTAAAACGTTGTCTTCACTTACTTCAGCAAGGTTAAATTTATTGCAGCAAAATACTGTTGACTCATAATGAAATATAGTTGATAATTTGACTAATGTTCGCCCTGGGACATTTAAAAAATGATTATTTATTTCTTTTGCATAGCATAAGTTTTGCGGTATAGATACTTTGTTCTCATTTTTAAAATTAATTTGTCGTTTTAATTAATTACATAACGCTTTAGAATTATTTATATTATTATTTACATAAGTATTAAAGTAAGCACTTTTTTCATTATAAATTGCATTAGTAACCATTTTTTTAAATTCTGTGTAATAATTGATATGTGCAATATTTTTTGTTGAACGAGCTCTATAATGAGCTTTATTTCGGAGTTTTATCATTAATTTTACGTTATGTGTAATCCACGGAAAAAGGTGCTCTTTTATATATACCTTTTTTAATGGTGCCAAAAAATCAAAAACGGATAATATATTGTAGTTGAATTCATCTACCATTGTGGTTACATCCGAAATGTTAATAATATTATTCCAATTAATAGTACACAAAACTTGCTTAAAAGTCTCTGGATCAATATCTTTAATTGGCCTGTAGATTATGTATTTTGGTGGGCATTTATTTGCCAATAAGCTTAATTTACATGTTATAAACGAGTGATGGCTAAGTTCAGGTATATGGTCAACAGTTATATGATACACGTCAACGCTGGAGCAAACGAGATTGAGTAGTGTTTTGCTCCGGCCTATAAAATGTGTGGTTTGGTTAAGATATTGTTTTAAATTATTTATTAACAAGAATTCATTGAGTATTTTAAAATTAGTATTATTTATATCCAGATAATTTATGTTGAAATCACCGAAAAGCAAAATTGTATCACATGATGAAAAGGAGCTAATAGTCTCAGTAAGCGCATCGATAAATCTTTCAACACATAGCCAAAGTGGCCGGTAGGCGGTTCCGACAATGATCGTTTTGCTACAGATTTTGATGCTCAGCCACATTTGTTCTACTTGTGGCACCATTGGATTGGGGATAACACGCACAGAGAGACTGCGTTTGACATAGAAGCCCACACCACCACCGCGCGAGCGAACTTCCGGAGGGCGAGGGATATGTCGTAACTGATAGCCATTAAGGATGGGCGCCCGGCCTTCTTCGCCCTCCCGGAGCCAGGTTTCGTTAAGGGCCATCACATCAACACTATGGTCATCCATTGCTACCGCAAATTCATCGTGATTACTCCCAAGTGACCCAGGATTCAAAAAACCAAACTTTAAGAAATGTTGCTTAACCATTATTAAATCTAGGTAAAAATATATAAATGTGTTTTATATATATGTAGTTAATTTTTATTTTATTTACATTATAATATGAAAGACCAAAAAAATAAACATAATAAAATTTATAAATATAGGAACTTCGTATGAGTTGACTATATATAAGGTAGACTTCTGGCTTCTGGCTACCCCTGAATTTGGGAATTCATGAAGATACCATTAAAGAAAATGATGAATTCTAAAAATAAAACGAGTTGATAACTTAACGCTCTGAACAAAATATAAGTCTTAAAGTGTGGTAGCGGCGAAGTGAAAAGAACAATTTGCATAGTATATGAAATCATCCTACAAAAGGGTAACCTTTAACATTAGAAATTTGTAAACGATAAAAATGTGTCATTTAATACAACTAAAGAATATAATAACGGTCTTTAATAGATGTATAAGTTTAAATAATAATAAAGAAATATCTTCACGCCATTCCTAATACAGGGGTAGACAGAGGTCTTCTAGTCTAGACAATTAAGTCCCTTAGACCCACCTTACACCGAAGATGTTTTCGAGACAACGTGACAGGTGGTGAGCCCGTCGCCGTCTTTATGTCCAAGCCAACGATATAATTCGTACAAAAGTTTTTTAAAAACCCATTGGTACGAGCCTGCCACCTGGGGATCGAACTCGGGTCCCTCGACTCGAAACTCCGACAACCCAACCACTTGCCTATCGTGACTTTTTTAAATGTATAAGTTTCATTTTTTATTTAAAAATGAGTAGACTCTTGATCTCCATCGTGCACGACGGCATAGAGGTCTATGATGTAGCGAGTTTACCCATGAAATGCCTGTGTATTCGCAACTTGTTAAAGTTAAATTGCTAGATGTCGCTGTACTATTTTAATTAGTGTCATCATTTTGTTATTTAGATTATACTTACCGATTTTATACAATGGAAATTAAGTAACCAGTATCGATTCTAATGTCAAGAAGTATTCAAAAAGTCAGCTAGTAAATAGTGTCCACAAATTAGATATTATAAAAGAAACGGAATAAATTTTTAGCTAAATATTTATATAAGCATAAAAATATTCATGACAAAAGTAGAAAGATTCTTATTTATCACACAAATATTCACCAGCGCTAGAATTCCAAGCCACAAATCGAAGCAGCTGCGAATGCATAACCGCAGCGAACTAGGCTATGGGTTCGTCCCCAAATACTAAAAGAGAATAAAATAAATATCATCACGGAATCCCCAATACACGGGTAGACAGAGGTCTAGTCTAGTCAATTAAGTCTCTGCAACCCACCTTCCACCGAAGATATTTTTACTTATATTTTCGGGACAAATAAAACAAAACATGTAATAAAATATACTTTTATGTACTGTTTTGACTATTTTTCTCCGTCAGAGGAATCTCATTATGGTCAAGTCGTACCTGTACCTGTACTGTAACAATTTAATTTGATTTCTTTTAAATAGTAAATTCTAGACATAATAAGTGATTAAGAATTTTCGAGGCTTTCATAAAGTACGATGGAATAAGAGTTAAATAGTACAGATAATGAAATTTGTACTGACTTCAACGAGATTAAACTTGTAAATTTGTTCTATTTTGGTACAAAAAGGATTATCTCAAGTTCAAATAAAGTTACTTATATTGTAAAATAGCTGTAAACTCCCCAAATATAATAAAATAAAAATAAAATAAATTAATCACGATAGCCGAGTGTTTGAATTATAGTAATTCGAGTCAAGAGTTCCCCTTTTGCATTTTCTTCGCCATTCGGTCTTCTGTCATTCGCTCAAAGTGCCCAAACAATCTGTACATTACAGTGATAAGATTATTTTTTAATTCTGCCATTTTGAGATTCTCTTTGCTTCGTTTATATCAGGCCATGGTAACGCTAAGCTAATGTTTGTGTAAATATTTACCTATGTAAGTATATTGTATTATTGGCTTATATCCATGCCGGCGGTGACGGGCTCACCATTTGTCACCTTGTCCCAAAAGTGCTTTGATTAAATAGCGGTCGTAAAGGCTGACTGAAGATAAAAGGAATTAAAAAAGCTTTATTTTAAAAATGGAATCTAGATGAATTTTGAAATACACACCTCAAAGTACCATAAATGAGTATTACTTTTATAAATGATAAGTACAAATTAAGGGCTCTCCAACTAAGTACGGCATCACTATTGTAATCGGTACTTTGAGGCGGCTATGTCCAATCTGCGGCAGCACTAAGCGCTTTACTATGTAACAGTTGGGGTTGTTATAATTTACAGAAGCTTTTATGTTTCATTATTTACCAATAATTAGAAAATTTATTAAACAATAATATGATATTGTACGAGGTCACTACGGAAAAAGCCTATAAAATGGCAATTGCTGCCGATAGATACCGGCAGTATAATGCAAAAATATCTTCACGCTATCCCGCTGGTCTAAGACATTTTTATTTTATTAGCCGCTATTATGACGATGATGAATGTAAAGGTAATAAGATCTATTCTAAATGAACCTTAACTGAGCGTGTTGGTCCACGGCTTTGAAATACTATAAGTAATGTTTTCGCAATAATGTCCACATACGGACTTACGGCCACAATATATTTTTCCTTCGACAATACGAATAAAATATTACACCCATAAAGATGTAGGAACTAACTAAAAAAACTACGCGATTTGCAAAGTAAACGACATTATTTACTTACGTCGCCCCTGCTTAGTCACCGCACCAATGGAATTTACGAATTACTTTCTTCTGGAATTTCATACGTAAATGTCATAATTCACCGAAGAGCGTGTACACAAAGATATAATAAATCCAATTCAGATCTGAACACGCCTGATTTCCTATGAGTATAAAAAAATACAAAAAACACGCATTTGACTGTAGAGGAAATTCAATTTACAACTTCTAAGAAAACATTAAACATTGTTACTTTGTTCTGTTAAGAAAAAAAACGTGTAAAATTTTTTATTATTTTGAATGGAAACTTCTCAGTTCTTAATAATAAAATCGAAGGCCAAATTACCCATTTGCAACCTCTGTGCCTATTTTAGGCAATACAGGGGTAGACAGAGGTCTAGTCTGTACTATTAATCTTTAACAGTGGTAGAGCCACGCATCAGCTGTTGTTGTTGCATGAATGGGCCGGCTCTACCGGGGAAGAAACACGAGCTTAGTGTGTAGTTAGTCGTGAAGTAGAAGTCTAACAAGTTTCTGCGTTTCGTCTGTTGAGTGCAGGTACCCGGAGGCCCTCTCCTGCAATTCGGGGGGGAGGGGGGGGGGGGAATTTTAAGGGTGGCAACGCATCTGCTATGCCTCTGGTATTGCGGGTGTTCATGGGCGGCGGTAATCACTTACCATCACGTGAGCCACCTGCTCGTTTGCCTCTTATTTGCCTATTATTTGGAGGTTTTTCTCCCTCAGGGAAAGGTTAAAAAGCGGAGCTTTGCAAATGGAAGACAGGTAGGCTTGAATATTCCTCTTAAATGATAGTGCGCGAGGGTGTTTTTAAACGTCTGTCGCTTAATGGATTGTTTTCAAGATTCATGTAAATATTTATAAACCGGACATAATCATAAAACCATTTTCTGTCTGTCAGCCTTGAGTGAAAAAACAAAAGACAGAAGTGTGTGAAGTGAGTGAAAAGGACAAAAGTGAAACCGGAACGGGGAAGAGGAATTAAGACAGCAAGGCTCTCCAAAAAACGAAAACTATCATGAGTTTACGTATTAGAGAATCTGATTAATGATTATTAAATTAAATAGAGAAAAGTTTAAGCAGTGTTATAAAATCGTTGACACTGGTTATAATATTTGTTTTATACAAAAATGGTAAAATAGGTCAGTTAAAAAATTTTCTTTTTGGAGTTTTGAGTTTATGTTGTTAAATTTTATAGTATCATTTGGTGATTTTCTGCATAATCCATTTATAATTCTTACATTTATCACATATATGTAATGATAAATGGCTTATGCACGCTGTTTACGCTATTTTTCATTGTTATCTCATAAAATTACAAATAAAATACAATCACTATTATAATGTTCACAATTCGAGAATCAAAACATTTATAATTCCTACAGCGTTAGTGAGATAAGAAGTGAAATGCGACCGAGTCAAACAAGGTTGACTGTCTTTGTAAATAGAGACGTTATTAATTTAGCTACAAAACTATTAATCATGTTTATCGTAGTTTTAATTATTTTCTTGGAGCTTTAACAACAAATTTTCACATGATTGATGATGAAATAAACGATACGATAAAAAGTAAATATGTCGTAGTTTTTTAATAAACTAATGTTTAATTAAGAGTCACGACATCCGCGTGGTTGGGTGGTCGGAATTTCGAGTCAAGGAATTCCGACCACCAATTGAACTCGGGTTGAGTTCAATCCCCGAGTGCCAGGCTCCAATGGTTTTTTCAAAAACTTATGTACGAATTATGTCTTTGGCTTGAACATAAAGACTAGACCTCTGACTACCCCTGTATTGAGAATTGCTTGAAGATATTTTTTAAATGTTATGTATGTAATATTATTTTTATGTTAATCAGTAAACTATTTCTTAAACTAAATTTGCTAGTGGAAAATGTAAACCTATTGTGGATTAATTGGTCTAAAGAAAAAAAATGTAGTAATTATTTTTCTATTACTAACTAAATCCAAAACTTAGGATTTCGGTTTAAGATATGTTTGAGATTGCTACACTATTCCATTTTCCTGGTATGAAAATGTAAAAATATTGATTTTGCTTGCAATTTTGTAACAAATTTAACTGTAGTCCTACATAAATTACACGGACAATAACTGAAAATAAGAACGAAATCAAATTTAAAATAAAATAATCATTTGTAACCTCTAGAGTCAAAGCTTCGTAAAATGTTGTGATATACATCCACATGAAATAATAGTAATAATACAAAAATAGATAGGCTAAAATCACGACACAAGTAATATATTTGTTCTTCTTTTTCTTCTTTACAGCTTGTCAAGACTCCAATGCTAAACATAGGCCTACCCCAAAGCGACATACACCGAGAAAGAAATATCTACCCTTTAAATGTTTATTTTTCTTATTTGAGTTTCGTACAGCAGACATTAGTCAAGTGTATGAAAAAGGAATGGTATGAATTAAAAATAAAGTTCTCCGTTTGAATGCTAAAAAAAACAAAATTATTTAGGGACAAAGAGACTACGAAGAATGTAATTTGGATAAACTATCTTTTACTATGTACCTTAAATATATATAAATATTTTGACGCCATTCCCAATAAAAGGACTTAACAGCGGTCTTGATAATTAAGCCCTTTTGATCCACATTCTACCGTAGATAATTTTGGGATAACGTGACAGGTGGTCAGCACGTTGCCATTTATATCTTAATCTCTATCATATCTTAAACTATCAAGTTATCTAGAATAGGTGAACGAAATTGTATAGCTAGGAAGCACTTTCAGCCCGGATGAAAAATATGTTCTAGATGTGGACCAGCGTATGTTGGGAACAGAGTAATAGGTACCCTGTCTGCGAAAGTTAAAAAGTAGAATGTAGTTAAAGGTTCCTTGCTATACGAGCAATTTGCTCACATTGTCTTACAAAATTAAATAAATAATAAATAAATATCTTCACGCTATTTCCAATACACATTTCTATATTATGGGGCAGAGATATTTTTGGGACAACGTTACAGTTGGTGAGATTGTCGCCATCTTTATGTCCAAGCCAACAATATAAATCGTACATAAGTTTTTTAATAACCCCCTTTGGTGCTATCTGGGGATCGAACTCGGGTCTCTTGATTCGAGCTCCGATGACCCAACCGCTCCACCATCGTAACTAGTTTACGACATTACTCCTCTTATGGCATTCTTAAAAAATAAATTTATATGAAATTTATAAGTTAATAAAAATCTTTTAATTAACAAATTCCTTCAATAAAGTTTCCTTTGATATAACATAATTAAATTTCATTCTAAGACAAAAGCAGCACGTGCTCATGTAACAGCCCCCGTATGTATTTACTGTCGTCGGAACCTTGAACTTAAACTATTTGGCAGCATATAAATTTTTCGAGCTGATGGCACTAGCACACAGAATCTATTTTATGCAATACGATTATGTAAGCTGTTATATAATCTTTTCAGTTATATAGACACGGACAACATGACATACATTTCTCGCATCCCAAAGTACATCCATCCTAAGCTTAAGTTCATCGGCTATGGAATCTAAAGCAACGAAGGTACCACAAACACCAGGACCGGAGAAAAAAAATATAAAAACTGATTTCTTCATTGACCCTACCTAATATCAAACCCGGAAGTCCAATACAGTTCAATGTAGAAAACGACTTAGTCTACATTGTTTAGAGTTTCAGTGTATATTGTGTCCGATTATACGATGAACCTTTTTTGTTTCCGAATTCATAACAAAATTGCTTTAGCTAGTTGCTTCGGGACCAGAGAAATATATGTGTTGATGCCACCTAAGACGTGATAAATTCGTTAATAACATCATGGGGGATAGATAGAAGGAAAGCAAAGTAGAGGAAGACCAATGATAAGCTATCTGTCACAAATTGAGAAACCGATTAATGATAAATCTTATAGGGAAGTAAAGACCAGGCCTTGGAGACAGAAAGACCGAGAGAGTTACACAATTATACTAACAGTGGATGCTGCACCGACACGAGTCTAGCTCTTAAGGTAAAAAAAGAAGACAAAGTCACTATCTATGTACATATTTATTATATGTATTTACTAGCTTTAAGATAATTCTTATGAATCGACGATATACAGAATAAAGCGCAGTAAAGATGGATATAGATGAAGCACTAAGATAATGATATCATATTATTATCATTATCTTAGTGCTTCGTATATATCCATCTTTACTGCGCTTTATTCTGTATATCGTCGCTTCATATTGTGACGAGTCGTTCTGCACTGGTTTCCTTATACCAGGCTGCCACACGAGAACCGCTCTAACCCAGCAGTAGTTATTTCTGTGAATAATGTGGCTGAACCATTGCCTTCAGCGTGCTCATCTCAGAAATGCCAGACCAAGAGACTGGTGACGGGCATAATCGTCTTTGGTGCAAGATGTCTATGAGAAAAGGTACGACAGAAGTGTCACGAGGTACTACAATCACCAATTCGCTTGTTTGCTTGGCGTTCAGAGCAAACCCGCAGGGAAGAGATGCTTCAGTGGACTTTTACGGGTTATGATATGATAAGTGGAGTCTGCTTACACAAATAATAAAAAGCCTAACCTCTGTCGAGTCGAATAATCCAATTTGAGGTTAATTCGTTCTAACAATTTCCTGCCCTATTCTACACTTCAGATCGGGCGATTCTTGACACACGGTTAACAGTAATTGAATTGCGCTGTCGTTGCTAAACTAGTAGAGTTAAAATTGTCTAAATACGCTTAGCTGTAATTTCAATACTCTAAAATAATTTATATCGTTGGCGAAGCCATAAAGACAACGATGAGCTTACCATCTGTCACGTAACAAACAGTTTTTTCTGTGGAAGGGGGCCGAAAGGCCGACTTGTCTAGGCCTCTTTCTACCCTAGTACTGGGTATGACGTGAAGATATATATAATAACATTTATTTAAAAATTAATGACTAGTACAGACGTTAATATTCAACCAACGAATAATTAATCCTAGCAGGTCTGATCTGCAAAGTAAATGTTCGAGGCATTACTAATAATTTATAATATATACAATATATACTATAATTTAAAAAAAAAGCTTCGAAGAAGAGTGGGTCGAAAGGACTTTATTGTGTATTATTGTATTGTACCTCTGCCTATCCACGTATTGGGAAATTGAGTGGAGATATTATTATTATATTAAATTTACGTAATATATTTTGGTGTCGAGGAAAATGTTCTATGCATATCCCGTTTCTAGGCTGGATAAAAACAATAGAATTAAGTCTGATTTTTAACTCCGTAAGAGAACCGGCTTAAAATCACAAGAGATGCCTTTGACCAGGAGGTATTCTATCACGCATCGATATGCGTGTTAGATTCTACAAATGAAAAGTTTAAATTTCTTAAAAGAAATATTGAATTTTTCTTTCATGTGTGGGCTACGGCGTAAAACTTTACCACTATCTATCTTCCCGTGGACGTCGTAAGAGGCGACTAATGGAAAAGCTTTAAAATGTTCCCAATCTCTCGGTAGTCTTAATAGGCTACCGATAGATGCCGGGATAACCTTCTAAATATTCTAATAGACCAAAACTCAGCGTCCTGGTAACGTACAACAGTATTTTAGTGGGAACGACTTGCCAAGTGTAGTCATCATGGCAAAGCCTTCCTTCAAGGAAAGGCCTTTGTCTTGCATTGAATTTTAAAGACCGTTATGATGATTATGATGAAAGTACACTGTAACTAATAAATCGAATATTTATGGCTCAATATAAAACTCATACCACCTCACTGCATACAAACCATGGTATTTTAGTTACGACGCATGCGGCGCGCCCGTGCGCGTAATTTTTCTCCTTTTTATCGGGAATGTATGTAAAGATTTATCCTCGACCTAATGTTGCAAATGCGAAGACGTGTATGTTTTTTTAAGGCGGTACAGAATTAATTACTCTGATAATTGAGCTGATACTGATATTGATGTTTGGGTACAAAATTAACAAAAAAAAAATATATTTAGTCTTGATGGAAAAGTGTTTGCGAAAGAGACTCTAGAGGTATCTTCTTTTTTTGAAGTCTTATTTTTAATATGCAATTTTATTGATTTTTAACGCATATTTATGCTGAACTTTTATGTGATAATTAACATAAATACTTTTATGTGATAAAGAGAAAAATCCGTAGCGACGCTCTTACCTCCGAGCCACCGTGTCTTACACGCATCAGATGAAATTTTAAATCTGTATTCTCTTTTATTGCTTATGCAATGTTTTTGGAATGGGCGCCATACAAGGGATAATACCATCTTGCAAGTGACAATTTGATATTCCTGGCTTTTCAGTTAGGAATTATCAATACTGTTATTTTGATTTATTGATATATTGATTTTTAAAGCTTATTTTTTTCTCTTTAATTTAATCACATAAAAGTTCAGCATAAATATGCTTTAAAATCAATAAAATTGCATAATAAAATTAATAAATAAATAAATATCTTCATGCGATTCCCACTACAGGGGTAGACAGAGGTCTAGTCAAGACAATTAATTCCCTTCGACTCACCTTCCACCGAAGATATTCTCGGAACAACGTGACAGGTGGTGAGCTCGTCGCCGCCTTTATGTCCAAGCCAAAGTTTTTGATAAAGCCATTGGTACGAGCCTGCCACCTGGGGATCAAACTCGGGCCTCTCGACTCGAAATTCCGACCACCCAACCACTCGGCTATCGTGACATATAATTCGTCTTATATTCGACTTAATGTCGTGACTTTATAAAAATTAAGTTGGCCTTATCGTATTAGAAGCTTTTCAATTCCGTCCGACGAACTGACAACCGTTAGGAAGAAAGGTTCTCGAGTGGCAACCTCGTATAGGCAAATACAGTGTAGGACAACCACCAACGAGATGGATCGATGCCTTACAAAATGCAAGAAGTCGATGGGTGCAGATGGCTGGGGACCGTTCGTAGTGAAAAGCTTTGGGGGAGGCCTATATTCAAGAGTAGACATTTGAGGCAGCAGTAGGCTGTAAAGAAGAAGAAGAAAAAATAAAAAGATCAGCACCCACAAGCAGTGCCCTTTAATGCGTATCATTGCCTCGTTCGGCAAACATTGCCCTTCTCACTTTATTAAAATAGAGTTTATGAATTTACAAAAAAAAATATATTTACATTTACGAGTACCTACTATTAGAAGTTAGTCCTTTTGGTATGCAAAGGCTACATGAGAATGGCCCAGTACCTATTTACTTAACAATATCTATGAAAATAATAAATGTGTTGTATCACCTGTCACGTAATTCCAAATAGGCTTCGATGAAGGCAGGTCGAAAGGACATAACTTGCCAGACCTATTCACTGTCAATCCCATTAATTGACATTGTGTAAGCATTCAAAGTTTTAAGAAAAAAATATTATTTATATTTTCATTTATTTGCTTAAATAAACAATAACACAATAGAAGATTAAAATACTTATTAATACAACTTAAACTTAATTGTGAAACCAATTCCATTTACCACATATAACATTTTAAACTAATATTTAAATTCATACAAATCTACATTTGCCCGACCGAGAATCGAACCTGAGACATCGAGATGCGACACCTTGAAAACCGATGTCGACGCCTCTCATCCTCAGAGGTCGTCAAAAATAAAATGATGCAGTACGACCTTTCAGATTACTAACTCACTATTATAATATACTACAAATAACTATAAATATAACATATTATAATTAACTATGTTCAGATCTACATTCCTGACGAAAAGTGTAAAGAATTTTTTTGCTCACAAACTTTTTTATCTGCCTTATATCTCCGTCTAGAAACCCTCATTACAGGTACATAGTGCTCCAAAAAGCTAACGATATCCTATTCTAAGAATGCTTTGCGTTAAAGTAGTGTTGAGAAGTACTTAAGCATTTCTGCTTACCGTACAATCTATCTATAAAGATAAAATACGTACATGGATAGAAATATAGAAAAGGCGTTTTCTACATTATCCGACCGGAAATCGAACCCTGGACCTGGAGTTGGCGACAAAATGTAAACTGGTGTGTACGCCACTCATCAAAGGTCGTATTGCAAAAAATTACTGTATCATTCCTTTGTTGTATCTTATTCAATAAGAAAAGTGCTATCTATGTATGAACGTCATGTCAAACTAAAAAAATGTAACCTTCCCAATATCATGTTTAACATTTCTTTTTATCACAATAATCTTAGATGTCTGATGGCGAGTGAATTGATCCGCTTTTGTTTCGCTAAGATTATTGTACACCTGCCCACAACTCCCTAGTTAAGCGAAATCATATCACTTTCCTATGACTTTATAGTAGAATTTTGCTAGCTGATTTTATTTCACATATTTTAGCATCTATACCTATATACCTTTTCGTCAATAAAGTTGTTTTTAGAAAAAGGGCTTTTATTTTATTTGAGCTTCCAATATCAATATTTTATATAGGGGATCAAATTTTAAGACTCCTTGTACTACTATTTCAAACGTGTATACTTGAAACGTGTATTAAACTATTTAATAAGCGGAAACAAATGTAGATACTATAAATATTTGAGTACTAGCTCGGAGACGAGTACTGCATTCATATCAAACTATGACGATCTGTTGAGTATATTTTCTTCTATAACTATATTTTCTTGTTTTATTTAATTTACAATTTATTTACTGTAAGACAAATTTTGTACTGAATTTTGTCAAATTTGTCAAATACCATTTCAAAAGTTTATTGTTATAATTTTTGGTACCAAATAAATATTTCAATTTCAATAAAAAGAAAATATTTGAATTGAAAATATCTGCTGGCATTATTTTACTTTAGAAGTTTGGTTGTTACGTGGTAGCTTAAGACGCAAATGAAGAGGGTCGATCCCCGGTCCCCCTAGAAATGTTAAAAGTATTTTAACCTTTACGGTTAAAGTTGTTATACGGTTTTTGTTTATAGGAAAAGGGAGGCAAACGAGCAGGTGGTTTACGTGATGCTTAGTGATTACCGCCGCCCATGAACACCCGCAATACCAGAGGCTTAGCAGATGCGTTGCCTCCCTTAGAATGCCTCCCTCCCCCATAATTGGGGGAGGAGGGTGTGTGGGCCACCGGTTACCTGCACTCACCAGACGAAACGCAGAAGTTTGTTAGACTTCTACTTTACGCCGGTATTCTGGAGGTCGTGGTACTTCCCCGGTCGAGCCGGCCCATTCATGCAACAACAAAAGTTGATGCGTGGCTCTACCACTGGTATTTTTTACCTTTGCGTAAAGGTTTTGCCGTAATAACAATGCTTGCCAAGCAGACACAGTGCACCTTGGAAGTAACTGCCCTTTTAATGGATTTTTGTCTAGTCTTTTTTCAATATGGATAACTCGCCATCCATCAGCCAATTGAATTTTCAAAACTTGTCCCCCCTTAGTTTATCCTTAGTCTCCTCTTATTTTCTTATTCTTACGCCGTAACTAGACGAGAACATGTAAATAAATACATACATACATACATATACATACATATATAACATTACATACATTGCTCTCTCATCTCATTATTAATGCTACATGATTTTTTTTACTATTTTCCTATGTTTAATACACATGTCCCTTATTTTCTATTTCGCCCGGGGTTGACTGGTAGAGAATACTTTAAGGCATTAAGTCCGCCCATTTTTACCTTTTAATAAGATGTCAATAAAGAATATATAAAATAAACAAATACATTTCTCTGATCCCAAAGTAAGCAGTTTAAGCACTTTTGTTATGGAATAAGAAAGTACGAAGGTACCACAAACAACCAGACTTGAGAAGATATAGAAAAAACGTTTTCTGTATTGGGCTCTTAGAGCTGGTGACACCTTGAAAACCGGTGTATGCGCCACTGGTCCACGGATGTCGAGAAACAACCCCACGAGAACATATTAAACTACAAGACACTTATATTAAAACTTCGTGACCCTATACAGCACCGAACTGTAGCAAATTAAAGCCAGCGTCTCGGATTGTTAAAGAAGTGAAGCCGGGTCAAAGATAACAATGGCTCGTACCAACCGATTTCACGGCTCAGTCGCTCCGTAAGCCTAGCAGTAGGTTTATGTATATAGGTTTGCTCGGAAACCCGCACAATGCTCAGGCTACAATATTCTTGCTACGCGTGAAACTGGGTTGGCGTTATGAGGCAACAAACCCTCAGAGACTCCGTTTGATTACGTTTTACATTTATTTATATTGGTTATTTTTTCAGGGTAGGCAAAGGTCTATACAATTTATTCCTATTGTTTATTTGGAATAATAGCAAAGTATAGTTAACAGAAAATAATCTGGATCGGAATATCTATAGAAGGATGACCACATAAACTTGTTAAATAATTAGTAAATGATGTTAACATATATACATAAATAAGACGGACATCACATTCATTGCTTTTATCCCAAAGTAAGCAGCTAAAGCACCGAGGGTACCACAAACACCCTAATCTGAGAAAATGCAAACAAAGTGACTTTCTACATTGATTCGTCCGGGAATCGAACCCGAAACCGAAGAGCTGGTGACTTCTTGAAAACCTATATATATACCACTCGTCCACGGAGGTTAAGAAGAAGTGATGGTTAATTTCATTTGTTTTTCATTAGTATAATAACAATTTTAAAATAAATAGTATGTTATGTATTACTATATGGAGTAGTTAATCTTTGCTCTAATAACGAGCTGATTTCGGCGTAATAGTCTTGTGGTATGGGCCTTTGCCATTGCTATTATTACCATTATTGCCACTATTGTCTGGATCACTGTCTATAAAAATATCCTTACGCCATTCCCAATACCCCCAGTATTTCCAGTATCCAGATATTTTTACTAAGGTATTTTACGTATGTATATTTCTGTATGTATAAATACTTTGTAACGTTAGCTTGGACAGTAAGACAGCCATAGTTCACCAAATATTACGTTGTCGTTGAAGTGTGTTGAATTGTGTTGCGTAAAAAACATAATCCCTGACAGAGTAACCAGAAAGAACAGATCGACAAATGTCACAATTTTATAGATCTCTTTCCATTATTTCCAATTCACAAAGTCACGATAGCCGAGTTTCATTGGGCGATGAGAGTTCAAGTCGAGAGAGCCGAGTTCGATTCCCTTGTGGCAGGCTCATACCAATGGTTTTTTTTAAACTTATGTACGATTTATATCGGCTGGGACATAAATACGGCGTTAGGTACCTCTGTGTACCCAACTATTGGTACTACTGTGAAGATTTTTTTTCGAATTTACTCTTTTCTTACTCTGGACATACCCCTCTTCAAGCAATTTGTTCACATATGTTCTAAATTTAGTTTCGGCCCATCTTTACCCCGTAACTTTTGCGTAATATATTTTCTTCACTATTCGTTCAATGTCAGTCGGTAAAACATCGAAGCACACCCATTTCAATGATAAGATCATCTTTCAAGCCTCATTCATTTCTAACCTGAGAAATTTCTATTCTAGGATACGAACCTGGGTCACTGGCATACAAATGAAGCACCTTGACCACTAAAAAATAAACCACAAGTATTTTTTATCTTCATTTCCCCAGACCTTAACTTCAAGTTTTGACATGAAAATTCTCTCAATATTGTAATTTTCCTATACAGCGGAAGCATGTAGAAAATATCTGCAAAAGTTACAACGCGAGCGCAAACTTCAGTTCCTATTAAAGTTTGCAGTCACGAAATACATAGCGACATCTCAGAAGTACAGTTGCCTAGAAAACGTGATAAGGATAAAAATAGAATAACATAAATAAATATACGAAGTCACGATAGCCGAGTGCTTTGTGTGATTGAAGTTAGAGACGAGAGATTCGAGTTCGATTCTGATAGGCGTACTAATGGTTTTTTTTTAACTTATGCATGATTTATGTCTTTGGCTTGGACAGACGGCGACGAGCTCACCACCTGTCACGCTGTCTCAAAAATATGTCTTCGGTGGAATATTGGTCGAAATGTTTAAATACTTAAAACTTAGTGAAGACCTCTCATTTTCACAAATAAATACCTACATAGATAGAGTTACTATCATATACATTGCTCTGATCCCAAAGTAAGTGATTAATCATTTGTGTTAAGATTCGAATACACCGAATGTACCACAAACACTCAGGCCTAAGACATTGTAGAGACACGGGTTTTCCATATTGACCGGTCCGAGAATTGAACCCGGCACTTCGGAGCTAGCGACACCATAGAAACCGGTGTGTACTCCTCTTGGCCATGGAGGTCGTAAACATATATACATATACATATGCGTAATCTATTTCTGCCCCTAAATACGTTTGTATTGAGTTAGTGCGAAAGACATTAACGTATCTGTGACCTAATTTTAAAATAGTTTTCAGGTTTTTTATGCTGCAGAACCCCTAGAGCATCATAATCGTATAAAAATATTCATAGTAACAAAAAATAATTAAATATAAAAACAACATTATACAAAGTGCTTTGATCTCACTAATTTGCTAAAGAGCTTGTGTTTAGGTATCAGAAACAACGAAGTTACATCAAACATCCGAGAATATATTTAAAAAAAGGTTTTTTTCTGTATCGCCCCGTCCGGGAATCGCACACTCGGGACTTCGGAGCTGAATCCGGTGTGTACGCCACTCTTCCACGGAGGTTGTCAGTAAAAAAAGGATTATATCAACACAATTAAGTACTTATGAAATAAAACAAATGTTCATAGTAGCATTAATCTATTTCGCCTAACAAATCTATTACAAATTCTGTTTAGCTCGAGAGATTTTTTAGTTATACAAAGTGAAAATAAAATCTAGAATATAAAAATAAAAAATGTTCAATGTACGCTCCGCGGAATTTTTCTGACACCTCCTAGTTTGACAAACCGCGTTGTTATAAGTTTTGGAAGATATACAATGTGATTTTAACTTGGAACATTATATTTACGTCTTTAAATTCATCACTCTGTGTTAAACTTATAAATTAAATATTTACCAACCCAACATTTCGATATTTATATCTTGTATTGTAGATAATTTATTTTGTACATATTATAGATGGTTATTTACATAAAAGTTTGTTCTAATTCCAATGCAGGACCAATGCCTCACCCCATAAAAAAGCGTTTGCCACAATCGCCACAAATCAACTCATATTTTTGTATAATCTTCAAAAAAAAAAGATTCTTTGAAAAATGAAAGAAACAGGGGATATCTTCAGGGTTTCTTTCGCATGTTCTTTCTCAGTTAGAGGAACCTCATTACGAAACGGTAGTTGATTAAATAAAATCACTATCGATAAACGAAAGTTTATTCTAATTTCAATAAATAAATGTTTTGATTTGATTTGACTTGGTAAGCGGAATGGAGATCGCAACCTGACCTACCGCACCGTAGAAGGTGTTGCACGACGTAAGGCTTCTGAATTTTGATCTGGTATTTTATTTACTATATCAACACATTTCATCAAGTTACATTTCATCCAACATTTTCTACATGTATTTCTGTAATCTATCTAATTGATTTGTACTAATTACTTACATTACATAGAACATTAGGTAAACTGGCGAAACCTTTTTCAAAATAATTATTTTCGCCTTCCTCTGACTAAGCTTTAAAAGAAAAGATACCTTATTTTAAAGTGAAATGCACCTCTGTACACCACACATACGCTGTATTCGCAAAAATAAAATAGAATATTTTGGAAGGGAAAAGTAATTGCGAGATACTTCATATGTAATAAATATAATCTACACATTTTTTTAATTACACACATAAATAAAATTATGAATATATACGAATATATACTGTATGTCTGTCTGTCTATTTTTTTCGACTAATCTCTAAAACAGCTGGACCGCTATTAACAGGAATTTCGTTGACAAATAGCTAATATTATAAGGAGTAACATAGGCTACTTTTATTTTAGAAACAATTAGGGTTCCGCATTAAGTGTTAAACTGCGGGCAAAGCCGCGGAGGACAGCTAGTACTAAAATAAGATACGTTATAACGGCAGAAATTTTGCGATAGCAATGCTGATTATTTTTGGATTTACCTTTAGAATCGATTTTCATATTATTTTCATAATATACAAGCCCGGAGCATGAAATGTATGGGGAGTAAAATCAAACTTTCTCCGTTACGTTATGCGTTATGCTCGACTTATCTTGCGCTGCCTCCAGCAAAAAGTGCTCTCGGTAGTATGGTAATAGTTATTTATGATTCCATAACTGTGTAATGGATTTTGATAATTGTAAACATATAATTCATATAAATAAAAAAATCGTGAATGCTTTCACTTATGTTCATATACTAATCTGTATATTTTGTAATAGTTTATAAGGCGTAACTAGAGTCCAACCTGCAAGATATCTGGTATTGCGATCACCAACCGCTTGGCATGCGTTGTAATTAAATCAAATCCCATTATAGGAGCGGCTTACATTGTACCGTGGACTTAAGAAAAAGTAAATTATATGAAAGAAATAATAGATAATTTCCAATTATTTCTATTCATTCAAATATTTAAAAAAAATCGGTTTCCAAATGAACCGTCTTTTATCATTTTTTGAACTACAATAAAGGACTGTCATTCCCAATTTCATCTTTGTTTGCTAAGTGCTATTATACCTATGACTATGAACATCTGCTGAAGGTAAATCAGAATTTTGACTTTGGGTACATAATGTAGAACCCGGCATGGCCCACATGCTTGAAAAATTAATAAAAATCACAGAATTGTAAAGCGTTATCGTATTGATATCTTTAAAACTACAAATAGATAAATAAATATCTTTACGCCATTCTCATCATTCAAATCTAGACAATTCACTCCTGACCCACCTTCCACTACATAAATTTCGAAAAATCCCATTGGGCCTTGGAAATCAAACTCGGTTCTCTTGATTCGAATTACGATCACCCAATCACTTGGTTATCGTGATAATAATTAAAATAAATTTAATTTTTTGTTATAAATATTTTTTTTAAATCGGGATCCGTATAACAGAACTCTCTTGATACTACTACTAGAAGTCTTTTGATACTAAAAGGAGATTAACAAACGAATATTGGGGCGTAACTTAATTTTTTTTTCTATAGAAACGGCCGGCAAACGAGCTGGCGGCTCACGTGATGGTGAGTGATTACCGCCGCCCATGATCACCCGCAATACCAGAGGCATAGCAGATGCGTTGCCGGCCTTAGAGTGCCCCCAAAGTTGGGGAAGGGGGAGTGTGTGGGCCTCCGGTTACCTGCACTCACCAGACGAAACGCAGAAGTTTGTTAGACTTCTACTTCACGCCGGTATTCTGTGAGGTCGTGGTACTTCCCCGGTCGAGCCGGCAATTCATGCAACAACAAAAGCTGATGCGTGGCTCTACCACCGTTACAATAAGATAAGATAAGATAATTAAAAATAAGAACGCAAATTAATGATTCGTAGGCATGAAACGATGTAGTTCGATAAGAAAAAAAGAGTTGTAAAACTTATTATATGAAGTAAAATATAAAATTAAAACTATACCATGACACGCAACCCTTTCAATGTTGTTAAATAACAGAATATACGAAGCCATAAATTATTGGCTAAGCTCTGATTTGCAAATTTATTCAGCGGGAATAAAAGTTATATTTGCGTAATGGCAGGTGAATAATATTCGAAAAAGGTTTTCTTAAACCCTGTTTGCGGTGTATTCTCGGAGCTACTCAAAAATCCTCTATACGTTAAAATTAGCATATTATATTGGACAAATTTTTGATATGACGCACGTTTGTTTATTTAAATGACAATTTCATTCAATTTAAATTAAATTATAGGACATTACTTTGGACATCTGAAAACGAAATGAAGATATGCGCAATATGGCAGGTTCGAAAGATGATATTATTGCTTAACTTTCAAAGACCATGTGAGTAAATCGACCCCTTTTAACTTAACTATATTTTCTTCACCAATCCGTCGTCACACATTCGCTCAACGTTCCCGAACCATCGAAGCACGTCTTTATCAATTGGATAAGATCATTTATTAAACCTGCCATGTTGCGAATATTTTCGTTTGTTTTCGATCGGACTAGGTAGCTAGGTAGGTTATTAAATGTTGAAGGTAGTCTAAAGAATGATATCAATGTTTAAATAAATATGTATAGAATCTACCCTCAGGTGATTATGTTTACACAGGAAACGTAAACGTTAAATAAACATTCGTAACATAGACGCAGTTTTATTCTTTAAAATTTATATATATTTATATATATGTTCCAAGAAAATCTCTGATGAAATTTGTGTCTAAGGACTATAATTATCCCCTACCCTAGTACTCGGAATGTGCGAAAATATAAAAAAATAATATATAAATAGGTGATGCTTAGTTAAATTATGAAACTTTCGACATTGAGTTGTCGTAATTTCGAGAAAGTTCTAAGGGTAAAGCAAAATACTTGTAGGAAACGAGGTCTGTAAGTCAATTAGCGGTGAACAATTCTTAAGCTAGTTTTGAGGCCGCGGGAATTAAGGGTGAAACAGGGTAGATAATTAAATTACTTCGATGAGTTTGGTAATTAAAATTCTTTAAAATGTTATTTATATGCCGTAAGTTTCCAGCATATATTAAAAGAACGGTAATTTTCTGTTCAAGTATATTTTTATTATGAGATTATAGATAACCTTAACATTTTTTAAACATTTTCTAAAATATTTCTATACTATTCTATACAACCGTATATGTGCTGCAAGGTAGTGACATAGCTGTTACGATCATTTTGTTTATTTTATTTGACATATATATTTACAATACAGAATTACTAAAAATAATCATACTTATAATAATTAAAAATATAATGTACTAAAAATACATCACGCCATTCCCAATACAGGGAGGTCTAGTCTAGACAGTTAAGTCCCTTCGACCCACCATCCAGGGAAGATATTTTCTGGACAACGTGACAGGCGGTGAGCCCGTCACCGTCTCAATATCCAAGCCAACGATATAATTCATACATGAGTTTTTGAAAAACCCATTGGGACGAGCCTGCCACCTAGTTATTTAACTCGAGACTCTTGACTCTTTATTCTGACCACCCAACCACTCGGCTATTGTGAATCCAGATAATTACTCTATAATAATTACTATTCATAATAAATATAAGTCACGATGAGACTCTTTATTCTGACCACCCAACCTAGGCTAGGTTGGGTGGTCGGAATATCCAGTTAAGAGACGCGAGTTCGATCTCCAGGTGGCAGGCTCGTACCAATGGGTTTTTCAAAAACTTATGTACGAATCGTATCATTGGCTAGGACATAAAGACGGCGACGGGCTTACCACCTATCACGTTGTCCCCAAAATGTCTTCGGTGGAAGGGTCTTGGGTCGAAGGGACTTAATTATCTAGACTTAACCTCTGTCAACCCCTGTGTAGGGAATTGCGTGAAGATATTTATATATTTACTTTTGTTCATAATAAATCATACCTATGTATTTTATGAACGCTTTAATAATAAACGTATCTTAATATATTAAGAATATGTTATTTTATTTTTGCGATTGCGAGAGCTCGTTCCAATGAGTTGTTTTTTTTTTTCAGTACGATAACGACAGGGTCACCACCAGCCAAGTTGTCCCAAAATAAGATCCTATGAAATGTAGATAGAAAGGACAAAACATTGTCTAGACCGCTACAGTAATATGAGAAGATAGAAAAATAATAATAATAAATAAATATAAATATCTTCACGCAATTCCCAATACAAGGGTAGACAGAGGTCAAGTCTAGACAATTAAGTCTCTTTGACCCACCTTCCACCGCAGATATTTTCGGGACAACGTGACAGGTGGTGAGCCCGTCGCCGTCGCAGAAAAGTAAATATATACATAGAAACATACATAGACAGGGTAAGCATCACTTACATTGCTTCGTTCCCAAAGTAAAGCTCAAATAGCCAGACCCGATCAATACAGTAATTGTGGTTTCCTTCATTGACCCGTCCTACACGTGAATCGAACCCGGGACTTCAAAACTGGCTAAACTATGAATGAATGTCGGTGTGTACACCATTCGTCCACGGAGATAGAGGTCAGTCAGGTTAATGAACTTTATCTGCGCATACTTACAAATAGGCTCAAGTAATCACATTTAATATCAAAAAGGCTTTGAATTATATTTATGAATCTTTAAATAATTTGCCTAATAGTTAATATTTGTATTCTATACAGATCAAGGCAAGGGCTCCGGACCACAGTAATCCACTATCGACATTGTCGAAGGAACAAATACGTTTATTAAGGGTGTTCCTCTGATTTAAACGCATTAATGGAAATATTGTAGCTTTTTTAAAAACACAGATTCTTTTCGACTCTGTTACATTTGCCATAAGAAAGAATGCTAATATCCGCCTGAATATATACAAACCGTTCTCACTGAATGGCACAAGGATTTTTTTATCACAAAAGGAAAACTCGTTTCAGAGCCACTGATCCGGTATCATAATCATAATAAACCGGTGATGATAATCAATTATTAATGACAGATGAATAAATCGTTTTAGTATTTCCATTTTTGTTCCATCGATCTGCGATACAAATAAATAAAATTGAAGTGTCTGTTTGTAACTCCCAATTAATAGCTTTTTACTAAATTCATATGTAATTAATTCATATGTCAAGATAGACAAGAGGTAAGGTCATCGGAATGTCAGGAGACCTGATTTCAATCCTCTGGGCACGTACCAATGAGGTTTTTTTTATCAAAACCTTATGTTCGATTTTTATCGTTGGCTTGGACAAAAAAAGGCGACTGGCTCACCACTTGTCATGTTGTTAGAAAAAAAAAACGGTCTTCGCAGGATGGTGGGTCGAAATAACTTAATTGTCTAGAGCCTTATCTACCCCAGAATTGGGAATGACGTGAAGATATTTTTTTATTTCAAAGTATATATGGTACTTTACGAGGCCGTCGAAGAGTGGCGTACAAGTCTGGGTTTGATTCTTGGTTGAGTGAATATAGAAAACACCCTTTCTAATTTTTTGTGAGTTTTTGTACCCTTTTTGTTTCTGATACATATACACATGAGCTTTAGGTTCTTACTTTGAGATCAGAGCAATATATGTGATGCTGTCTCACCTGTCACGTTGTTACAAATGAGCTTTAGTGAAAAGTGGCTCCCTATTGGGAAAAGACACTGTAAAGCTAAAGGACACATTATCTGTATCTCTGTGTACCCCAGTATTGGGATTACGCGTGAATATAAAAGCTAGTTACGTAACAACTTTGAACTAGTAACTAGTGAACTAGTAAACAAAGAACGAAGTGAAGCAAACTTTGGTAACGTTTTTTACTTTAATCAACAAATGTGTTAATAAGGTTAGGCTGATACGTGACTGTTCCCTCCATATATTATGAAAGTGATAGTTTGTTTGTTTGTTACATTATAATGGAAAATGAAGACTCTAGTTATTTTGATGATGTAGCAGTCTAGTACTTAGTAGTCAAGTAGCACATCAGATCACTTTTTAATACATAAGGGTTGCCGGGTCGAATCCCGCTAGCAATTTAACATTTTTAGCTAATACATTTTAGTATTTGTTTATGTTTATTATACTTATTTATTAAGTCACGACAGCCGAGTGGTTGGGTGGTCGGAATATCGAGTCAAGAGACCAGAGTTCGATCCTCAAGTGGCCGTACTAATGGGTTTTTCTAAAACTTATATACGAATTATATCGTTGGCTTGGACATAAAGACGGCGACGGGCTTAACACCTGTCACGTTGTCCCGAAAATATCTTCGGCGAAAGGTGGGTCGAAGGGTCTTAACTATCCAGACTAAAACTCTGTCTACCCCTGTATTGGGAATTGCGTGAAGATATTTTTTATACTTATTTATTAGTATGAACATTTATTTGATAAATCAAATTGTATACAATTATTATTGGCCTAAATACGTATAGGCTAATTTACTCCTACCTAAAAAATTGTCTTCGCGACATTCCCAATACAGGGGCAGACAGAGGTCTAGACAATTAAGTCCTTTCAACTCTCTTTCCACCAAAAACATTTTTGACACTATGTGACAGGTCGTTAGCCCGTCGCCATCTCTTACTTAAGGTTTTGAAAATGTGTACGAGCCTACCACCTAGGGATCGAACTGATCGAAGAGACCCGCCTCTTGATATGAATTCCAATAACCCAAACACTCGGCTGTCGAGAGTTACTTCTATCTCTCAAACAAATAGAAACAGCTGATGTTATAATTTTATAATGTCGTGACCGTCCATATTTACTGGAACTATTGCCTTATTTTTTTAACCTTATACGTAATTCAATGTTAAATATCGAAGTGATCTCCATAGTAATCTAAATTTCTAAATGGCAGGGCACGTCAAATAATCTCTTTTATATGCAAAATGTTTCATACCTTGGCTTATAATGACTTCTTTTAGTTACATTTTATGATTTTCGCAGGGATCAGAAATAATACTGCCTATGTTATTCGCTGCTAATGTAGCGTTCATATTGGTGAAAGAATTTTTCAAATAGATTGAAACTATTATTTTGTTACAATAAATTGAATCTATTATTTGCGGATTTTATCGTGGTTTTATTTGTTTTTTTTTTTTTTTTAAACTTTTCTATTTCCCGACGTTTCGGATGCTTTTTAGCACCCTTTGTCCTCCCATGACCTTGTTTTAGTTACATTGTTATTATTTTCGCAGGGATCAGTAATAATACTGCCTATGTTACTTGTTGCTAATGTAGCGTTCATATTGGTGAAATAATTTTTCAAAAAGGTTCAAAGGTGTAGGCGTGAAAGCGTGACAAACAAACTCACTTTAGCATTTATTCTATTAGTTAAGATGTCTTTCTTTGCGTATGAGAGGGATATAAGTTTATTTTTATTCCGGCATATGAGAATATTTCATTGAGAATTGTACGCAGACCGAGTCGCGGAAACTCGAAGTATATAAAATAAACAAGTCGATGTTATAAAAGTTTCACAAATAGTAGTTTCCTAGTTTTTTTATCTCTACCTAGCATAAAAAACTTCGCAAAAAAGTTTTAAAATACTAATAAACGTCAACGTCGTTTTAATAAACGTCATAAAATTCGTAATTATTGTTTTATTATTTTTTGTTATTAAATAAATGAAAGATCTAGTGAACTTGAATGGTCTAGTGAACGGGATTCGAATCCAGAGACCCGACCATGACCTCAAGTTGTTGTTGTTGTCTGACAAATGGTATGTTTTCAGTTGCTGATGGAATCCATTGTATGGAATCTGATAACATTTTATTTAAGCGGTATTTTACATCAACAAAATATTTGTTAACTTTGCATAAAGTCTTTTAAATGTAATGAATATAAAAAATTATAAAAAAAATGAACTGCGTGAAGATTCACGCAGTTCCCAATACAGGGGTAGACAGAGGTCGAGTCTAGACAATTAAGTCCCTTCGATCCACCTTTCACCGAAGATATTTTCGGGACAACGTGACAGGTGGTGAGCCCGTCGCCCTCTTTATGTCCAAGCCAACGATATTCGTACATAAGTTTTTGAAAAACCCATTGGTACGAGCCTACCAACTGGGGATCGAACTCGGGTCTATTGACTCGAAATTCCGACCACCCAACCACTCGGCTAACGTAACTTTTTTGTAATGAATGTCATTTATTAAAAAGAGCTAAACGAATATCCTTTATTAATAAGTGCCATCTATTGGTAAAAGATGAAACTTGGCCACACGTGTGATAATATTCTTAAACTTAATTCCATAATTTGATAAAATTTTCAGACTATCCTAATCCGGATATACAGAATTATATACTATGAAGTAAAGTAACATCAAGGTAAAGGTTAGGAATTAGGGTTATATAATTTAATGAAGCTTAATTAATTAAACTTTGTTTTAAAATATTTGGCCATATTACTTTTGCCTGAATATTTTGAAAATAAAGCTGCTAATGATAAATATAAAAATAGTGTTGTTGATAGATCCATTTCCTACTCATCGTATGGCCACGGTAGTTCTGTTTTTAAAGTCATTCTGTTAAAATTTATGAAACTTTGTTTTAATTTATTTCGAGAAAACATTTTAAAAATGAAGATGCTAATGCTATAATACTGTTGATGGATAAATTTCCTACCCATCGGTCTGGCTACGTTATTTGGTATTTCTGCCGACAAATAGCATAGAAATTGTTTAAGCCACAGTTTTTATGTACTGAAAGTTACTCTGTTGGAATCCTCGACAGAGATAATGCATCTGTACATAATAGCCTCTAACATTTCACTGCAGGACGTAGGCCTGCCCACTAGTTCGGGTGATCGTGACATAGGAGGACGTCTACTCCCTCAGTGTGCTGTCGGTACTTGTAGAAATTCTTGGAATCGTAAGAACTTCGACAGCGTGATGTAGGATGTCGATGTATTTCCTGAATTGTCCACCTCTATCGAGCTTCTAATGTGGAGGCACAGACATCGTCACAGGTCTCTCGTAAGAGTCTCCTTAAGGAGGTTGCCTTGATCACCACTCTTGGCTTACGAGTTGGCGATAACAAAACTAGAAACCTTGATTCTTGGTTCTCGATGAGATGAATTATGATGTCATATTTTTGGAATAGTTATTCCGCCATCTGTCAGTAGACAAAGGCACTTGAGAAGCTTTACTGTGGTTCCGGATTGCATTCCCGGTCGGCTCAAAACAGTCCCCTTTAAAAGTAGAAAAGAAATTTTTCTACTTTTTCTGGTGTCTGGGTGTTTATGGTACTTCATTCATTGTTTCCGCTTTCATAACACAAATGCTTTAGCTACTTACTTTGACATGAGAGCAATGGATATGATGTAGTCCCTGTCTTTGTTCGTATTTATTTTATTTTTATTTAAATAATCTATAAGCGTTTCAAATTATTTATTTATTTTATTTAAAAACTTTATTGCACACGTAATTGTATGTACAATTGGCGGACTTAATGCCTCAAGGCATTCAACCAGTCAACCAAGCCACCAAGGCCAGTCAACCAGGAGTATATAAGGTGAAAAAAAAAATCAGGGCGGTACTTTAAACGAATAAATTAAACAAAAAAAAAAAACAAAGATGGCAGCAAATCGTCACAAACCTATCGTTAAATATATATTTAATTGTAATAAACATACATATATACATACACACATATATATACACCTATACCTACATACACATACACCTACATACACATACACACATTCTTTAAACATGCATATACTTACATTAACCTTATATATATTTTAAAATACATTTACACATATGACACTATGCAGTACAATTATCAATGAAAATATCAGTAAATAAATTTTGAGATTCTACCCATTAGAAGTAAGGTAGTGGTCTGAGACCTTTCTCTTAAAAGAAGGTAATGAAGACACCCTAGGAATATCTGCAGGTAAGTTATTCCAGAGTCTGAAAGAATTCGGTTCGTCGTGGAAAAACATGTAGAGTAGTGTTGGTGGAGGATCGCAGCTTACGCTCATGGCAAGAACCCAAATACTTAAACTTGCATTTGCAAGAAAACAAAGTACGCAGGATCCTTACCTCTCTGCGTTGTTGGATAGGAAGCCATTTAAGCTTAGAACGATAGGTGGACACATGATCGTACTTTCGTAGACCAAAAATGAAACGGATGCAATTATTACGATCCAATTTGCACAGAAGTTCTTGACTGATATCAGAGTAACACACATCAGCATAATTGAGAACTAGTAAAATTAGAGCTTGCACCAACGCAACCTTCGTGCCAGTAGGAAGAAAATTCTTAAAACGATACATAAAAAGAAGGGTGTTTGTGACTCTTCGATTAATTTCCGTCACCTGAGGTCGCCAGCTAAGATCATTGTCTATTACCAATCCGAGGTCTTTAAAAAAGTCACGATAGCCGAGTGGTTGGGTGGTCGGAATTTCGAGTCAAGAGACCCGAGTTCGATCCTCAAGTGGCCGTACCAACGGGTTTTTCTAAAAACCTATGTACAAATTATATCCTTGGCTTAGACATAAGACGGCGACGGGCACACCACCTGTTATTTATTTATTTATTTTTTTTAAAAAACCTGTCACGTTGTCCCGAATATATCTTCGGTGGAAGGTGGGTCGAAGGGGCTTAAATGTCTAGACTAGACCTCTGTCTATTGGGAATTGCGTGAAGATATCTATTTGTATTTTATAGGTCTCTAACTTGGGTACTAAATGATATCATTGCATTATTATACATAGTAGGTGATAACGAATTCAGATTAAGCTTGGCGTGGCGTCGTGGGCTTCCAATTATAATAGCTTGGCATTTCGCAGGGTTAACAGCAACACCAAAATTGTTACACCAGGCAGATATGCGTTGAAGATCTAGGTTTATAGTGTTTACACTAACTTTTAACTACACTAACTTAATTATTTGTGACTAGAAGTAATTAAGTTAAGTCCCAGGGCTAGGGACAACTACACAATGAATCACAAGCTATTATGAAGCTACTTAGCCTTCGCGGCGTCAAAGCTCCTAGAAACCTTGATTCTTACCTATAAAAGTTGTTCTGAACTACTTTGGTATCTGATAATAATAATCATTATATTAATAACATTTCTAAAATTATGCAATTTTATTGATTTTTAAAATATATTTATGCTGAACTTTTTTATGTTGTTAAATAAAAGAGAAAAAAGTTAAAATTTTAACTGACACGGGCGGGGTCCCGCTCGCCGCTTTAATAATCTATAACATTGCATAATAAAAATTAAAGTTGGCATTATCGTTTTGATATGTCCTAACTGAAAAGTCAGGATTATCAAATTGTCACTTGCAAAAGGGATAATAGATGGCGCCTATGCCAATAAACAAGGCATAAGTAATACAAGAGAATAAAGAGTTAAAATTTCAACTGATGTGTGTAAGACACGGTGGCTCGGAGGTAAGAGCGTTGCCACGGATCGGAATAGGTCGCGGGTTCGTATCCCGCCCGTGTCAGTTGAAATTTTAACTTTTTTCTCTTTAACTTAATAACATAACATTTCTAAAAGTTATGATTTGGTGTTTGGAGACTTGAGTTCGATACCCAGATGTCGGGCTCGTATAAATGGGTTTTTTTGGAAACTTATGTACGATTTATATCGTTGGCTTGGACATGAAGGCGGCGGTAGGCTTACCTGTTAAGTTCTCTCAAAAATGTCTTTCCTAAACAAGTCCTTACGACGCACCAATCACCGGATTGGTGGGTCGTAAGGACTTGTCTAGGCCTCCATCTACACTAGTACGGGGAATGACGAATATTTGACCTTATCAGGTAAGATCTGCAAAGTTAATAATGGAAGCTGCAGATGAGAGCCATCGTATTATCTTCAGTGAAATATTACAAAAGTATTAAAATCCATATTTTTCTTTATAAATTGATTAATCGAAAAAAAAAATCTTCGATGAATAATGGGTCGAATGGACTTTATTGTTTAGACCACTGACTCTCCGTATTGAGCAATTACATGTATATATTATTATTACATAATTAGTCGAATTAAGTCGGATTCTTAAAACTAAAAAAAGAACCGACTTAAAACCACAAGAGATCTTGATGGAGGAGGGAACTTGTGGAAAAGCCTTAGAAATGACAGACATAGATGCCAGAATGCCACTTTCAGCTTAACAGTGACGATGGGCAACAGCGTCTAAGTGCAAGCTGTCTGGTATTGCGATTGCCAATCCCCTCGCCAAATGTGGCTATTATGTCAAACCCTAAAGTAAAGGAGAAACCTACGTCTTACATTGATTTTTTACAGGCCGTTACGGTAATTACGACAAAAGTACACTGTAACAAATAAATCAAATATTTATGGCTCGTCATAAAACTCATACCACCTTCCAGTATACGAACCCTAATATTTAAGTAACGACGCACGCAGCGTGCCTGTGCGGGGAATTTCTTTGACTTACCCTTTTCCCGGGAATGTATGCAAATATTTATCATCGACCTAATATTACAAATGCAAAAGCTGTTTTTTTTTATTGAATAAGGCGGTAAACGAGTTAAGTACTTTAATACTTGAGTTGATACTGATTCTGATATTTGATCTTCGACTAATAATATTTGGTCTTTGACATACGACATCGAGACATCGTTGGAATACCAATTTCACATATAGCACCATGTTCGCAGCGAGGTTCTTCTTCAGAGTTTCTTCGCCGAATGTTCTCCGCCATTCAACATTAAACTTTCTGGTTAGTAAACTCAAAAACCCACAGACACTCAAATGTATATTAAAATCAATGATTGCAAAGATTAAATGACCAGCTCCTAAAAACAGTGTCCCTTCACAAGCACATCATTGCCTTATGAAACAAACATTGCACTATCCTATATCATTATACTATATCTCTTATAATCCTTACTTTATAAAAAGGAAAGAGACAACACGACTTACACTCGTTTGCGGGACGTGACGATTACGCGAACCAAAAACCTATTATAGTTAGATACCGGTAAAAGATAGTTGATATCGAATGCTGTTCTTGAAAACAGGTGACACGATAACCTATTTGGTAGCGATGCTTCCAAAATTAGGATACGCCGTCATTGGACATTCCGTTAGCATTTGTAGCCTCAAGAAAAAATATGCAATATTTTTTCATTAATTATATTTTTATTTTTTTTTCATTTACATATTAAATAAACAATTTTACAAAAGAGGCTTAAAATACATACCAATACAACTAAAACGTAATTGTGATACCAACTTCATTTCCCACATATAACATTTATAATTTACTTTGTGTTGATTTTATTTTTTATTTGAGAGTGAAACGCTCTTATAAGATGAAACCGTACGATCTCGGTGGTTTTACGGTCAAAGTCTCATGATTTATAAGTAAAAATATGGCACATATATAATAAAAATAAATTTGCCAAAATGTAGTTCAGGTTAAATACTTACTATTATAATGTACTATTCTTCTTCAGATCTACATTCATGACGTAAAGTACAAACGATTTTTTGCTCAGAAACTTTCTCATCTGCTTTATATATCTCTGTCTAGAAACCCCCATTACACGTAAATTGTACTCAAAGAGCTAACGAGATCCTTCTCGAAGAATGCTTTGCTTTAAAGTATTGTTGAGAAGTACTTGAGTATTTCTGCTTACTGTACAATCTATCTATATATATATATATATATATATATATATATATATATATATATATATATATATATATATATATATATATATATATATATATATATATATATATATATATATATATATATATATATATATATATATATATATATATATATATATATATATATATATATATATATATATATATATATATATATATATATATATGTATATATATATATATATATATATATATAATACTTACATATACATAGATCGGGACTACATTACATGCATTGCTCTGATCCCAAAGTAAGCAGCTTAGTTTAGTTTCGGATCGCTTTCGGTCTTCGAAAAATTTGAAATTTTGACGGGTCGTCGAATTTGTATCGGGATATTTCTGTACCGAAAAAAGCGTTGTTTTTGGGTGAGAAATTTTTTCCGTTCCCGTCGTCAAAGATTACTTTTATTTATGATATTGATAGGTTCAACTCCTGTTACGTTGTCCCAAATTCCAAAGGCTTCGGTGTAAGGTGGGTTCAAAAGACTTATCGGTCTAGACCTGTGTCTAACCCAGTTCTGGGAAAATGCGTATAGATATGGAGTCGGTAATACATAGCAAATCGCACGTCAAGATGACGTAAAAAGATTGTAATGTTCCCCCAATATCATGTTTATCATTTCCTTTTATCAAAACAATCTTAGATATTTGATCCGCTTTTGTTTCGCTTAGATTATTGTTACACCTGCACACAACTCCCTAGTTAAGCAAAATCATATCATTTCTCAATGAAGTTATAGTAGAATTTTGCTTGCTGATTTTATTTCTTAATTTTACTTAGTATCAATTTTCTTCTAACCTTTATGTCAAAAAAGTTGTTTAAATGGGCTTTTATTTTATTAGTGATTCCAATATCAATTTTTTTTATAAAGGGGATCAAATTTTAATCCCCTTTGTAGTACTATTCCATACGCCTTACCTATATTGAACTATTTATAAACGTAACAAATGTAGATACTCTGAATAATAGAGTTATTAATTTATGCTGGTATGACATTTACTTTACTTTACTTTAGAATACGTTGTAGCCTTGTAGTCAAAGCGCTTGCTAAGGACACGAGTGACACTGGTTCGATCCCCTGAATTACTAAAATGTTAAAAGTATTTTTAAGTGTTCAATTTACTATAATGTCAACAGTGAAGATCAATTTACCATCAAAATATCATTTCGTGGACGCGTGAAGTCCACCAATACGCCAAACAGCGTAAAGGCATTTGCCCAACCGTGGCCCGTGGGTTGGGTGATCAGAATTCGATTCAATAGTTTCGACTTCGATCCCCAGATGATAGGCTCATATTAATGGGTTTTTATCAAAAACTTATATGCAACTTATATCGTTGCCTTGGGCATTAAGACGACAACAGTCTCATCATCCGTCACGTTGTCCTAAAAATATCTTCGGTGGAAGGTGCGTCGAAACGATTTAATAATTGATGTCTAGACTTCTTTCCACCACAGTATTGGGAATGGCGTGATGATATTTTAATCTTTTTATTATTATAAATTTAGTCTATGTTTATCATACTACATAGTTATGGAAACATAAAAGTTACCATGCTGTGCAAGATAAGCTGCCCACGAACATAACGCACATCGTCACGAGGGAAAGTTTGATTTACTCTCCATAAATTTTTATTCTCCTGGCTTAAATATGGTAATCGATTCTTAAGGAGTTGATCCAAAAATAAAGCAAACTTTTCATATAGAACCTTTTAAATAATTTCCAAATGACACTTTATATACATTTTATTGAGCATTTACTTGTAACATCTTTCTTGCTCTATTCGCCTACGCGGTAACTTTTGGTTACGAAGTTAAGGAAACTTTACCTATGTTGACTGCCTTAATAAAGAACTGATTTAATAAAAACATTTTAAACAATATTTTATTTTAAAAAAGCGTGGGGTGCTTTTTAAGGTACTATCAAAATGATTATCACTCTACTCATATCTGTCAATAAAATATTTATAAGTATTGACAGCATGCACCCCACGCTTTTGTTAAAAAAATTTTTCACACTGTTATCATTTTATATTTATTGAAATTTTTAACACTATTCTTAATTTAAGTCTATTAAAATTTATTTTCTGTTTTTAGTTCGGTTTTCTATAAAAAGCGTTTTCTTTAGTTTTTTTAACTATTGTCATCAGTCCTCGATAAATCTACAAAGTTTGAACAAAATCTGGCCGTTTAGAGTGGGTCAAAATCGCGTCCAAAGAAGTCGGTTACAAACATACAAACATGCAGGTGAAGCTAATAAAAGCGTATTAATAATAAGACTGTAGACAAGTCTTATTATTAACACGCTTTTACATACTTTTTAAACACATAATGTTACATGAACTGTTTAGAAGGTTTATATTTAAGTTATATAATAAACATGTATAATCTCGGGCGGAAGTTAGGAAACGCAAGTATGAGTGAAACGAGTGAATACATCCATTTTAAAATAAAACGGTTCCATTAATGATACAGAACGAACCCTTGATACCATGATTACGGGAAATAAGTTTACGGAATCGCCAATGGCTGGACCGTAATTAAAAGCGTGGATGAGTGGTTTGCACCACTCATGCACGCTCTGTGGTCCCTGGTTCGATTCTCGGATGGGACAATGTAGAAAACCATTTTATCTCCATTCTATATTTTATCGAGTCTAGGGCACACGCGTGCTTTAGCTACCTACACTGGGATCAGAGTAGTTTCGTGACGTTGTCCCTATCCCATGTATCTTTTTAATCAAAATCCGCTACGAACAGACATATTTAAAAACAATACGAGAATACTTACTTTTATTACCAATCAATGTCTGCTTATTGATTTTTAACGTCAGAATGTAGTTAACATTAGTACACATATCAGAATAAACCTCGGCGACCTTAATTGCCTCTTGGCAGCTATTACGACCGCCCTTGTGGGAGTATCAGAGGTTAAGTGCTTCACTAATAATACTACCGGGTCAACAATGGACCGGTAAGGTGACTGGAAAGTGTTTTTGTTCACTGGTAAATACGTTCAGGTGTATGGGGACGTAACAGAGAATAAATATAGTAATAACTGTCATAATATTTCATTTAATGTATCGCATTTTATGAATATTAGCTTAACACGGATATAAGCCCAACCAGACAAAAACACAAAATATTTTGCTAATATTGCAAATACGAAAGTTCCTACCAATGTTATTATCAAGAGTGTTTGTGAGGATGGATGGATGTCATTAAATTTTCACACAAAAACTACTGAACAGAATTTGATGAAACTTTACACTAATACAGCTACCATATAATATACCACGTAGGTAATGTTAAAAATAAAAATTTATTACTTCGCTATCATTTCCTGCTGCAACAAATATCTAACGACATAACAACTTCTAGATCGCTAGGAACTATTTATCAAAATATTTTCTAGTATTTAGTTAATGTTACGCGACCCCAGGGAAAAAGAGCTTGTATTAATTCCACCAAGGCTTGTGCACACAAGTTGTAAACCGTCACCGCTTCTATTTTGCGCTATATGCGAATTTTGCGCTGTGTATATAAAATTAGATTTACGCAAAATACGAAAAAGGTCGAAGACATTTTTTGGGACGGGTGGTGAGCCCATCGCCGTCGTTTATGTTCAAGCCAACGATGTAATTTGTACATAAGTTTTTGAAAAACCTATTGGTACGAGCTTGCCACCTGGGGATCGAACTCGGGTCTCTCGACTCGAAATTCCGACCACCCAACACACATATATATATATATATATATATATATATATATATATATATATATATATATATATATATATATATATATATATATATATATATATATATATATATATATATATATATATATATATATATATATATATATATATATAAAGATGAGGACTTGTGTTATGAAATCAGAAACAACGAAATTATTACAAAACGCCCGAGGCAATGTAGAAAAGGTGGTATTCTACATAGACCCGTCCGAGCACTGGGACCGGGACTTCAGAGCTGGCGACATCATGATGATGTGTACGCCACGCCACTCGTCCACGGAGGTTATCAGATAATAATTTTTAATTAAAAAAATAAAATACATAAATATCTTCACGCAATGCCCAACACGGGGGCAGACAGAGGTCTAGTCTAGACAATTAAGTCCCACTGACCCACCTTCCACCGAAGATGTTTTCGGGACACCGTGACAGGTGATAAACCCGTCGCCGTCTTTATGTCCAAGCCAACGATATAGTTCGTAGATAAGTTTGGGTTTTTCAAAAAACCCTAAGGTACGAGCCTGCCACCTGGGGATCGAACTCGGGTCTCTTGACTCGAGATTCCAACTACCCAACCACTCAGCTATCGTGACTTTTGATTAAAGAAAGATCTTTAAAAATTTTGTTATTTAAGCGACTCTTTCCTAATTTTGTGCGTGTGTGTGTCAGAAAGAGTGTACGCAAAAGATATAAAATGGCTTTTACCTATTACATGAAACAAAAAATGTAGAATGTCGCGCAATCCGTTCAAGGTTATTAAATGTTAGAATTTAAAAAATAAAATAAAATATCTTCACGCAATTCCCAATACAGGGGTAGACGGAGGTCAAGTCTAGACAATTAAGTCCCTTTGACCCACCTTCCACCGAATATTTTTCGGGACAACGTGACAGGTGGTGAGCCCGTCGCCGCCTTTATGTCCAAGCCAACGATGAAGTTCGTACATAAGTTTTTTGAAAAACTCATTGGTACTGCCACCTGGGGATCGAACTCGGGTCTCTCGACTCGAAATTCCGACCACCCAACAACTCGGCTATCGTGACTTTTTTGACGTTAGAATTTAGGAGCACATAAATTATCACTGAACTGGGATTCGGAACTATACGACGGTTATGAAATTTATGTTAAAATAGAAGCAGATTTATACTTAAATTATTATAGCCCAGTGGTTTGGTGATTGAAATTTAGAGTCAAGAGACCAGAGTTCGATTCCCAGATACTACTATCTGGAGGAAAATTTTGAGCCTACGCTCCTACCAATGAGTTTTTTCCAATCTTATCTACGATTCATATCTTTGGTTTGGACGTAAAGACGGCAACGACAAGTACCGGTGAAATATAAGTGTTGTAAGTAATATAAGTAATGATTATATTGCCTAAACCTCTGGCTATATTAGGAATTCCGTCAAAATAAATAAAATGAATAATGTATATGTTTATGTTATAGTACGAGAAGGTATATGTATTTACATAAGTATTTTAACTGCGCCTTAAATAACGGACTTGAAATTCCAATTTCAATAGCAAAGACGGGCGGAAAGAACTTAATTGTCTGGTTTTCTGTCTATCACTGTTCCAGTATTGTGAATGGCTTGCTATATTGATTACCGATAGATGGCGGAATTACCATCATGAAAAATACAAGACCTTAATTATACACCTAATTAAACAGCAGACCGGGGACAGGCTGTTGCGTCTGAGGTGCAAGATGTGTGGGACGTTGTAGTACTGCGATCGCCAAACAACTTGCCGAGCGTGGCGATTATCGCAAACCGACTCTTGTAGGAGAGGCCAATGTTATGTAGTAGACTTTTACAGATCGTTATGTATGTTATGTATAGAAATCAAATATACATAACGAATATAACTTCGACGTATTCAATAAAACACAAAAGTGATAGAATTTAAGTAAGAAATACGAAAGCCACTCAAGTATCTAAACAGTTAAGTTTAAAGCCCTACCTTTCAAGCAATATTAATAAAAATGTAACTTAACACCTTAAAAGGTGTACCTTTTTTGTTTTTCCCTGGAGGCGAATACTTCGCTAATATTTTAGAAAAATATATTTTCGTGTCTAAAATCTTTCTTTTCTTTCTGAGTTTAAATGTTAAGTTTCAATTAAGTTAAAATGTGGTAATAGTACATAACTTATTTAATGGCATACCTCAATAGGCTTTTCGAAGATTACATTTTACTGCCACATTGTCCTTTCCACCGATAGCCTTGTCCAAATTCTTCTAAGGACTGCGGTTTCGAATCCAACAAGGGACAAACATTCGTTTGATTACTATGAATGTTTGTACTCGAGTCACGGATCTTTTATGTATATATAAAAATTAATTTATGTAAGCGTATACATGTAAATATCGCTCTAAACTGCTTACGGTAAAAGGTGGGTCGAATGGATTTAATTATCTACCTTCTCTCCTCTTTTCGGCTCAGAATAAGGATTTCACGGAAATTATTATAAATATTACAAATATTTGAAATTTCATCCTCTTATGTTATTAAATTAATTTTTTATATAACTGTGGAGGTGTTTAATTTTTTATATTTTTTTGATAACTGTGGAGGAAAATGCTTTACGCACGAACGTTTCCTGACCGGGAGGCCACCGAAACGAACAGTGTCGGACTCGGATCTCAGAAGGAGAAACATACCGACTAAAAACTGTCCCCGGGATTCTGTTGGCCCGGAGGCCTTTACAGCGTCAACTGAAGAGACCTGCGAGAACGAAGGCCCGCAGGTAAAAAGAAGAAAAAGAGACAAAAGTTAAAATTTCAAATGACACGGGCGGGTTTCGAATCCGCGCCTTCGCCGATGCGTGGCGACGCTCTTAACTCCAAGCTACCGTGTCTTACACGCATCAGTTGAAATTTTAACTCTGTATTCTCTTATATTACTTATGCCTTGTTTATAGGCATAGGCGCCATCTACAATCCCTTTTGCAAGTGACAATTTGATAATCCTGACTTTTCAGTTAGGAATTATCATTGTCATATTTATGCTGAACTTTTATGTTATTAAATTAAAGATTTCATCCTCTTTTTCTGTCAAGAGTTAAAAAATAATAAGAAAATGTAGAAAAAATCGTGCAATAACGTATTCAAAAAGTTTTGAATGCATCTAACATTAGAAACTTGCGCCGAGGAGTCGGCAGTATATCTACCAACTCCACAAATGTTTTTGGTGAAAATAAAACTGAAAGCTTTGGATAAGCTTTTCATTTTCATGATTTTCTTCAGAATTTTCCAATACTGGGGTAGTCAGAGATCTAGACAATAGAGTTCTTTTGACCCACTTTTGGCTGAAACTTATTTGAGAGAAGGCGGTGAGTCTATCTTAGTGCTGACTTAGCTGTCTTAGTGCTGACTCAAGTATAAACATTCACAATCATCACACAAATGTATGTCCCTAGCGGAATCCTTACAGCTTAGTTACAACCTGTTAAAAAGCGTTGTGTACTTATGTGTTAATTCAATTACTCTTCACGTGTATTCTCTATACTGGGACAGAAAGATGTCTGTACAATTAATTTCTTTTGACCAAATTATTGCCGAAGCCTTTTTGAGACAATATGACAGGTTGTGAGATTAAGGCCATTTTATTGTCCACCCCAACGGTACAATATACTTACAACACATTTATATAGCCTAATAGTCATATATACATACACTCGTTCGTAACTAGAGTACAAAGTTTCATCCTCATCTCATAAATATTTACTCTAGTGGGATTCGAACCCGCAACCTTGCCTGTACAGACGCACACACTCAAGGGTCACTACCAACGGGGCTATTGAGTCATCGATTATTCGAGTAAGATAAGGGCTCGGAAACAAATTAATTTTCGTGAGGTATCGACGTAAGATAGGGGCGTCGAAAAAGGCAACTAAGGAAAACGCCTTGAAAATATCCTCCACCTATGGCTGGTGACTGGCTGATGACTGATATAATTGATATGGCTGATGACTTATACCTCGTCTGATGGCGAGACCATCTCAAAAGATATTAATAAAAAAATATCTTCAGCCATTCTCAAAACAGGGATAGATATAGGTCTAGACAATTAAGTCCTTTGAGAAAGATACCAGATCACAAATAAAAAACCGGTGACAAGCAGCAGGGTCTAAGGCGCGATTTGTCTCGTAATGCGATCGTCAATCCGCTTGCCAAACGTGGCAGTTGTGGTAAATCCTCTTTGCTGGAGATTCTGTCATGCAGTGGACTTTAACAGATCGTTAAGTGAGATAAAGAAGACAAAATGTAATTAAGATTAGGCTCAATATTTTATCGTTAGTATTTGATTCGGATAATAAAAAGGTACGAAGTGTTAGCAATAAGTCTAAATTAGCTCCTCTTGCTAGATATTAAGCTGTCTAAATCACTTTCTATATCGGCTACTTTATTCTATATATATATATATATATATATATATATATATATATATATATATATATATATATGTATATATATATATATATATATATATATATATATATATATATATATATATATATATATATATATATATATATATATATATATATATATATATATATATATATATATATATATATATATATATATATAAAAATTACTCACCTTAATCTTTTGTTAAAGTTTGTCACATAGATGGGATATATCGTATATGTAAATCTGAAAAATATTTTTTTTACTTTGGGACTTCGGTTGAGAGAGATATCCCCTAAAATATTTCACGAGTGTTTCAACATAATAGGCGGAAAAAGTAGTGGATGAAATCATTTTATTTTATTCTTTCTAGCTCTCATACAGCTATTTTTTGTAACAAATAAATAGAGAGATATAGACGGAATCACACACATTGATCCAATCTTAAAGTAAGTTGAAGCAGTTAGCTTACTGAGATCAGTTTTTACGCAAATCAAACAATAAATTTTTTATTTCATTGTCATTTTAAAATTTTTCCATATTGAAGTTGGTACTCAGGCTTTTACCACGCGACTTATAGTGGTCCACACGAGCTAAGCCGTAAATTTAAATATGCTTATATTCATAACATGAGAATTGCTCAACTACTAACAGATAAGCTAACGACGCCGTACGTCTAATCAGTTGTTAAAATTTAACAGATCTATGCAAAATAGATAAGGGTGTTTTTAAGGTTGCTTCACAAACGTAGGAATTTAACCTATAAAAGAATTATGTAGCCATGAGTACATAATAGATCACAAAATTCGATATCCCGAAGGGAAGTTAGCACTAATAGATTTTTCGAATTCATTAAAATTTTTTCGTTTGTTTCAACCCTTAAACGGCGATTTGCTGACCGCCTGTCATATTGTTCTAAATAGATAATGAATTAAATATTTCCCTCCGAACTCCTCTACACTCTTCCTTATAATAAATCTTTTACTGTCCCTACTACTATTTCTTTATTCCTAAAAATCCTTTTTATTACGGCTACCATCATTTAGTAATCTATTTTAAATAATAGCGGTACACCACCCTCCTTTTCTTCGTTATTTCTTTATCCGCTTCTATAGCAAGGTTGTCTGGAAGAAATTACTTTTAAGTAATAAGACCGCCTCTTGTACTACCTTTATGTTCCTGGCACTTATTTTCATGTTATTTTGTGGTGTACAATAAAGAATATAAATAAACAAATAAATAAAATATAAAGCCTTTTACTTCACACACTACAATTAGATATTTGTATTTACAATGTTATTTTGTTATAATATTTAATTCTGTCATTATTTTTCAAATACTAACTACATTCTTATAAAAATTATAATGTTTCCTACCTTAATTTTAATATAATGTACATATATACATTATATATAAATTAAATAATGAATTATGATATATTTTTCCATACACAATTTTTTTATTTTAGATGTTTTTATTCAATTCTTTATTTACAGAAAAGAAAATATGTTAATTACAATACTTATTAACCAAAAACTACAATAAACAGTCCTACACCTCGTGGCATGGTATTAAGAACGCTGGCTGCATTTTCACACTGAAAGGCTAAGCTTAACTGTCGAGCGAGAAAAACCAGCCCCCTTGTCACGAGCGCTAAGAATGTAATTTATAAAAACTCATCATTGCAGGAGTAATAATGATTTTGAATAATACCAGTAAAATGTGGTTCAAAAGCATTAAATTTTCTATACTTATCACTAAACATTTCAGATTCTATAACATAACTGCTACAGATATTTACTTTAAAATTAGAGCAATGTATGTAATGTTGTCGTTATGTATTTATGTATGTTAATGTTTACGAAGAATTTACGTAGATATTTCACAAAATAAGTGCACGAAAAGTTAAGTCTTGCAAGAATATCAAAGTTTGCGGTCATCCTAAGTTTAACTTCAAACGGTTTAAGTGCATACTCAAAAGAGATAACTCTTGAGCTTAACTCTAGCTAACGATTCCCGAGTGAGACAAAGTTGAAGGCCTCGTTATCTTTACATGAACTTACTTAAAGTCGCTAGTATTACAAACATCAAAGAGTTGAGGCATATTACACTATCTTTATCGCGAGGTACTTGTAAATGAGGTTTGTAATTAGCGATAGCTACATTAAATTTTCAATAATTCTACCTGATTTTTATGATAATACTACCTTGACGTTGACTTTACACACATACATCGTTTACCTAGCAGAAACGCAACAGGAACATCCAGCTCCGTAGCATTCTTCATAGTTTTAAAACGATATTTTTACATATTTTTTTAGATAGAATATGCGACAAAAAGGAAAACAATATACATAGCAAAACTTTAAAATGGTAAATGTAGGATTCGTATTATTCAGTTACTATTAAACCGGTTCAAGTTAACGCATCTGCCTCAGCGTTCATTTCAAAGATATTAAGTGACAAAGGACGATAACTGACATTTCGTGAGATATAGGTAACTCCCCATGTAATATTATTCATTCATTTAAGAAAATAGCTATTTTTTTTTCGTCGCTGCAAAAGACAGATGTCACTACGACTGTTTTGAAATCAGATTTATCGAGAATTAAATCACAGAATACATAGTAGGAATAATATACATACTATGTTTTAAAAGGACTTACCGATGAAGAGACCGACTTAGTAAAAAAAATCCACTTCATAATTACATAAGATTGGTTACCCTTTTTATGTGGAAGCAACGATAACAATTTTGCGTATAGAAGCTACTGGTTTAAGTAACGGTATTCAAAAGATTTGTGGTTATAATATGAACGCTTTGTTTGTTTTATATTAATTAACCTTTGCCCGTATCGAGAGCGAAATCGTTATATCATTTGAAACTGAAGACGTTTTTTGTTTACGGTTTTTTAATAATATCTTCACGCTTAGTTCCTGACGGGGTAGTTACAGAGAACAGATCGCAAAATGTCACGCGTCGTGGACTCTTGCACTTCTTTCAAAATCATCAAATTAATCATCATTTAAATTAATAGTGTCCGTAAAAATTCTGACTAAATATTTTCACTTGTATAACAGAGGCGTGATCTTTCACTGCTGTCCGTATAAGGAAGCTCAAACTTGCTCAGCGTTTTATGTCAAGAGCTATACCCGGAAAATATTCGCGAAGGTAACTGGCATATTAATAATAATAATAAGCCCTCTATTCAGACCAATTTAGCATCACTTACAAAACATTAAAAACAAATTATGAAAATTTATTAACTTATAAATATATTTTTACTAATTTATTCTTAATCTATTATTTTCTAATAGTCAATTATTTTTTGTAGGTCTGTTTGCCAATCGGCAAAGGCCTCCTCCAACCTTTTCCATTCCTGTCTATCTTGGGCATCTCTATTCCACGTTACTCCTGCTACTTGCCTAATGTCAACTTTTGTCTTTTCATTCCTTCTCTGGGATACCAAGGAGTCACGATAGCCGAGTGGTTGGGTGGTCGGAATTTCGAGTCGAGAGATCCGAGTCCGATCCCCATGTGGCAGGCTCGTACCAATGGGTTTTTTAAAAACTTATGTACGAATAAATTAAAGAGAAAAAAGTTAATATTTCAACTGACGCAGGCGGGATTCGAACCCGCAACCTTCGCTGATCCGTGGCGACGCTCTTATCTCCGAGCCACCGCGTCTTACACGCATCAGTTGAAATTTTAACTCTGTATTCTCTTATATTACTTATGCCTTGTTCATTGGCCTTTTTTTCTCTTTAATTTAATAACATAAAAAGTTCAGCATAAATATGCTTTAAAAATCAATAAAATTGCATAATAAAACTTGTAGAGTAGAATGTGGGTCGAAGGGACTTAATTGTCTAGAATAGACCTCTATCTACCCCTATATTGGGAATTGCGTGAAGATATTTATTTATTTATTTTTATGGAATACCATTGTGTCACATTTTGCTCCATTTCTCTGGACCTCTTATCATGTGACCTGCCAATTGCCATTTGAGTCTTTTGATTTTGGATGATATGTCTATAACCTTCGTCTTTTTTCTGATGATATGCTTTTTTATTCGGTTAGACCTTTTCACATTCAACATACTTCTTTCCATTGCATGTTGACAGATTTCAAGTTTCCTCGTCGTATTTTGCGTCAAAGCCCATGCATGTATGGGTCATACATTAAAACAGGTAGTACGCAGGTGTTGAAAAGTCTTTCATGGCCTCTCTCAGACTCCAGTATCTTTTCCAACCATTTGTTATTCTAAATATATACAATAATAATTGGCATAGTCAGGAACAAAAAAAGGTCAACTCGTTTAAGATGCAATGGGCCGGAGCTCAAGGTATTGATAACCGTAAGGAAAAAAAGTCCGCGCGTGGCAATCTCTGGCAAAGGCTGGGTGATCGAAATTCGAGTCAAGACAACCGATGTTTTTTACAAACTTATGTACTATTTATATCGTTGGTTTGGATATAAAGATGACGACACGTTCACCACCTGTCACGATGTTCCAAAAAATGCATTCGTGAGCCCTTAATTGCGTAGACCTCTGTGTACCCCAGTATTAGAATTTAGATTACAGCATATTACATATATGGTTATACAACATAGCGTTTTTACAATCATTTACGAGATGAAATTTGTTTCTTTTTTATTTATGATAAAGGTCACGGTGCGTAACAATATAACAGTGACGTAATCCAAAGTTACATGTATTTTATGCGTTGTTATTAAAACTTTGCCTTGTATTGTAAATTGATTTTTAAAAATGTGAAATGATTGGTTGAGATGCTTCTTTTTCCGTTTTTTTTTTGAGTAAAACTTCTTTAAGAATGTTTGTTGTTTTTTGGATGCTTAAAAATATTAAGATCAAATTAAACAATTAAAAATGTCACCGACGTACTTATTTCATAAGTATCCCTAAAATTAAGAAAAGGTGTGCCGTGAAAACTTCTTTGTGGATACTTACTTACTTACATTTACAAGCATTCCTTGAAGGGGTATTCAGGGAACAGATATCCAAGTGTCACGATCCTAACAAACCTCTTTCTATTCTTTCAAAATCATCACATTATGATGATATTAATTTTTTATTTACTTATTAAACATTCATACTTTTATTTTTAATTTGCTGCCAAAACTGGAGAACGTTTGCTAGCTTTTTTTTTATAGAAACGAGCAGGTGGCTCACGTGATGGTAAGTGATTACCGCCGCCAATGAACACCCGCAATACCAGAGGCATAGCAGATGCGTTGCCTTAGGGTGCCCCCGAGACACGACAGTCGCTGAGTTGGAACACTAGTGTTGTAACCGTTCGGACCTGCTCCTGAATACTGGTGAGTTTTTGTACTATAATTTTATAGTGTTGAAAACTACCGCCTCGTCTCTGCGAGACGAGCGTCGCTGCCGACACCTTGAGCGCCCTGCGGCCCGCGTCGGTCGCCCGATCCCCGAAACCCGGTGCCCCGTGCGGGTTTGCCTGGGTGTAGGGGGTCACCCGAGCGACACGCTGTGGCCGCGATTAAAGGTCGCGGGCAACTCAGCACCAATCGCCGCAAGGATGAGCAGCAGCTCATCTGCCACGCCCTCTGGAGGGGCCCACTCCGAGCCTGAGGATAGTGACTCGGACGACCATATGCCGAGCACTCCGATGGCCGAATTCAAGTTGAAGGACCTTTCGCCGCGCTCGCAAATCGAGTACCAACTGTCATTTCAGAAGCGGCTGAAGAAGCTTGGACTTTTCTCGCCCGGGACTTCTGACCAGTTCATTACCTATCTGGAGCAATTCCCAGAGATTCGACGCAGCTTGGGTAAGAGTACCCCCTGACGAGGCACGAATCCTGAAGGAAATTAATGCTCAAACCGACGACCAGGTACTAGACAGTATTTACCCAGACCGGGCCGCTAGACGGCCTAGGAGCCCAGAAGAGGAGATGCAGAGCAAGCGGATCTGTGACGAGCTCACACGCCCCCCGCAGCAGACACACTGTGACCCACCTGCGGCCACTACTGTCACTGCGGCAGGCGATCCTTGCTCTCCCCCTCTAATAACTACCAAGACGCCGCTCACCACACCGGCGCCAAAGCCCCGGCGGCCTCAGCATGCCTCAAAGGTATCGCTATCTCCGAGTACCCCTTTGGGGCCACTGATGTCGGCACCGCGTGCCCCAGTTACGCGTCCACCGAGCACCTCACCAAAGCGCTCTAGCGCTCCCAGAACACCTGCGGCAACCGCAACCACGAGCGCACCAACATCACACTCGCACCCACTGGCTTCTACTTCACCATCACCATCTCCCGCAGAAGAAGGTAAGCCGACGCCCAGTACGTCGTATAGTGATATACTGGCCAAGCCTTGCCAACCATTGGCGGGGCAACAGGCGTCGGCCCCCAGGCATGCAGATACCGGCGGACCAGCTAGGAAACCACGCTTCTCACCGCTGGTAGTGGAGCAGTTTCCGAACTGGCCCCGCCACTTCAAGGAGATTGCCCAAGCCTTGGGTCATCGGCCCAACGGCCGTCCCTACGGCAAAGGTGTCCGTTTCATACCAGAATCGGACACCGAGTTCCGATTCCTTCAGAGATACCTGTCAAAGCTGGAGGCGGAGGAGAACCTGGCCTGGTTCACCTACTCGCTGCCGGCTGAAAGAGGTCTCAAGGTAGCAATCCGAGGACTTCCGGTGCACACCGAACCGGAAGAGATCATGGATGCCTTCCGGGACCTGGGCTTCGACCCGAAATACATCCGGCCCATCCGGGCAAGGCATGGATGACCGGGCTGTATTTTCTTTGGTCAGTTCAGGAAAACGGAGGGCATCCTCCAGAAGATCTACGCCGTAGAGGAGCTACTCTGCATGCCCGGGATCAAAATTGAAGCCTGGCGGGGAAAAAAGGGGCCAGCACAGTGTCATCGGTGCCAGAAATTCCGGCACTCATCGCACTGTTGCCATCGGCCCCAAGCCTGTGTGAGGTGCGGCGGCCAACACCGTGCACATGACTGCCCTCGCCCACTAGAGGAACCACCCACGTGCGCCAACTGCGGTCAAGCGCACACCGCCAATAACACCGCCTGCCCTGTTTTTTGGCGTGAAATCCGAAACCGAGGTGCCGGTACGGTAGCTCAGTCTCGCCCTCCACCAGCACAACAGCCTATGGTGGAGACCGCGGCCATCCATACCAACTTGATGGCCCCGGCAAACGAGTACCGGCCCAAAACAGCCCAGCCGGCCGCTAAGGTGAGCGAGGGCAGCAAGAAGACCAACAAAAAGACGCGCAAGTCGAAAAAGAAAGCCAAGCCTAAAATGGCAAGCCTACCGAAGCCCTCCGAGGAGGAGAAGGTGGAACGGGTGGTACCACCAGTGACTGCCCCAGTCATGGCTGCAGGACTTGAATCAGGGGAGAAGATTACCGTCACGGCGGTCATCGCTCTCCTGACGGAACTGCTTCAAGTACTCAACAGAGGAACTGATCCAGTCCCAGTAGTGTTGAACGCGATTGCCAAACTATGCAGAAGACCTGAGGTAGCTACCTAGATCACACGGTAAGTCCCACCCGCTCACTGGTAAGTTAGCCGGGCTTCCCCCAAAAGTGGTCTCACCCGGCTTATGGTCCGCGCTGAGGATGGGGCTTAGCCATGAACACCTTCTGCCATGGCACCAAATGCCAACTTACCATCAGAACTACGGTGCTACCCCAAGGACCTGCTCATATTCATGAGCAGCGCTTCGACACTACTGAAGGAGGATCAACCTCGACCAGTTCCCCTGCAGTCATTCGACTGCAAGTGAAGACTTCACACCCCCCGAGAATTGGGGAAGGAGGGTGTATGGGCCTCCGGCTACCTGCACTTACCAGACGAAACGCAGAAGTGTGTTAGACTCTACTTCACGCCGGTATTCTGTGAGGTCGTGGTACTTCCCCGGTCGAGCCGGCCCATTCATGTAACAACAAAAGCTGATGCGTGGCTCTACCACTAGTACTACCACTGTGTGCTAGTGTCAAGGTTGCCAGACACCCCGGCTTCTTGTACTCCCGGCAACCCTCCAAGAAGCTGTGATACATTGTCAAGTTGCCCTTGACACAGACGCAATCTGTGAGTGTTATGCTCATTGACCGTCATATCGTGTTACAAAAGATGCTGTAAGTTTTCATAGATATATAATAAATACATGTGTTATGTTATCTTGGTTACAAATAACTTTTTTTGCGTAATATTTCGTATAATTTTTTCATCTGTTTGTTTCCGGTGAAAGGTGGAATGGACTTCATAACGTAGACCCTGTGTACCTTGATTTTGGAAATGGCGTGAAGATACATTTTTTTATATTTTCCTTTTTTTTCTATTGTAACCATTTTTACAGAGCAATACAAAATCCCAGTATGTGGAATGGCGTGAAGATATCTTTTTTATTTTCTTTTCGTTTAATGTAACTATTTTTACAATGCGATACAAAATAATTATAAACACTGTTGAAGACAAGCAATTTAGACTATTTTTAAAATTGTTACACAAAGTTACCAGTTTTCCCTCCTTCCTTCTTTCCTTTCCTTCAGTCCTTTCCTTTTGGTTCAAGCCACGTCCATATCAGATTTTATCGACATGGATTATCTTTTCTTAAAACAACCATAACCGATTTTGATGTAATTTGGACACACGGAATAGTTACAGTAGACTTAAAATCAGTTCACAATTTTAGTGGTGTCGGCCCGGGGATCGAACTCAGATGTCGTTGGCTAGGACACTGATAGCCGTTCTCCTGAATTTCGGTCTGATATATTTCTAGTTACTTGTCCCACTGTTAATCGGGAGCACGTCATTTTGTGGTTAACTTTGGGGGAGGCCTATGCTAAGCAGTCTTAGTCTCCTCTTACAACACCCACGGTCAGATAGGGAGTTGTGTATTCTCACGCCTTCTTCTTATGAAATGTGTGTAGATATCATGTTTCTAAGTCTATAAAGTGCAAGTATTCTTGTTATCCTTAAAAGGATATTGGTCTCCCGGGAAAGAAAACAGTAGCTGTAATCCGTCAAAGGTCCCTTTGTTTTGTTGTTTGTCGGACACGCAGCCGAACGTTATGTTTTATTGCCACTACGTACTCCCATTTGTAGACATTAAAGTTCAATCGAAGAGAAAACGTGATTTTATAATAATACACATTGACATCTTCGTAGGGAATTTTATCTAGAAAAACAACTTTTATTATCAGATCAAACACTCTGTAAATTAAATAATTAAAGTCAAGACAGAAGATTGGTTGAATGATCGTAAGTCGAGTCCACAGACCTTAGTTCGATCCCTTAGAAAAAAGTATTAAAAAAATAATGTACTTCAGACTCATCGCCATTCCGTTACACCAAAATAAGCTTCAGCTTGAAATTAAGCTTAAGTGTAGGTAAAGGACTAAATGGCTTTGTTGGCTTCCCCTGTATTGGGAATTCGTGAAGGCGGCGCAGGCTCTGAGCTTCTGGGTTCGATTCCCTATCGGTTCAATGCAGAAAACACTTTTTCTACATTGTCTTGGGGCTGAATGTTTGTGGTACCTTCATTGTTTCCAATTTCACAACACAAGTGCTAAAGATATGTTTGTTTCACCAACAAAACCCTTATCAAGCCACCCGTCAACATTAGAGTCCTTTGTCACTTAAATCTTCCAAATGTAAAGCTAACGATATCATTTGTATGTAAGTTTTTTAAAAACTCATTGGTACTGCCACCTGGGGATCGAACTCGGGTCTCTTGACTCGAAATTCCGACCACCCAACCTATGGTGAGGAGGCCCGAATATGGTGAGGATAAAAAAATATCTTCACGCTTTTTCCGGCACTGACAGTAGTAACCCTGCCTTCGAAACTAATGGTTGCGGGTTAAGATCCCGCTTGGGGCAAATATTTGTGTGATGTATGATTTTATCGTACCGTTGCTTTGCACAGTAAGATGGCCCAATTACCCAATTCTGGTGAAATGCGTAAAGGTTAAAAAAATCTAATACCAATTACTGAATGGTTATATTATTTACCGCTGTACATACAAAACATATCCATTGCTTCTATGAAAGCAAAATCAAATGGAAATAAAGTGATTTATCAGCTTGAAAAAAATTTAAATATCAAAATGTCCGCTATGCACAATCGGTCGGATGAAAATAAAGCGAATCAGAATCTGACTGATTGCGGATATCGAGTAATTGAAATCGGTTGCACTGGCTGCAAGTGACGTGACCCTCTGATTTATTGTTAAAATCTAAACATGTAAATAAAATTGAAGTGTCTGTTTGTAATTCTAAATCAACAACTTTTCACTAATTGCATATAAAAGTAAATATATCCGGTACTCACATAAAAAATCTGTTTTTGAAATTGATATCTGTTTTAACTGTCTTAGTCTGAAACGTCTAAAATGATTTTAATGGGACTTTCAATGGCAGATAGCTAAAGTTATAAGGAGCAACTGAGGCTATTTTCATTATAGACGAATTATTACGGTTAACGATAAGTGTTAAACCGCAAGCAATTCTGAGGGGCGTAGCTAGTTTTAAATAATATAACCTGCCCTGAGACATGACTGTTAAGCTTGGTAAGCTGATTGGTGATCGCAGTACCAGTCATCTTGCATCTTAGACCCTGCTATCCGTCGCCAGTCTGCTGAATTTTCAAGATAGTTAATCTATACTCTGCCGGTAGCCAATTGCATTTTAAGGCATTTTCCCTTTACAATGCAATAAGGGAACAAGGCCCGTAATAATGAGTTGTTTCAAAATTTATGTTGGATTAAAATCGTTAGTTTGGACATTAAGACGGCGACAGGCTCACCACCTGTCGCACTGTCCCAAATTGTATTCGGTGAAAGGTGGGACTAATCGACTTAACTGTCTAAATCTCTTTCTACTCCAATGCAGTAAATTGCGTGACGATATAAAAATTTATTGCACAAAATAATACAGGAAATTAATACTTCATTTCTATTCAATAGCTAATTAAAACTGAAATATTGTCTCCGTATTGTCTGTTAATTGCATCTTTAGAAAAGATTGAGGCGGACTAATTGAATTAACTTAAACTGAAAGAACCTAGATTAATCTTGCAACGAGATAGAAGATTAGCGAAGCTCTCTCTAGATAACAATGAACGGTGATTAAAATTCTATACATTCTAATCTAACTTTTCAAAAGATTTTTTTTTATTATTTCACGCATTTCCTTACACTGAAGTTGTGAGAGATCTAGAAAATTTAATTATTTCGACTCGCTATTGTTTATGGTTGTTTCTCATAGTTGCTAAATTTTTTCCGTTAGTAGAAAGAGAGAGGCATAGCCGTCGATATTCAATTACCATACAGAAATTGTAGGTAATGTATTACAATTTACAGTAATTGTTGCACATTTGTACACATTCACTTTTTAACTATATTTATTAGCACCGATCGGTTTCACATTATAACTTCTTCAGGGTAACACTGAGTTTGTTATATTAGCCATATATGTTTAAAGTATAAATCTTATGTTGTAAACTTGTAAGTATATAGTTAAAAAGTGAACGTATGCAAGTGTGTAACAAATAATTCAAATGTGATGCAGTTTCACTAAGAAAGATACAGGAATAGCATACACAGAGGTCTAGACAATTAAATCCTTTCGACCCACATTTCATCGGGGCTTATTTTGGGACAACGTAATACGTGGTGAGCATGTCGCCGTCTTTATGTCCTAGTCAACGATATAAATTCTACATAAGTGTTTTTTTTAAACCTTTTGGTACAAGCCTACCAGTTATTGATTGAACTCTGGTGTTTTGATTCGAATTAATATCAGCAAACCACTCGGCAATCGTGACTTTCTTGTATTGTAGTTATAATTATGTGTATTTTAATATTATGATGTATTGATTATAATTAATGTTGTTTGATCACTGTTGTAGCAACACCTCAAGCAGCTTACGCATCGGGCAACTGTAATCAACGTTGGCGGCGGGGCAGCACTGCCGGTGGCTGGAAACACACCGTCGAATACAATCGCGGCATACAGACGCACTACATCTGATCTTTTCTTTATGTATTTACCAAATTATTTTATTTAGTTGTTTCCAGTAGCCTACTCAGTAAGTAAGGCTTTTAGTATCCGCTCAACTATAAGCTCATACAGTCACCATGCAAATAAATGTATTTTTTTAGAAACTAGCTAAAAATAATATTAGCTTTTAGAATCAACCTGCAATTCTGTTTACCCTCACAAAATTTATCTTGTTAATATAGCTAGTTTTAATGTTTTTTATATATTGTATATTGTATTTTATTTATATATAAATTTTAGATATATATTGTGTTTTATTTATATTAGTTATATGTTGTAAGTACCTTATATTCGATATAAAATTTCCTCTATACTACTCAGTGAGAAAAGGAGACATTAGTAAGGATTTAACAACATAGATTTTCTTAAAGTTTGATAAACTCTAGCCTTTTATTCATTGATATAAGTAACATACAGTACATTGATGACGACATCAGTGGAAGAGTGGCGTTCGAAGCGGTTTAGAAGAATTCCCTAACTGTTTCTAAATTATTTCTGATCTGGTGCTTGTGGTACCTACGTTGTTTCTGATTCCATAACCCAAATGCTTAGGCCACTTACTCTGGGATCAGAGCAACGTATGTGACGTTGTCCGTATCTATTCAAGAAAAAAAATATCTTCACGCCATTTCCAATACAGGGGTAGACAGAGGTCTAGACAATTAAGTCGTTTCGACCCACCTTCCACCGAAGATATTTGTGGGACAATGTGACAGGTGGTGAGCCCATCGCCGTCTCAATTCACAAGCCAACGGTATAATTCGTCAGATTATAATTTCCACCACCTTGGGATCGAACTCGGATCACTCGAATCAAAAGTTCCGACCACCCTACCACTCGGCCATCTTCAGCATTCTTTATATTTATCATCTGTTTGAGGATTAGAATGAGGTGACCGCCGGCCCACTTTTGCCTTCCTTTCAAAAAACTTGTGTTAGAATAAACTTTCCTCTTCCTTTCAGTGATTAAGCTAAAAGCTTAAAATCGCACCCGGAACCTCGGAGCCGACTCCATGAAAATGACCACTCTTACATAAATATCCATTGTTTAACGTTATCATTTAAATTAGCGTAGCATACATGGTAACTTAAATGCACTACAATCTAACCTCGATAAGTATCTCCATTGATATTTTTAGATTATAGAAAAAAACTTGAGAAAGACAAATGAATGTAAAGTGATAACGCTTCCATAATTTTAAATAGAATAATTGAAATAAAATATAACGAAATTCTCAAAAAGCCAGTAACAACTATAAAACTATTGTACTGAAAAGTTATAGAAGAAAACAAGTTGAAAAGTTTCGAGTATTCTATTTTTATATTCAAATCATAAATCTCAGTTTCTGGAATTATTATAAATGCTACATAGATTTTTTCTTCTAGTCCAAACTGAAAATTATTGTAATAAAATATTAAATACAAATACAAATAACTTAAGGGAATTTTCCTTAAGTTACGAGAATAGAATTACGTTAAAAATATGTGAAATAAATATCTCAAACATATACACAAGTTATTATACTACCTTCACGCAATGTTTATACATCTATCATTATAGCATAAAAGTTATGAATATGAAATACACCGATTACTAATACGTAAACATTTTATATTCATAATACATAAAATATTAAATTGCATCAATTCAATACTCATATTGCACCTTTGGACAGATTTATGTAACATTAATATAACAATAACAATAGAATCGACTCCATACAACTTTTTTCTTAAATATAACCCAGTTCGCGAAATGATTTCAATATGTTTTAACAACTATAGAGATGGCTAATCTACTAAAAAATATAACAAATATGTATATATATATATATATATATATATATATATATATATATATATATATATATATATATATATATATATATATATATATATATATATATATATATATATATATATATATATATATATATATATATATATATATATATATATATATATATATATATATATATATATATATATATATATATATATATATATATATATATATATATATATATATATATATATATATATATATATATATATATGTATATATATATATGTATATATATATATATATATATATATGTATATATATATATATGTATATATATATATATATGTATATATATATATATGTATATATATATATGTATATATATATATGTATATATATATATATGTATATATATATATGTATATATATATATGTATATATATATATGTATATATATATATATATATGTATATATA
>JAGSMR010000030.1:13252500-13430000 GCA_029286605.1 Sericinus montela | reverse complement strand
TCTTCTGGCATACCAGGTTTCGCTGCCATATAACAAAGTTGGTACCTACACTGCGTTATGTATTGCAAGGCGTACACTTTTTTCACAACGCCTTGCCTTTTGATTAACGCAGTCAGGGCACCATTGACTTCTTGATATATATATATATAGCATATATATATATATATATATATATATATATATATATATATATATATATATATATATATATATATATATATATATATATATATATATATATATATATATATATATATATATATATATATATATATATATATATATATATATATATATATATATATATATATATATATATATATATATAAAGAAGGAAGAGCGATGTCTCCTGGCACAGGCAATATTTTTACTTAAAATGAGACACCAGATAATTGTAACCATATGTATTCTCTGTGTTTACGTAAATAAAGATTTTTTTATTTAATTTTATTATTTATTATAAAAATATTAATTATTAGTGACCAAGCCAACGGTACCACATACTAACGTATACTTGCATAAAAAATATTTATACAAAAATATCTTCATCCCGCTTCTATGAATGAATGTTCCTTTCTTTTTATGATTACCATAAGTTATTACTGAGATAAAACAACACACAAATCTAAACACTAAGAGAATAAAGAAAACACAAAATTTAACAGTTATATGATTAGAGATAGCATGGGAACGGCCAACTCATTCCTTGGGGTTATGAAAAAAGCATGAAATGAAATTCAATTAATCATCTTATTATATAAAATTTACTACGACATTATTGTTTATTTATTATTAATATTATTTCGACAGAAAACATGTCATGGCCCGGCTAGCCGATCGAAATAAAAGTGGTTCTTCTCGTAAATAATTATGTAATTCAATAAACTATATACAAAATAAATCAGTCAGCACGTCAGGGTCAAAGTCGATAGTCACTGGCCTGTATAGACGGTAAACGCTCGACGATCCCTCAAAGCTCGAAGAAGTCAATTACTAGGCTACAAGTGGTATTTTATCTGCATTCTACGCCACCAAATTCAGATCAGTTCACAGCTACCAGCAACGCACAATGCAGGGCGCAGTCGTGTGCGCTCAGGTTAAATCTCAAGGGTAGGGCTGCAAGAGGTGTCTTCTTAATGTACTGTACATCGTCACTCCATCCAAGTCACATCACACAAGTCATGATAAGATCAGTGACACTAAACGAAAGAGATTTGGATTGAGTGAATAAAATTAAATTACAATTTATATAACACGCACACTAGAGTAGTATTTACAAAGAACATACAACACGTACCTGCTTAGTTTGCAGCCCTTACATATAAGTCATATGCAGTTTATTGATATATAAAAATAAAATAAAATAAATAAATAAATATCTTCACGCAATACCCAATACAGGGGTAGACAGAGACAGAACATTTATTTAGAAATAAATGTCATTATCGTATATCGCGTACAAAAAGGGTCTAGGGAAGAGACGTGTAATGTGTTAAAAAAATTATAACATTTAAAACTCGATTTTAGATCAGTCTTACATTAAACGCTTATTTTAACTTTAATTTAAAATGAATACACAGTAAATAAATGCATAGGGACTACATCACATACATTGCTAGATCCCATAGTAAGCAGCTTGAATACTTGTATTATGGAATCAGAAACAACGAAGGTACCACTATACTTTTAATATTCACCTGGTACGGCATTGTTTCTGGTCTGTATATTTAATGTGTTATGGTTATGACGTCCTTGCTTACCATTGGTCAATTCGAATTACGAACACGGAGCCGCCACACGTCTTCGTGAAAGAAATAAACTGCTAATGGCCACGAACGGGAACTAACACGCATAATTGATACTTCCAAAACTATCCTACAAAAACAAATGAACGTTATAAGATTGGGAGTGATTTACCTTCGTTTATGCAGGAACGCCGCGTTTTCTAATCTAATCTAATGTAATAAAATAAATAAATAAATATCTAAAATAAATTATATAATAAAATATACATTTTATGAACTGTTTCGGCTATTTTTCGCCATCAGAGGAATCTCATTATGGTCAGTCGTTAATGGTAGCAGATTAAAAAAGATACATTGATGCATGAGACAAATTGCTCTGATACCAAAGTAAGCAACTGTAGCAATTGTATGGTGGAATCAGAAATAACGAAGGTACCATAAACATCCAGACCCGAGACAATATACAATAAGTGGTTTTCTGCATTAACCCGTCCGGGAAACGAATCCGAGACCTTAGATCTGGCGACACCATTTAAACCGGTGTGTAAGCCACTCGTCAATATATTAAATGGTGATTAATATATGTCGCGTCTGGTTTTAATTACTTTGATTTCTTTTAAAAGGAAATTCTATACATAATAAGTGATTAAGAATTTTGGAGCCTTTCATAAGGTACAACTGAATAAGAGTTAAATAGTACAGTTAATGAAATTTTTACTGTTTTCAACGAGATTAATCTTGTAAATTAATTCTACTTTGGTACAAAAAGGATTATTACAAGTTCAAATAATGAACGATACTTATTAAAGTCACGATAGCCGAGTAGATGGATGGTCAGAATTCAAGTCCACAGACAAAAGTTCGCCCTATGTATTTTATTCGGCATTCGATCTTCACTCATTTGCTCAACGTGCCCAAACCTCCCTTAAAATTATAGAATAAGCCTCTATCCATTAAAATGATAAGATCATTATTCAAACCTGCCATATTGCGATTCTCTTTGCTTCGTTTTCATCCGGCCAGTGTATCGCCGAATTTTACGAATAGGTTGCGTTTTTCGAATAGAAAGCTTAATGTTGCTCTTTAGGAGTACTGTCAATAACCAAAGGACGATAGGTCGCTTATTTATTATATAGGCTTTCATTCAAGTATAGCAGCTTATTTCGAGTTATTAACAAAAATTAAAAGTAAAAACAATGCGACGGTACGACCTTCTAGTTATTAGTGACCGTGCCCTCGAAGTATAAGTCAGTGGATTCGAATGACCGTTATAGCAAACATGTGTGTTACGAATATGAAAGCTTGTACTAGAGTCATTTAAGTTTATATGTTTGTGTAAATAATTGTCTATATACGTATATTACATTATTGGCTAAAGTCCGGCGGTGACAGGCTCTCCATTTGTCACCTTGTCCCAAAAGTATTCCGGTTCAATAGCGGTGGTAAAGGTTTGATAGCCTAAATCTCTAGCTGCCCTAGCACTTGAAAATGACTAAAGATACAAGGAATTAATTTTTTTTATTAACAATGGGATCTAGACAAATTTCCAAATATACACCTTAAAGTGCCTTAAATTAGTATTACTTTTATTAATGATAAGTACAAATTAAGGGCTCTCCACCTAAGTACGGCCGCACCGTTGTAATTGGTACTTTGAGGCGGCTATGCCCAATCTGCGGCAGCACTAAGTGTTTTACTATGTAACAGGTGGGGCTGTTATCATTTACAGAAGCTTGTATGTTCCATTATTTACGAATAATTAGAAAATTTATTGAACAATAATAGGGTATCGTAAGAGGTCACTACGGAAAAATCCTATAAAATGGCAATGGGTGCCGTCAGATACCGGCAGTACAAAGCAAAAATATCTTCACGCTATTCCCAATACGGAGGTAGACAGGGGTCTAAGACATTTATCTTTTATTAGCCGTTATTATGATGACGATGATGAATGTAAGGGTGATAAGATCTATTTTAAATGAACCTTAACTGAGCGTGTCGGTCCACAGCTTTGAAATAATGTCTACATACGGAACAGATCGCTAAGTGTCACTATCCGATATTATGTACCTCTTTTAATTGTTCATATAATCATAAAATGAATAATTTAATTCATTTTATGATGATAATAATATGGTATTTATTTATAAAACAGTAGCATATATTATAAATTATCATTATAAATTATTAAGTTTTAATTTGCTGCCAAAACTGGAGAACGTTTGCTAGCCGTGTGCAAGTATCAAGGTTGCCAGACACCCCGGCGTCTTGTATTCCCGGCAACCCTCCAAGAAGCTGTGATACATTGTCAAGTTGCCCTTGACACAGAAGCAATCTGTGAGTATTATGCTCATTCACGGTCACATCGTGTTACAAAGGATCCTGTAACTTTTACAGATATTTAATAAACATATGTAAGCGACAGTTAAATAAAATAAAACGCTAAAATTGAAAGCTGGTTACAAGTCACTTAAAAATTTCAGTTAATATTCCTCCGTATATTTGTTTCACCAACAATACCCTTATCATGCCCCACGTCAACAATAGAGTCCTTTGTCACTTAAAATTTTCCAAATGTCAATTCAAGTATTGAAATTGGCGTAAAGTAGAGCCTAACCCAATATATGTATTATGGAGGTGCCAAAGTCGTATTTTCATCTATGCAATTTTTTGATGTGAAACATCTATAGCCGCACGTAAAACCGATTTCTGGCGTGGCGACGCATGCCGTGGCTATACAAAGGTACACTAATTTACACCCTATTACCTGAAAATTAAGGTTTATAATTAAACACTGAAATCCCTTTTTTATATTTAATTAATTATATTCATATTATTCATATTAGTGACTATGTAAATTATATTAAGATTTCATTTTTACATGAAAGGTCATTTCCTTATAGTCAAAAAAGGTTCAATAATTTTTAAAACGAATAAATATAAACTACCATTAAAATTTGCTGGAGATTTTAATGTAAATTTGCAAGAGCTGAATCAATGCCATTAATGACATTTCTTCAAAAAGAATTTCAATTGCAAATCAACAACAATCCAAAAGAATCTACTACCAAATATGGAACAACTATAGATGCTGTAATTGTGAGTTATCTTGATAATGTTTCATCCAATACCGTAATAAATAAATATATAAATATCTTCACGCAATTCCCAATACAGGGGTAGTCAGAGGTCAAGTCTAGACAATTAATTCCATATGACCCACCTTCCACCGAAGATATTTTCGGGACAACGGAACTTTACTACTACGGGACTTTTGTAACGTAGTTTAGTTATCATCGACCAATCGTCACAGTAATACCGGCAGAGGAAACATCGAATATAACTATAACTGAAGTCACAGAGAGAGAGAGAGAAAATGTTTAAATTGTGGCCACTTGATATTAATATCGAATTTTTATATCAAATGTAAATAAATGCTTATTAAATAAAGTTACCATTTTCTGTAAGAAATTCGTAATACTTCATTTTTTTTATTAGTATTTTCTTAGTACTTCATTTTTTCATTCCTGTAATAATATTATCTTTTATGCATATTACTTGTACACACACGATATTTCACATCTGCCAGGCGTCCCATGACGGCTCACATTTTTTTTAATAGAAAAGAGAGACAAACGAGCAGGTGGCTTACGTGATGGTAATTGATTACCACTGCCCATGAACACCCTCAATACCAGAGGCATAGCAGATGCGTTACCGGCCTTAGAGTGCAAGAATTGGGGGTGGGGGTGTGTGGGCCACCGGTTACCTGCACTCACCAGACGAAACGCAGAAGTTTGTTAGACTTCTACTTCACGCCGGTATTCTGTGAGGTCGTGTTACTTTCTGGTCGTGCAAAATCCGTTAAGCAAATTCATTTTTTTTCAATATTTTATTATAAACTGTAATATAATTTACACTGACACACTAATACTGTTTACAAGGTAATATATTAAATAACCTACTTGATTTCCATGCAATATATCAAATTGGATATTTTATATCTAAGCTATCTTACTCCTAGCTGTGTTAAAAATTCCAGAATCTGCCCTAGAGTTAGCCCCGGTGACGTGTAACTCAAGTTTTCTGTAGTTACATCAGGCACCAGACTCTCAGTAAGAAAGGTTTTATTACTGACATCATTTACTTACTAAGTAATTAAAAATTAAGAAATTTTAATTTCTACTATTTAGGAGTAAGTACAAATGAGTTAAACAGTATTATCAATTATTTGTGTGCCAAAATTCCAACGAATGTAGCTGTTTTTGCGTAATTCATAAACAATCATTCAAACAGTCAAATTTTATTACAGCCCATTTACCCAATTCTGCGGTTCAAGGTCCAACGGTGAAATGCGTAAAGGTTAAAAATCTAATACCAATTACTGAATGGTTATATTATTTACCGCTGTACATACAAAACATATCCATTGCTTCTATGAAAGCAAAATCAAATGGAAATAAAGTGATTTATCAGCTTGAAAAAATTTAAATATCAAAATGTCCGCTATGCACAATCGGTCGGATGAAAATAAAGCGAATCAGAATCTGACTGATTGCGGATATCGAGTAATTGAAATCGGTCGCACTGGCTGCACGTGACGTGACCCTCTGATTTATTGTTAACATCTAAACAAACAATTAGGGGGTCATTGTAGAAGCGTGCTCGTCGCGACCCCTGCCAGCCCTTTTCAGGGCTGCAATTCTACACAGCTGCGCACCCATGCCAACGAGGGTTAGGGCGTCCCCCCAAGGCGACGCACACCAGTTCGTCCCCGTTGGTGTGAAATGCAGCGCGCAAAGCGGCGATGGGGACCGCCACCCGTCACGCACAGCCCGATACGGCGGAAGGTGGAGGACGGAGTGCAGAGTTGGCACGTGGAATGTTAGAGGAGGCATGGGAGATAAGACGAATGAGTTGATTGAAATAATGAAAGAAAGAGAATTAGATGTCGTGTGTTTGTCGGAGACCAAGCGGAAGGGCAGTAGTACTGAAGAGCTCCCTGGCGGGGCGTTAGCTCTATGGTCCGGAGTCCCGGAGAGCGAGAGCGCCTGCCAGGGAGTGGGGGTGCTGCTGTCGTCTCGGTTGGTCGATGTTATGACTGAATATAAGGTTGTGAACTCGAGACTTCTCTGGGTTCGCTTTAAATTGGGACTGACGAAGTTATTCCTTTTGGCTGTTTATGCGCCGGTGGCTTCGTCGTCCAGAGCTGAGCTGGAGGAGTTTTGGGAGAATGTAAGAGAAGTTCTAGACTTGGTTAGAGGAAACGAAAGAATTGTTGTATGTGGTGATTTGAATGGATGGGTTGGTACCGCTCGGCCAGGGTACGAGTCGGTGCTTGGAATGTTTGGCGATAAAAGGGTTAACGATGCTGGCAAGCTCATACTGGCTGTATGCAAGGAAAAGGGTCTTCTTGTGACAAACACTATGTTTAGTCACAAGAAAATCCATATGTATACTAGAACAAGAGAGAATGAGAGAAGTATGATCGATTTGTTCCTGGTGGATGACCGACTGCGAAAACAGGTGATGGATATGCGAGTGTTCCGAGGTGCTGACCTGGGAACGGATCACTACCTAGTGATTACTAGATTTAGGGGTCTGTTCGCGGGTTGGCGCCACCGGACGGCGATACCAGAACCACAGTCGGTCGGTAGCATCCGAAGCTGGAAGCTTCAGGAAGCGGACACTAGGAATAAATATCAAGCAAGGGTAGCCGAAAAGCTGGACAGCATTGGTGTTAGGAAAGAATGTGTGGAAGAAATATGGCAGAGCCTTAGAGATGGAATGGTTAGTGCAGCGGAAGACGTGTGTGGAACTGTGAAAGAGGTAGTAGTAAAAGGGTGATGCCTGGTAGAATGACGAAGTGAAAGAAGCTGTAAATAAGAAGAAGAAAGCATGGTTAGACTACTTGGCCTCTAGTAATGATAAGGATATGAGAGAGAAGAGGAAAGAAAGATATAAGCTCCAGAAAGTTCACACGAAAGCATTGATTGAGGAAGTGCGTGAAAGGAGTAGAATGGAAGCGGACGAAGGTTGTCGCACAACTTCAAGGAGAACTCCAAACTCTTCTGGAAAGAGGTTGAAGGACCCGGAGTGGTGCGACAGCCTTAAGAATGAATAAAGTGATTTCGGGAACCAATGACGTCCTCTCAGGAAAATTGGACGTCATGCAGCGATGGAGCGAATTTTATAGAGAGATGTATGCGTGTGATGATCTTAGTGAGGGATCCGCCGTGACGCCGTGACTGGTACGCCAGACTCGGACCTCGATGATACTGAGGTCATCAGTATGAAAGAGATTGAATGTGCGATTAGAAGTTTGAAATGTGGTAAGGCTGCGGGACTAGACAGAGTTACTGCTGAAATGGTCAAGTATGGTGGGCCACGCGTCTGGGACAGCTTTCATCTGCTGTGCAATTTGTGCTGGCGAACGGGAGCTGTTCCGGATGATTGGCGATCTGCGGTCATTGTGCCTTTATATAAAGGTAAAGGTTCACATTATGACTGCGGGTGCTATCGGGCGATCAGCTTGACCAGTTTAGCAAGTAAAGTTTACTCGAAGGTTTTGACACGTAGGATGCAAGAGAAATCGGAAAGATTTCTATGGGAGGCACAATGCGGATTTAGACCAGGAAGAGGATGCACGGATCAAATGTTTTCTCTCCGCATGATCACGGAGAAGCTTCTGGCTGCTAACCAGAAGATTTTCTGTGCTTTTGTGGATCTTGAGAAAGCATTTGATAAGGTTGTAAGGAAGAAAATGTGGGAACTGTTGCCAGGGTATGGTGTGGATGGTCGATTGCTAAGGGCTGTGCAGTCACTTTACTGTGACTGTAAAGCCTGTGTGCGGGTAGGGCATGACCTGTCACCCATGTTTAGCGTCCAAACGGGCGTAAAACAGGGTTGTGTCATGTCTTCCTGGCTATTCATACTGTATCTCGACAGCTGTTTACAGAAGCTGAAAGATAGCTGTTTGGGTGTGAAATTGGGTGACATAAAAGTAAATTGTCTGCTTTATGCTGATGATGCAGTGCTTATTGCACCATCAGAGGCAGAACTGCAGGTATTAGTCACGTGTATGAAGAAGAATGTGAAATTAATGGTCTCCGTTTGAATGCTAATAAAACTAAGGTTCTGGTATTTGAAAGGGACGAAGAAAGAACGAAGTGCGAAATTTGGGTAAATCAGGAATGTCTAGAACAGGTGAATAAAATTGTATACTTGGGGAGTGCGTTTAGCCGGGATGGAAGATGTGATTTAGATGTGGACAGGCGTGTCGCTGCCGGGAACAAAGTCAATGGTGCCCTGACTGCGTTAATCAAAAGGCAAGGCGTTGTGAAAAGTGCACGCCTTGCAATACATAGCGCAGTGTTGGTACCGACTTTGTTATATGGCAGCGAACCTGGGTATGCCAGAAGAAGCATAAAAGCAGGTTGAATGCAGTGGAGATGCGATCTCTTCGTAAAATGTGCGGCCTAACCATGGCCGACCGAAAGCGAAACGAAGAGATTCGCAATATGGCAGGTTTGAAAGATGACCTTGTCTCAAAAATGGATAAGGGCGTGCTTCGATGGTTTGGGCACGTTGAGCGAATGAGTGAAGACCGAATGGTGAAGAAAATATACAGCGCGAAAGTTAATATTAAAAGGTGTCGAGGTAGACCGAGATTAACTTTCGAAGACCATGTGAGCAAATTGCTCGAAGAGAGAAGGGTCAAGAGTACTCGGATACCTAGACGTGCATGTATGAAGAAGATGATGAATCTGAAAGAAGCGAAAGAAGTATGTAGGGATCGTGACACTTGGCGATCTGTTCTCTCTGGCTACCCCGTCAGGGATTGTGCGTGAAGATAAATAAAAAATAATAATAAAATAAACATGTAAATAAAATTGAAGTGTCTGTTTGTAATTCTAAATCAACAACTTTTCACTAATTGCATATAAAAGTAAATATATCCGGTACTCACATAAAAAATCTGTTTTTGAAATTGTTATCTGTTTTAACTGGTTAGTCTGAAACGTCTAAAATGATTTTAACGGGACTTTCAATGGCAGGTTGTTAAAGTTATAAGGAGCAACTGAGACTATTTTCATTTTAGACGAATTATTGCGGTTAACGATAAGAGTTAAACCGCGAGCAAAGCTGCGGGGCGTTGCTAGTTTTAAATAAATTAACAATATAACCTGCCCTGAGACATGACTATTAAGCTTGGTAAGCTGATTGGTGATCGCAGTACCATTCATCTTGCATCTTAGACCCTGCTATCCACCGCCAGTCTACTGAATTTTCAAGATGGTTAATCTATACTCTGCTGGTAGCCAATTGCATATTAAGGCATTTTCCCTTTACAATGCAATAAGGGAACAAAGCCCGTAATAATGAGTTGTTTCAAAATTTATGTTGGATTAAAATCGTTAGCATTGACATTAAGACGGCGACAGGCTCACCACTTGTCGCGCTGTCCTAAATTGTATTCGGTGAAAGGTGGGACTTAACGACTTAACTGTCCAAATCTCTTTCTACCCCAATGCAGTAAATTGCGTGAAGATATAAAAATATATTGCACAAAATAATACAGGAAATTAATACTTCATTTCTATTCAATAGCTAATTAAAACTGAAATATTGTCTCCGTATTGTCTTAATTGCATCTCTTTAGAAAAGATTGAGGCGGACTAATTGAATTAACTTAAACTGAAAGAACCCAGATTAATCTTGCAACGTGATAGAAGATTAGCGAAGCTCTCTCTAGATAACAATGAAAGGTGATTAAATTTCTAATCTAACTTTTCAAAAGATTTTTTTTTATAATTTCACGCATTTCCTTACGCTGAAGTTGTGAGAGATCTAGAAAATTTAATTATTTCAACTCGCTATTGTTTATGGTTGTTTCTCATAGTTGCTAAATTGTTTCCGTTAGTAGAAAGAGAGAGGCATATCCGTCGATATTCAATTACCATACAAAAATTGTAGGTAATGTATTACAATTTACATTAATTGTTGCACATTTGTACACATTCACTTTTTAACTATACTTATTAGCACCGATCGGTTTCACATAATAACTTCTTCAGGGTGACACTGAGTTTGTTAAATTAGCCATATATGTTAAAGTATAAATCTTATGTTGTAAACTCTTGTAAGTATATAGTTAAAAAGTGAACGTATGCAAGTGTGTAACAAAGAATTGAAATGTCATGCAGTTTCACTAAGAAAAGACAATCTCAAAATTAAATTTTATTTACTACGTATTTGTTTATCTCAATACAGCATGGAGATTATGGCAGACACTACCTTACGATGAAGGCCCTTGTAGAAAGAGATATGAAGATTTTTTATTTTGTAATGTATACAAAAGTTAGTTATATGTTGTAGTACCTTATATATCGATATGACATGACTACTATATAAGTCATTGAGAAAAATAAAGATCATTAAAGTTTCTACAACATAGAATTTCCTAAAGTTTTATAAAATCTTACCGTTTATTCATCGATATAAGTGACATACATTATACTCATTGATGGCATAAGTGTTTTACATAAGTGTTTTTTTAAACCTATTGGTACAAGCCTACCATTTATTGATTGAACTCGGGTCTTTTGACTCGAATTAATATCAGCAAACCACTCGGCAATCGTGACTTTCTTGTATTGTAGTTATAATTATGTGTATTGTAATATTATTATGTATTGATTATAATTAATGTTGTTTGATCACTGTTGTAGCAACACCTCAAGCAGCTTACGCATCCGGCAACTGTAATTAACGTTGGTGGCAGCACCGGCGATGGCAGCACCGGTGGGGCAGCACTGCCGGTGCATAGTATTGCGGCATACGGACGCACAATAACTGATCTTTTCTTTATGTACTTACCAAATTATTTTACATAGTTCTTACCAGTAGCCCAAGGCTTTTACTATCCGCTCAACTATAAGCTCATTTAATCACCATGAAAATAAATATATTTTTCTAGAAACTAGCTAAAAATAACATTTAGAATCAAGCTGCCATTCTGTTTAACTTCGCAATGTTTTATGTCGTTAATATAGTAATTAAGCTTTAATTTTTATATTTTAATTTTTCGTAAAAATAATACCACACTCACTTTTTCCGCGGGTGTCAGAAGAGGCGACAAAGGGAAAAGCCTTGGAAATGTTATTGGTTATTCATTCCTATAGATACAAGATAAAATTCAGCAGACCGGTGACAAATCCGTTTGCAAAGCATGGAGATTATGGCAGACACTACCTTACGATGAAGGCCCTTGTAGAAAGAGATATGAAGTTTTTTTATTTTGTAATGTATACAAAAGTTAGTTATATGTTGTAGTACCTTATATATCGATATGACATGACTACTATATAAGTCAGTGAGAAAAATAAAGATCATTAAAGTTTCTACAACATAGAATTTCCTAAAGTTTTATAAAATCTTACCGTTTATTCATCGATATAAGTGACATACATTATACTCATTGTTGGCAATCTCAGTGGATGAGTGGCGTACGCATCAGTTTTTAAGGTGTCGTAAGCTCTAAGGTCACGAGTTCGATTCCAAGATGGACAAATGTAGAAAACCACTTTTTCTACATTATTTAGGGTCTGTAACTTGGTTGTTCCGGACTCCATAACACAAGTGTTTATGCGACTTATAGTCCCTATTTGAGTCTATTATAAATATCTCACTGAGCCCAGTTCACCTTCCTTTCATCAAATTAGCTTATTTGTGTTAGAATAAACCTCAAATCTTTCATCCATTGAGGATCGTAAGAGGTAATTAATGGAATTTTTTGTAATTTAACCAGGGACCTCGGAGCTGGTGACACCATACAAACGGTCAATCGTCCCCACGTAATCATATATAATATAATATATCTTGTATTACAGATAATTTATTTTGTACATTTTATAGATACTTACTTACGTAAAGGTTCGCTCTAAGTCCACTGCAAGACCAAGGCCCCACCCAAGAAGTGTTTGCCACAATCGCCAAAAATCATCTCATATTTTTGTATAATCTTTAAAAAAAATTGACCAAAACAGAGGACATCTTCGAAGTTTCTTTCGCCTGTTTCTTCTCAGTTGAATCTCATTGCGAAACGGTGGTAGATCAAAAAATTACGATCGATAAACGATTTTTGTCGATACTATTTCGTGATATAATATGATATAAATAATTTGATATGATTTGACTTGGCAAATGGATTGGAGATCGCAACCTGAGCTACCTTATCGTAGAAGGTGATGCACGTCGTAAGTCTTCTGAATTTCGATCTGGTATTTTCAGAGGTTACCCCGCTATTTGACGGCAGCCAAAAACATTTTTTTGCCTTAGTTTTCGTTAATAGTTTCCGTTCCTACGGGAACTTAGGGAAGAGCATTTTCAAACACTTTTGGAAAATAATATCTCCTGTCACAATTTCAATCCTTTTACTACTTCAGTATATATACACATGCTCACTACCTGTCACGTTGTCCCAAAAATGCGGTAAAACGTGGGTCGAAAGTACTCAATCATCTAGACCTCTGTCTACCCCAGTATTGCGAATGGCGTGAAGGAGTGTACAAAGATTATAATTTATTACTCGGTATATCAGTATTGAAAATTTAAGTCACGATAGCCGAGTGGTAGGGCAGGCTTGTACTCGTATGGGTTTTTCAAAAACTTATGTACGAATTATATCGTTAGCTTGGACATAAAGACGGCGACGGGCTCACCACCTGTCATGTTGTCCCGAAAATATCTTCGATGGGAGGTGGGCCAAAGGGACTTATTTGTCTAGATTAGACCTCTGTCTACCCTGTGTTGGGAATTGCGTGAAGATATTTATTTATTTATTATTTTAATAATTACAAACTTGGGAAACTTTACCTTCAGTCTGAGCAGTAAAAACACAATAATTTATTAACGTTAGATTTCTACTAACATTTTCTACATATGGTTCTGTGATATTTCTAATTGATTTCTACTAATTACTTACATTACAAAGAAAATTTATTAAACTAGAAAAATCTTTTTCAAAATAATTTTCTTCGTCGTCTTCTGACTAAGCTTTAAAAGAAAAAGTACGTTAATTAATAGTGGAATACACTTTTACGTATGCTGTACGTGCGAAAATAAAATAGAATATTTTAGAAGTGAAAAGTAATTGCAAGATACTTCGTGTTTAATAAATATAATACTATAATAAAATACGTAATAGAGCCAAAAATTTTCAACAGCTATGCAGATTTTTTTTTGGGTTTACCTTAAGAATCGATTTTCGTAATATTTTCAAATATAAGTCCGGAGCATGCAAATTTATGTGGAGTAAAATCAAATTTTCTCCTTTACGTAATGCCCTATGTTCAACTTATCCTGCGCTGCCTCCAGCACAGAGTACTCTCGCCAGCATGGTAATGAATAATAATAATAATAATAATGCTTTATTCTTTAACCAAAAATACAAATACAAAATGAAATAGGGCAGAGATCTTCTTTTAAGCATAAGAAACCTGTGTCAGAAGATCTCGCTTTTCCATACCATGGTTACAAACTTGGTTCATAACAATTGTCTCTTTTACAAAATGAAATCTTACGGCCCAAAATGTTACGTGTTTGTGTGTGTGTTTGTTTCTTTTATTTGTGACAGAGACAGAGGGAGTGTTAAAATACCAGTACTTATCTCAATTTCTGTTCCGTAAATGCTCAGTTTTGTGTTGATTTTGTTATTATAGCTGACTTGATAGGTTGTTATACTGGCTACTAGTAAATGAGGTATTTATCTTCTGTGTAATAACTACTACGCCTTTCATTCTTTTTTCTATGGAAGTTGGATCCCAGGGTGCATTTTTGTGCCTCTTTAAAGTTGTGTGCAGTATGTATAATTTTCTTACTGTCAGAACGTCAATAATTTTTTATATTCCTACCGAAAGGTAGGAAATCTGAAAGGCTTAAAGTACAGGCAAGATATTTGGTAGCTACATGTCTAAGTTTTTTTAAGATCCATATTATCCATATTATTTGAAGATCCATATCATTACTCCAAGGTACTTTGTTGAAGATAGCCTATTAATTGAAAAACAGTTACCAAGCACTTATACAAGCTAATCCTTCTTCAACATTATTGCGAACACCTTCCCACGAATTACTGCATAAGAATCTGCATAAGAAAGAATTTGCCCCCTGCAATCTGCAAATCACATAGATTATTAATATAAATAAAAAATAGGGTTGGGCCCAAAACACTATCTTGTGGGACACCATATGATGTCATTACTTATATATTGACCAATTTTATCTTTTTGTTTCCTTTCAATCAAGAAGTCCTTCAGCAATTCCAAAGGAGTTCCTACAACACCAATGTTTTCTAATTTTTGTACAAGAATCAGAAATGAGACAGTGTCAAAGGCTTTCTTCAAGTCCAAAAACACCGCTAGACATTTTTTCCTTTAATCTAATTGATCAGTTATTATCGAGCTAAGAGACATTATTGAATTTTCCGTAGATTTGTCTTGTCTAAACCCAAATTGAAAATCGGAAAGTATTTTATAATTGTTAATAAAATTCATTAATCTTTTATTGATTAATTTTTCAATTATTTTTGAGATACAGGGTAGGATGGATATTGGTCTGTAATTACTCACTTCATTCTTGTCGCCGTTTTTGTATACTGATATAATAATGGATTTCTTTAATAGTAACGGGAAAACCCTCTTATTAAAGCAGAGATTAGCCAAGTGACTTATTATAGGTGCCAGTTCGTTCACAGCTGACTTGATATAACTAGTAGGGATGCCATCCCATCCAGGGGCACTATCTGATTTCATTGAGAAGATAATGTCATGCACTTCTATCGTATCCGTTTGTAATAAAACAAACGAGTTTGACTGCTTTTTTACCTTACAAGTACTTTTATTCATTGTCGCTGCATAGCCTTCTGACATACTTTTTTCAGCAAGATTTTTTCCTATGTTAGTAAAATAATTATTAACATAGTTGATGGACTCGTCGTGAGATGCTTTAACTTTGAGAAGTACTGAACTGTCAGTTTTAATTTGCTTTAGATTAGTAATATTTTTAATGTTGTTCCACAGACTTTTAGAATTTCCGATAGACGACGCCAACTGCTGTCTTTCATACTTATATTTTAATTTCTTTATCAAATTATTACAAAAATTCCGATATCTCTTGTAATTTATTATAGGTATATCATTATAAGGATCAAAACGTAGTCTTTTTTGCATTTTGTTCCTATTTCGTATACATTTTAGTATGCCTGGAGTAATCCAAGGTTTTATAACACGTTTATTTTTTGGAATTTGTTTAGTTATTGTCTATTCCTGAAGTAAGTCATTTATTTTATTAATTAGCATTTTAGTAACAGTATTGGGATTATCACAAAAAGTATTTCTGAGAGGTTTTTGTTCATTAAACTATTTAGAGCCTGTACATAATGGGTTCTTGATTTGGTTTTTATAAAGTTTTCTTTTATGATCACACTAGTTAAGGTTAATAATATTATGTAGTGATCAGTGATTGTTGTTTTAAGCACTGCAATTTTTGCCATGTCCTTTTTTTCAAATATGAGGATAAAGTGATCCAGACAGTTGTTCCCCCTAGTGGGCAAATAATGTCCGGGTAGAAGTCCGCGTTTAATAGTCTAATGGTTTAGGGTGCGGACTGCAAAACATGACGTCGCAAGTTCGGGCTCCGCCATTCCACTATTGACGTAAATCAACTCCAGACACAAGCATTGCAGCTTAATTGGAGTGGTTAACAGGAATACTAGTAATGTTATTCGGCATTGCTAGTATTCTTTTAAAAAAATGATTGTTTATGACTCCATAAGTGTGTAATGTATTTTGATAAATATAAACCTATAATTTAATATAAATAAATAAATCATTTATGTTCATTTATTAATCCGTATATTTCATAATCGTTTATAAGGAGTAACTAGAGTCTAATCTGTAAGATGCCTGGCATTGCCATCGCCAAATCGCTAGGCATGCGATGTGATTAAAACTAATCCCATTATAGGAGCGGCTTACATTATACAGTGGACTTAAGAAAACATTAAGTAAGTAAACTCTGGGAGTAAATAATTTGAAAGAAAGAATAGATAATATCCAATTATTTCTATACAGTCGAATACTTTCAAAGAAGTCAGTTTTCAAATGAACCGCATTTTATCATTATTTGCTCTACAATAAAGGACTGTCATTCCCAACTTCACTTTTATTTGCAAATTCAATCTCTCTTGAAAGTAAATCAAGATTTCGATTTTTGGTATGTAACTTACTTTTAAAAAAATGAGATTTCTCATTTCATATTAAGACAAAAAGCCCAACAACGCTCGTATGCTTATAATAATAATAATAATGCATCATAAAAGTGTAGGGCGTTATCGTATTGATGTACTCATAGCTGTAAATTTATGGACATTGAGTTAGAAGTTAAGAGGCATACGATTTAAAATATCAATTGATTCGTGTAACCTACGGCAGAGGTTGCGGGTTCGAATCTTTCATTGAATTATTATGTGCACTACAAAGTACTAACCAAATGTAAAGTACAATTTCAAAAATTAGGTACAGTAACCGTGTCCTTATAGTTATAGAGCGATCTCTTGCCAGTGAAAGATGGTGACCTCTGTGGCCCAGTCGCGTATAGTCAGATACGTCTCACGAAAATTACTAAAAACGACTCCTGACTGCTTGCTCAATACTGCAAGTGAATTGGCCCGTCACTTTTGCTGCACCGTTTGTTGAATTTTGGGCCGCTATTTTATAATACGGTGTGTTTCTGATTCCACGACAGAAGTGCTTAAGCTGCTTACTTTGTTATCAGAGCAATGTATGTGATGTTGTCACTATCTATCAATATTTATTTTAATAATTTATATATTATTTTATTTCAATTTAAACTACTGGCACATATTTTAATTTTTATTTCTTTTATTCTAATATTTTTGCTCTATGTGTACCATGATTGCGATCGTTAATTTTATGGTATTTTATTTAATTAATTACTTTGTACCATTCACGAGCGAGTCAAATTTTATTATGTGTATAAGATATTACTTTATTTGTAAATCTGTGGCAATCTACGAAAATATTTTGTAAAACCAATCTCGTGTGAGAACACCAAATTTGGTTTTTATATTATTATTTGTAAACAGAAGTAGTGTAATTTCTATAAACTTCGTAATATGAACCCCAAAGTTTAGTCTTTCACGGGGGGCTGTTATAACCCTTATTATTTTTTTATGGGGAAGGGAGGCAAACGAGCAGGTGGCTCACGTGATGGTAAGTGATCACCGCCGCCCATGAACACCCGCAATACCAGAGGCATAGCAGATGCGTTGCCGGCCTTTGAGAAAGGTATAGGCTCTTTTCTTGAAGATCCCTAAGTAGTATCGGTCCGGAAAATCCGCTGACGGCAGCACATTCCACAAAGTGCAAGTGCGTGGCAGAAAATTCCGCGAAAAACGCACTGTGGTGGAATGCCAAGCATCAAGATGGTGTTGATGGAATTTTTGTCTATGCCGTAAGGTTCGATGGTGAAATTCAGCGGCTGGGATTAATCCGAACAATTCCTCAGAGCACTCCCCGTAGTAAATCTAAAAGTACTATTAGTACATTGCAGTGACATTGCAGTCTATGGATGATGCTTGCAGGATCAGTATTTGTAATCCGGAAGGAACATGCGGGAGGCTATTTAGTCCGGTGCATAACGACTCAATTGTTAGTTTCAAGTAATTAATAATAAAAATAAATTCATTTATCTTTAGATGTAATTAAAATTTCTTTTTTTTATAAATCCCTTTAATTTGTGATCCGTATAACATAACTATCGTCTCTTGATACTAAAAGGAGATTAACAAACAACTATTGGGGCGTAACACAATTAATTAAAAATAAGTCCGCGATTTAATGATTCTTAGGCATGAAACGATCTACTTTGACTAGAAAAAATGATTTTTAAAACGTATTCCATAAATTAAAACATAAAATTAAAGTATATAATGACACGTAACCCTTTCAATGTCGTTAAATATCTTAATTTACGAGGCCATAAATTATTCACTCAGCTCGGATTTGCAAATTTACTCAGCGGGAATAAAAGTTATATTTGCGTAATGGCAGGTAAATAATATTCGAAAAAAAGGTTTTTTTTAAACCCTATTTCCAGCGTATTTTAAAAGCCATACAAAAATACCGGTATACGTTGGAATTAGGAGATTTAATTGGACGAATTTTTGATATGAGGCATGTTTCTTTATAATTAAATGACAATTTTTATTTAATTTAAATTAATTATATTAAATTTTATGGCATTACTTTGGCCGTCTGAAAACGAAATGAAGACATCCACAATATGGCAGGTTTGAAAGATTATCTTATTACTTAACTTTCAAAGACCATGTGAGTAAATCGAACCGTCGTGATCCCCTTTTGACCATAACTTTCGCGCTCTATATTTTTTTCGTCAATCCGTCGTCACATATTCGCTCAACATGTCCGAACCATCGAACATACCTGTAACATTGCGAATATCTTTGTTTAGTTTGCGATCGGGCCAGGCAACGTCGCACATTTAACGAAGAGATCGCATTTTTACTTACACAGAATTAAATCTCCCAGCCCGTGATTACAGATAAATAAATAAATATGTTATAAATATAAATATATCTCCACACAAGTCTCAATACAGGGTTAGATAGAGTTCGAGACATTTAATTCCTTTCGACTCACGTTCCACCGAAGACATTTTTGGGACAACGTGACAGGTTGTGAGCCCGTCGCCACCTTTATGTTCAAGCTAACGATATAAATCGTACATAAGCTCGTGATTACACAAGCTGTCTACACCCTTAAAACCGTAACACAAAAGTTGTTAAATGTTGAAGGTAGTCTAAAGAATGATATAATATATATAGAATCTACCCGCAGGAGAATATATTTACAAAGGAAACGTAAACGTTAAATAAAGAGTCGTATTATAGCCGCAGTTTTATTCTTAAAAATTTATATATATTTTCCAAAAAAATCTCTGATGAAATGTGAGTCGAAGGACTATAATTATCCCCTACCCTAGTACTGGGAATGCGCGAAGATATAAAAAATAATATATAAATAGGAGATATCTATTTAAATAAATTATGAAACTTTCGACATTAAGTTGTCGTAATTTCGCGAACATTCTGAAGGGTAAAGCAAAATACTTGGAGGAAACGAGGTCTGTAAGTCAATTAGGGGTGAACAATTCTTGAGCTAGTCTTAAGGCCGCGGGAATTAAGGGTGAAACAGGGTAGATAATTAAAATACTTCGACGAGTAAGGTAATTAGCATTCTTTAAAATTATAAGTCACGGTAGCCGAGTTGTTGGGTGGTCGGAATTTTGAGTCGAGAGACCCGAGTTCGATCCCCAGGTGGCAGTACCAATGATTTTTTCAAAAACTTATGTACGAATTTCATCGTTGGCTTGGACATAAAGGCGGCGACAGGCTCACCACCTGTCACGATGTCCCGAAAAATATCTTCGGTGGAGGGTGGGTCAAAGGGACTTAATTGTCTAGACTTGACCTCTGTCTACCCCTGTATTGGGAATTGCGTGAAGATATTAATTTGAAAATGTTATTTATATGCCGTAAGTTTCCAGCATATAATTAAAGAACGGTAATTTTCTGATTCATTTCATTTCAGGGATCGATCTCGGATTTCTTGACACGAATTTCAATTACCAAAACACTCGGCTATCGAGACTTACCTCTGTCTTTCAAACAAATAGAAACAGCTGATGTTATCATTAATTGTATAATGTGCTGACCGTCAATATTTGCTGGAACTTCGTTTCGCCTTTTTTTTAACCTTATACCTAATTCAATGTTAAATATTGAAGTGATGAAATGAAAAATTATCCTAATAAGTACTATAAATAGATATAAATATCTAACCTTTATGTTATGCTATGTTGTTAAACGTTATAACAACCTTCCAAATAAAAAGCCAACAAACAGTAAAGGCGATTTGGATCAATGAGGAAAATACAAAAAAGGAGACACGCGAAATTGCGATGTAATCTAAGGTAAAAGGTTATATTTTGGCATAAGAAAAAATAATATCCAGGTGTTAGATATAATATTCGCGTAAAAAAATCGGATTAAATTCTCAATACCACAGATGTCACAAATTGTTACATCAAGGTAAAGGTTAGGAATTAGGGTGATATAATTTAATGAAGTAATTCTGTTAGATTTAATGAAACTTTGCTTTTAAAATATTTGGGCACATTACTCTCGACTAAATATTTTAAAAATAAAGCTGCTAAAGCTATAAAAACAGTACTGTTGATAGATCCATTACCTACCCATCGTATGGCCACAGTATTCGGTATTTCTGCCGACAAATTGCATTGAAACAGTTTAAGCCAGAGTTGTTATGTATAGAAAGTTACTCTATTGGAATCCTCGACAGAGATAATACATCTGTGTACATAGTTGCATATAACAGTTCACTGCAGGACGTAGGCCTACCCACCAGATCGGGTGCACGTGACATAGGAGGACTTCTCCTCCCTCAATGAGCTATTGGTGTGGTGTGGTAAGCTTTACTGTGGTCCCGGATTGCATTACCGGTCGGGTAAAAACAGTCCCCTTAAATAGTAGAAAATAACCTTTTCTACATTTTCTTGTATTTAGGTGTTTATGGTACTTCATTCATTGTTTCCTATTTCATAACACAAGTGCTTTAGCTACTTACTTTGGTATTAGAGCAATGGATGTGATTTATTCCCCGTCTATGTTCGTATTTATTTTATTTTTAATGATATATTTTATGTCAATGAGTATTCTGCTCACAGATTCTCCCAGGGCCAAGGTCAACTACACAATGAATCACAAGCTATTATGAAGGTACTTAGCTTTCGTGGCGTAAAAATTCCTAGAAACCTTGATTCTTAACTGTAAAAGTTGTTCTGAACTACTTTGGTATCTGATAATAATAATCATTATATTAATAACATTTCTAAAAGTTACGATTTAGTGTTTGAAATTCGAATCAAGAGACTTGAGTTCGATTCCCAGATGTCGGGCCCGTATAAATGGGTTTTTTTGGAAACTTATGTACGATTTATACCTTTGGCTTGGACATGAAGGTGGTGGCTGGCTTACCTGTTACGTTCTCCCAGAAATGTCTTCGGTGATTGGTGGGTCGTAAGGACCTGTCTAGTCCTACATCTACACCAGTACGGGAAATGACGAATATTTGACCTTATCAGGTTCAGATCTGCAAAGTTAATAATCGAAGCTGTAGATCAGACACATCGTATTATATTCAGCGAAATGTTACTAATAATTTATTAAAATCCGTATTTTTCTTAATTAATTAATTAATTTATTTATTTATTTACTGGAAAACTAACAGCTTAATCTTAACAAAATATAACATGCATGTAAATTACAATGTAAGCCAATAAAAAGTTTTCACATATAGATAAACAATAGTCATACATAAAAAAAGAAACAAATAACACTCTGCTGCCGGTTCAAACTAATTTTCTAAAATTATTGATTGCTATTTAATTGTTGACTGTTGCTGAAATTAGAGGTGATTAATTTACAAATGGCAGAACTGTTGGTATAGAAAAGGTCCACCTTATCATAGTCTTTAGATAGTCTGTTAAATGAATTAGATGCTCTTATAAAGTAGGAATTGCGTCTGTAGTTTGTGCTGTAAGAAGGTATGTGTAAGAGATTGTTACAACGTAGTGAACGAGTGGGGGTTGAGATGAGTAATTTCTTTAATAAGTCTGGACAGTCTATGCGGCCCTGAGCGATTTTTGATAGTAAAACCAGATCCGCTGTGTAACGTCTAGTTTGCAGACTACAACTGCAGACACAGCAGCTCATAGTTTTCTTTGGGAATGCGGAATTTTGAGCACACATATCTGATGAACCTTTTTTGGATGGATTCAATTTTATTAACGTAAATATTGTACTGAGGATTCCATATTTGACTTGCATATTCCAGATTGCTTCGAACAAGTGAACAATATAAAATTTTAATAGATTTTAAATTACGGAATCTGAAACATGATCTAATGATAAAGCCAAGAGCTTTATATGCTTTATTAACAATTTGTTCAATGTGCTGGTCAAATAATAATTTGTTGTCAATGGTAATACCCAAGTCCCTTATTTCGTTGCACCTGGATAATTCTGAGCCTTTAAGGGTATATTTAAATATGTTCATATTACGCTTACGCCCGAAAGACACACAAAAACATTTATCTACGTTAATATCAAGTTTATTTCGCCTACAGTAATTGTCAAAATTAAGTAGATCGTTTTGTAAGTATAGCGCATCGTCGAAATTATTTGCTATTCTAAATAATTTAATATCGTCAGCGAACAGTAAAAAATTTGTGTTTAAAAACATTCACTTCAATTGTTATATTCAATTGTTATATTAACGATACTTCAATTGTTACAATCTGGTGTCAGGTCTGAAATGATGATAATGTATAATAATATAAAGTATATGAAATTTAGAGATTCTACTAAAAATAATATGTAATGTAAGCATAAAGTTAATAGCGTAGACTAAAGAAATTGGTTTAGTGTAAAGAAAAAAATGTAAAGTTAAGATTGTTCTTGTAAGTTTTACCGTTGTTATATCGTTGTAATATAAGCCGCTAAACTTCCGTACATTTAATGAGGAAAATAAAATAATATTAGACGACGGTAGTAAGCAACGTTCATAGTTCTTAATTGAATGTAATTGTATGGAGAGGTAAAAGTAACTCATGAGGTAAGTAAATAAAAAATGGTTAGATAAAAATGCAAAACAAAAGGAATACAATACCTGGAAATTATACAGTATCTTCCTATTATAAAAGCGTTCATACTCACTTATTATTACACAATGTAAAGCAATCCCTTGAAAGTAGGTAATAGGTACACAAATGGCATGCACATTACGCATAAGCAAAAAAGGTTTAAGTAAAAACCAATAAAAGACTATGATAAGGCGAGTTGAGACGGTGGTTCCCAAACTGTTATAAGTTTTTATATAAATTAAATTTAGAAAACGATAAAGACTAGCAAGGAAGAAATGATTATATAAATTAATTTATCTTGACAAGATCTGATTCGGATTTGATGTTGTAGACATACGATGTATCGGTTTTTTTTACAAAAATGTTTCCATGTTTGACCCACATGTGTTGGTAGTTTTTTTCTTTTGTTGAAGTTTTGGTTTTATTCAATAACATTTTTTTGGCATAACTAAGGTGATCGTTTGTATAAATACGGTTTTTTCCTTTCAAACCAATATCTTCGGCTGATATATTAAGTTTACTGTGACGTGATGCTGCGATGAAATCATCCTTCATGTATTTGTTTGTGAATGAAACAATTATTGGTTTGGTGTTGGACGCTCCAGTATCACGCGTCTGGACTCGAGTTACATAGTTGACAGCATTTTTTGGAACAGGATAGGTTATTTTATTTCCCAATTTTTCGATGATGTCAAACAAATTTTCCCCAGGTTTGAACGGAACTCCCTTAATTTCCACATTATTTGACCGAAGCCACTGATCCTTTTCATTGACATCATCTTCCAATTTACGTAACTGTAGTTTTAGAGATGATAGTTCTTGATTAGCATTTTCAATAGCTTGTATCCGTTTCTCAAAATTATCCATTTTTTCCGTAACATTTTCGTTAAACTTCCGTAGTTCAGAGATATCGTTTTTAATTGAGCGAATATCATTGATGACTTCCTGGAGAGGAGTTAATTGGCATGAAAGCTTCTGTAGCTCAAATATGATAGTGTCCAGAGTAGGTTATCGCGCTTCCGGAAGTGGTGATTCTGATCGAGAAGGCAACTGGCCCACTTTGCATGAAGCACAGCGCCATGTAGCTTGTCTGTCCCCGAGTTTGCGGTAACCCACTTCTGTTATCCCGGAACATGGGTAATCAAAATACTTGCGACAGGATGAACACTGTATTGCGCTAGACACTTCTTCACAACATCCACCACAAACAACCATTTTTATCAAATACTAAAATAATAACTTAGAGTTTGAGAACCTTTACTAACAAAAGTTTCTGACGGTATTTGTATTTTTTTTGTTAATCTATAGATACTGGCAAATTAAACGTGCGTTTGACAAGAGATACAAATGCGTACTGCATTTGTATCTCTTGTTAAACATTAATAAATTGTTTAATCGAAATAAGAAATCTTCGATGAATAGTGGGTCGAAAGAACTTTATTGTTTAGACCTCTGACTGTCCCCGTATTGAGCTATTACATGTAAATATTATTATTACATAATTAGTCGAATTAAGTCGGATTCTTAAAACTAATAGAAGAACCCACTTAAAACCATAACAGATCTTGATGGAAGAGGGAACTTATGGAAAAGCCTTGAAAATGATAGACTTAGATACCAGAATGAACGTCACAAAAATGCAGACTATTTTCAGCTTAACGGTGACGACGGGCAACAGCGTCTAAGGTGCAAGCTGTCTGGTACTGTGATTGCCAATCCGCTCGCCGAATGTGACTAATATGTCAAATCCTAAAGTAAAGGAAAAACTTACGTCTTACATTGAATTTTTACAGGCCGTTATGATAATTATGATGAAAGTACACTGTAACAAATAAATTAAATATTTATTGCTCGTTATAAAACTCATCCCACCTTCCAGTAAACGAAACCTAATATTTTAGTTACGACGCACGCAGCGTGCCTTTGCGGGGCATTTCTTTGACTTACCCTTTTCCCGGGAATGCTTGCAAATATTTATCATCGTCCCAATATTACAAATGCGAACGCGTGTTTTTTTTAATTGAATAAGTCGGTAAACGTGTTAAGTACTTTAATACTTGAGTTGATTCTGATTCCAACTTCATTTAACACATATTACATTGCGTCACGTTAGGTTATAAAAGACTGCTCGAGTGACTCATTTGTCACTCTGCGGTCGCTCATCGTAGAGTCTACTCGCTTGAGGATGCCTTGTTTTGAGGCGAAACACGTGTCGCGTTTTCGGTGGTGGTATATGTTACCTGGTTTGAGTGTAGTGGTGGTGGTGCATACAGTGGAATTAGTGCACGCATCTGTGGGAGGGAGGGTGGTGTTCTTCTTCTCTTCGGACCGGGTAACATATACCTTTTTATATTTTCATGCGGAGGGTTGCGAACTAATTTTTTCAATAACAACTTACAATGAATTTCCGCAAAGTAACGCCTGAGTCAATTAACATATTACATTTTTAACTTATATTGAGAGTGAAACGCTACTACAAGATGATGCAGTACGACCTAGTTCTACTGTCTACGTCTCATGATTTATAAGTAAAAATGTGATATATCCGTAATAAAAATTAATAAATCACAGTAATAAACTAATTCACTATTATATTACTCTTCTACTACCTACATTATCTACATTCATTCCGAAAATACAAACGATTTTTTGCTCAAAAACTTTCTCATCTGCTTTATATCTCCGTCTAGAAACCCTCATTACACGTACATTGTGCTCCAAAGAGCTAACGAGACCCTATTCGAAGAATGCTTTGCGTTAAAGTATTGTTGAGAAGTACTTATGTATTTCTGGTTACCGTTCAATCTATCTATGTACATAAAATACTTAAATGTCTACCCCAGGTCTGAGAAAATACGAGTAGATTTGAGTCGATAACACAGCAAATCGCACGTCATGACAAACTAAAAAAATTAATGTTCCCCCAACATCATCTTTATCATTTCTTTTTATCAAAACAATCTTAGATATTTGACGTTAAGATATTTGATCCCTTTTGTTTCGATTAGATTATTATAACACCTGCCCACAACTCCCTATTTAATCAAAAGAATATCATATTTTAACGAAGTTATAGTAGAATTATGCTTGCTGATTTTATTTTGTATATTTGGGCGCTTCCTAAGGACGCGGTAGTCAATGGTTCGATCCCCGGCACCACAAAAATGGAAAAAGTATTTTTAAGTGCTCAATTTACTATAGCGTCAACAGTAAAGATCAATTGACCATTAAAATATCATTTCATGGACGCGTGAAGTCCGCCAACACGCAGAGCGGCATAAAGGTATTTGCCCAACCGTGGTTGAGTGATCAGAATTTGATTCAATAGTTTCGACTTCAATCCCTAGATGATAGGATCAAATTAATGGGGTTTTATCCAAAACTTTTATGCGTTTTATGTCGTTGCCGTGGACATTTAGATAACGACAGTCTCATCATCTGTCACGCTGTCCTAAAAATGTCTACAGTGGAGGGTGCGTCGAAACGACTTAATTGTCTAGACTTCTTTCTACCCCAGTATTGGGAATGGCATATTGTCGTCTTTTTATTATTATAAAGTTAATCTATGTTTATAAAAAAACGTTAGTTATAGAAACATAAGAGTTACCATGCTGATAGGTTGCGCACGATCGTAACGCAAAACGTATCGAAGAAAGTTTTATAAATTTTCATACACCTGGCTTATATATGGAAATTGATTCTTAAGGAGTTGATCCAAATATAAAGTTTTATCATATTATTTTTAAATGAGGATATTTCCAAAACATTATACATATAGAGACTCCACAGCTTCTTACATAATAACATAGACAAGGACAACATTTTATTACACAAGCAGAACGTAAAACAATAATCAAATAAAAGGTTTACACAGTTCCTGAGCGAATGAATCTAATTAAAATCACCGATACTTTTAATCCCGAGTAATACCGAAATATACACAAAATACTGAAAATAATTGAATGAATGAATGAATAATATATTGCAGGGAAAACAGGTTTCAATTAAAGTACTATGAGTCCATAGCCCCCGAACAGTGGTGAAACCTATGTCTCCACATAAGGCACTTAATACTGGCGGACAATTCAGGAAACACATCGAGTTCCTAAATCCCGCTATTGTGGTTTTTATCGAAGATTAGATGCACATATACGAGTGCCGATAGCTCACTGGCGAAGGAGATATTCTCCCCTGGTCACGATCCTATTACTTTTCCTACATTACATCTTTCGCTACAAAAAATCGTCACAAAAAGGTTTTGCCGAGTTGGTAGACATTTCCTTCAAAGCAAGAAATTGCGGCTTCGAATCGCAATTGGGCCAAAATTTGTGTGTTGAGTGTTTGCAATCTATTTATTTCTATTTATGTCTGTATATGAATAATGTATATGTAAATATTTAAGTATGTAAAGTACATTGTACCGTGATGGAGATACTCAAACGACGATAGTCTCACCACCTGTCGCGTTGTCCTAAATAAGAACCTCATTGAGAACGTAGAATGTGAGATATAGATCGAAAGGACTTTAATATCTAGATCTCTGCTTCCCTTATTGAAGCGATTTGCGTAAAGTTTAAGAATAGGACTTATTAAAATGCACTTAATATTAGATTAACTGTTCTGAAGCTTTAATATTTAAGGTAAATCATAAACAGGTATAATCACGGGTGAAAGTTAGTTAGCATACACAAGTATGAATGAACCGAGTGAATGCTTCCATTTCAAAATGAAAACAGTTCTATTAATGATATAGAACGAACGCTTGATACCATGATAACGGGAAATAGGTTAACGTTAATCGCCAATTGCTGGACCGTAATTAAAAGCTCCCGAGGCCCGGAAGTTATAGTCGACATTCGGAATATTGTATTTCCACAAGTACGTGTACACATAATATTTTCTTATATGTACATATTTATTACCTCCTTACATGTTATTAAATTAAAGAGAAATAACAGTAGAAAGAACATAAAAGTTCAGCATAAATATGCTTTAAAAATCAATAAAATTGCATAATAAATATTCCTATATGTTTACTTTATGGCTACGGCGAAAGAATTAACAAATAATTAATTCTGGATATATGTAGATAAATACAAATCTCTGATCACACATTCTTCTGAACATATATTTCTCTTATACTAAAGTAAATTGCAAAACCACTTTTTATGGAATGGAATTAAATATTATGGAATTAGAAGAAACGGAGGCACCAATAAACACCGTGTCCCGAGAAATGTATAACAAGTGGTTTTTTACTTTTACATCCGGTAATCGAACTTGGGACCTCATATTTGAAGATATCCGTGGACGAGTTCCGAATTTTCCAGTTTTCAAGGTGTCACGAACTCTGGGGTCCCGGATTCTATTCTCGGGCGAATCAATCTTAACCACACGTTTACATTTTCTCGGGTCCTGGTTCTAAGTGGAATTGTAGACGTATCTAATTCCATAACACCCATGCGTTAGATATTTACATAGTGATGGGATTATTGTATGTGATGTTGATTGCATCGATGTATGAAGTTTATATTTAAAATCCGCTGTGAACGGTCGTATTGAAAACAATACTAGAATACTTACTTTTATTATCAATCAATCTGTCAATGTCTGCTCATTGATTTTTAACGTAATGTGGTTAACATTAGTTCATATATCAGAATAAAACTCAGCGACCTTAATTGCCTCTTGGCAGCTATTGTGACCGCCCTTGTGGGAGTATTAAAGGTTAAGTGCTTCACTATTAATACTACCGGCTCAACAATGGACCGGAATGGTGACTGGAAAGTGTTTTGTTTCACTGGTAATTACGTTCAGGTGCATGGGGACGTAATAGAGAATAAATATAGTAATAACTGTCATAATATTTCATTTAATGTATCGCATTTAATGTTTATTTGTTTAACACGGATATAAGCCCAATCAGACGTGAACATAAGCATTATATCGTAAATACGAAAGTTTTTGACGATGGAGTTCATAACTCTGTCATGCAATAACTACTGAACGGATATGAAACTTTACAGTAATATGGCCTATACATTAAAATAACACATTGCATATAATTTATGAAAATTTTGTGTAATTTTGTCATAATATCACTATAAGTATCAAGTAAGTCGAAATGCCTTATGCCTTCTAAGAGCTGTTTATCTTGGCTATTTTGTCAGTTTAAGAATATATTTATATAATAATAATAGATAATTGTTTGTATAGGTTGTGTTTCTTATTAATAGTAAGGGGTTAACCTGGTTTTTTCTATTAATCAGCCAAGGAAATTGTTTTAGTGGTCTGAAGCCTACCCGATGAAAGAAAAGACATATACTTATTTAAATTATCATTCGCGTGAATCGGGCGAAGCCTCGGGCGGTAGCTAGTTTATAATAACCATTTGTTTACGACGAACCTGCCTCCGAAGCTAGGAGTTGAGGGTTCGAATACCGCTGGGGGAAAACTTTTTATGTGACAAATATGAATTTTTGTACTCGAGTCATGGACGTTCACATATATTTATATATATTTATTTATGTAAATATGTATGTTTTAAAATAAATACTTTTATATAGATAAATATTTAGGCTATTAGATATGTTGCTTATCGCGGTGACATTTAGACGGCGATCGGCTCACCACCTATCACGTGGTTCCAGTGAAATGTGATTCGGAAGGACTAAATTGAACGTCTTATTACCCCGGCATCGGTAAATACTTAAAGATAATAAATAAACAACAAAAATTTCGTAATTCAAAACATTTCCTATTGAAACTAATATATACCTAACGACATATCAACTTCCAGACCGCTAGGGATTATTTAGGGATTATTTTATTACGCGACCCCGGGGAAATAGAGTTTGTATTAATTCCATCAAGGCTTGTACACACAAGTTGTAAACCATCGCTTCTATTTTTATATTTCCATAAATAATATCCTAGCCCGATCGCGTGAAATAAAAATTTACCTCCAATATGTTTTATGGTCTATCCAGAAGTAGAGTATAAAGACCGACGGGCTCACCATCTGTCACGTAGTCCAAAAAATATCTTCAGTGGAAAGTGGGTCGAAGGGACTTAATTGTCTAGACTAGATATCTGTCTACCCCTATACTGGGAATCACGTGAAGATATTTATTTATTTTAAAATTTCGTGATCACTAATTATAATGACAGTCTTTTTAGTGAAAATAAATCGTTTGATGGTTTAATCTTGAAACCTCGTTATGTAATTTTAATATCACAATATTTTCTATGAACAAGTATTTCATCTTGGTCATAATATACTAATAGGTATGGTTTGTAAATTTACTTAAAATGTATAATTTTTTTTTCTTGCAATTACTTATAACTACTTAAAATACTTATTATTTCAAAAACACAGTAACACTTTAAAAAAACGTAAAAAGTGCCATTTCCTCACAAAAATTGTCAAATAACAATTTTTAATTCATAAAAGATTCTTTCCTTATTTTGTGTGTTTGCGTGAGAGAGAGAGAGTGTACGCAAAAGATGTAAAATGGCTTCTACCTATTATATGAAACAAAAAATGTTAAATGTCACGCACTCCGTTCAAGGTTATCTTATATTAGAATTTACGAGCACACAAATTATCACAGAACAGGTTAAATACGAATCGAAATAGTTATATTGCCTAGACCTCTGGCTACCCCTGTATTAGGAAATGCGTCAAGATAAATAAAATGTAAAATGTATATGTTTATGTTATAGTACGAGATGGTATATGTATTTACGGAAGTATTCTTACTGCGCCTTAAATAACGGAGTTTGAAATTCCAACTTCGATACCAAAGACAATTGTATGTATAGGTTAAAGAACTTAATTGTCTGGACCTATGTCTATCTCTGTCCCAGTATTGGGAATGGCTTTTTTATTGATTACCGACAGACGGCGGAATTACCATCTCGAAAAATACAGCACCTTACTTATACACCTAATTAAACAGCAGACCGGGGACAGGCTGTAGCGTCTGAGGAGCAGGATATCTAGTACTGCAATTGCCAAACAACTTGCCGAGCGTGGCCATTATCGCAAACCGTCTCTTACAGGTTAATAAGGGTCAATATCATGTAGTAGACTTCTACGGATCGTAATGTATTTTATTTATATAAATCACATATACATAACGTATACAAATTGGGCGCATACAAAGAAATACAAAAGTGTTTTTTTTTCTGAAAATGCTGAACTAAAAGTTCAGCATTTTCAGAAAAAAAGACAACTAAGTAAACTTTATAGTGTATTTCAGTATATCTCTATTCCGTTGTTTGAAACGAACACTAAAGTATCAATTGACGCCCTCCGTGGATGAATTGCGTACACACCGGTTTCCATACTCTCGACAGCTTTAAGGTTCCGGGTTCGATTTCCGGACAGTTCAATGTAGAAAACCAATATTTTTACATTGTCTCGAATCTGGGTGTTTGTGCTTTCCATGTTTTGTTCCGATTATATCGCATAAGTGCTAATGCTATTTACTTTGGGATCAGAGCAATTTAAGTAATCGTGTATCCCATGCATGTATTTATTTTATTATTATTATAAAGTACTGAAAAAAGCAAAATATTTGTTCTTCCCAGATAGGCTGAGGCCCAGGAAGGCAGATAGAGCAGATCGTCAAGTGTCATAATATTATTCGCCGACTTTCATTTTTACAATATAGCGTCAGGTGGTCACCATATTGAATTTTGTTTACTACTTAGTCTATATTCACAAGATTAACACAAAAAAGGATTGGCCTGGATAATATACTTTTATGTAGAAGTAAATGTCATTATCGACCATCGCGTACAAAAAGAGTCTAGTGTAGAGACGCGTAATTTATTAAAATAATTATGATGTTAAAAACTCGATGTAAGATAATCGAACATCTAACATAGTCTTACATTAAACGCTTATTATAATTTTAATTTATAATGAATACACAGTAAAATAGAATTTTAGAAAATTTATTGAACAATAATAGGGTATCGTAAGAAGTCACTACGGAAAAGCCTATAAAACGGCAATGGCTGCCGACAGATACCGGTAGTACAAAGCAAAAATATCTTCACGTTATTCCCTATACGGAGGTAGACGGAGGTCTAAGACATTTTTCTTTTATTAGCCGTTATTATGACGATGATGAATGTAAGGGTGATAAGATCTTTTCTAAATGAACCTTAACTGAGCGTGTTGGTCCACGGCTTTGAAATAATATAAGTAATGTTTTCGCAATAATGTCCACATACGGACTTACGTTCACAATATATTTTTTCCTTACACAATACGAATAAAATATTGCAACCATAAAGATGTAGGAACTATAATTGCTAAAAAAACTACAATTTGCAAAGTATACGACATTATTTACTTACATCGTCCCTGTTTAGTCACTGCACCAATTGAATTTACAAATTACTTTCTTCTGGAATTTCATACGTAAATGTGATAATTCATCGAATAGCGTGTACACAAAGATATAATTAGTTCAATTGAGATCTGAACATAACTTGACGCCTGATTTCCTATGAGTATAAAAACATACAAGAAACAGGCATTTGACTGTAGAGGAAATTCAATTTACAACCTCTAAGAAAACATTAAACATTATCACTTTTTTCTGTTAAGAAAAAATTTTGTAAAATTATTAATTATTTTGAATAGAAACTTCTCAGTTCTTAATAATAAAATCTAAGGTCAAATTACCCATTTGCGACAACTATGCCTATTTTAGGTCTTCACGAAATACAGGGGTAGACAGAGGTCTAGTCTATACAATTAATTCCTTTCGACACACCTTCCACCGAAGATATTTTCGGGACAACGAGACAGGTGGGTAGCCCGTCGCCGTCTTAATGTGCAAGCCAAAGATGTAATTCGAAAATTAGTTTTTGAAAAAGTCATCGGTAGGAACCTGCCACCTGGGGTCGAACGCGGGTCTCAAGACTCCTAATTCCGACTACCCACAGTCGTACCTACGAACTTAACAGTGGTAGAGCCACGCTTAACAGTGGGCCGGCTCGACCGGGGAAGTACCACGACCTCACAGAATACCGGCGTGAAGTAGAAGTCTAACAAACTTCTGCGTTTCGTCTGGTGAGTGCAGGTAACCGGAGGCCCACACATTACCCTCCCCAATTCTGGGGACGCATCTGCTATGCCTCTGATATTGCGGGTGTTCTTGGGCGGCGGTAATCACTTACCATCACGTGAGCCACCAGCTTGTTTGCCTCCCTTTTCTATTTCTTTCGGCTATCGTGATGGAATCTTTCATTTTTTATTCTTTTATATTATTTGGAGGTTTTTCTCCCTCAGGGAAAGGTTAAAAAGCGGAGCTTTGCAAATGGAAGACAGGTAGGATTGAATATTCCTCTTAAATGATAGAGCGCGTGGGCGTTTTTAAACGTCTGTCAATTAATGGATTGTTTTCTGGATTCATGTAAATATTTATTTCTTGTATTTATTCAACTTTATTAAGCCTTTCAAAATATATAAGAATAAAAATTGGACATAATCATAAAACCATTTTCTGTCTGGCAGCCTTGAGTGAAAAAACATCGTAGGACAAAAGTAAATCCGGAACGGTAAAGAGGAATTAAGAGAGCAAGAGTGTCGAAAAACGAAACCAATCATGAGTTTACGTATGAGAGAATCTGATTAATGATTGTTAAACAAAATAGAAAAAGTGTAAAAGTGTTATACAATCTTTTTATTTTTATTCTTTTATATTATTTGGAGGTTTTTCTCCTCAGGGAAAGGTTAAAAGCGGAGCTTTGCAAATGGAAGACAGGTAGGATTGAATATTCCTCTTAAATGATAGAGCGCGTGGGCGTTTTAAACGTCTGTCAATTAATGGATTGTTTTCTGGATTCATGTAAATATTTATTTCTTGTATTTATTCAACTTTATTAAACCTTTCAAAATATATAAGAATAAAAATTGGACATAATCATAAAACCATTTTCTGTCTGGCAGCCTTGAGTGAAAAAACATCGTAGGACAAAAGTAAATCCGGAACGGTAAAGAGGAATTAAGAGAGCAAGAGTGTCGAAAAACAAAACCTATCATGAGTTTACGTATGAGAGAATCTGATTAATGATTGTTAAACAAAATAGAAAAAAGTGTAAAAAGTGTTATACAATCTTTGACACTAGTTATAATATTTGTTTTATACAAAAATGGCAATATGGGTCAGTTAAAAAATATTCTTTTTGGAGCCGTGTGTTTGTGTTGTTAAATTTTATTGTATCATTTAGTGATTTTCTGCATAATCCATTTATCATCACATATATTTAATGATACTTATGCACGTAAAATTTCATTATCTCATAAAATCACAAATAAAATACAATCACTTTTAAATTGTTCACAATTCGAGAATCTAAACATTTATAATTCTTACATCGTTTGTGAGATACGAAGTGAAACGCGACTGAGTCAAACAAGGTTGACATTCTTTGAAAATAAAGATGTTATTAATTGAGCTACAAAACTATTAATCATGTTTATCGTTATCATTATTAATTATATATAAGTAACGATAGCCGAGTGGTTGGGTGGTCGGAATTTCGAGTCAAGAGACCCGAGTTCGATCCTCAAGTGGCCGTACCAATGGGTTTTTCTAAAAACTTATGTACGAATTATATCGTTGGCTAGGACATAAAGACGGCGACGGGCTCACCACCTGTCACGTTGTCCCGAAAATATCTTCGGTGGAAGGTGGGTCGAAGGGACTTAAATGTCTAGACTAGACCTCTGTCTAACCCTGTATTCGTAATTGCGTGAAGATATTTATATTTTTTTATTTTATGTTTATCGTAGTTTTAATTACTTTCTTGGAGCTTTAACAACAAATTTTCACATGATTAATGATGAAATAAACGATACGATAAAACGTAAATATGTCATAGTTTTTTTAATAAACAAATGTTTATAGACAAATGTTTAATTTATTAAGAGTCACGATATCCGAGTGGTTGGGTGGTCGGAATTTCGAGTCAAGATACCCCTGGGGCTAGGCTCGTACCAATTGGTTTTTAAAAAACTTATGTACGAACTATATCGTTGGCTTGGACATAAAGACGGAGACGGGCTCACCACCTATCACATTGTCCCAAAAATATCTTCGGTGGAAGGTGGGTGGAAGAGACTTAATTGTCTAGACTAGACCTCAACCTACCCCTGTATTGAGAATTGCGTGAGGATATTTTTTAAATGTTATTTATGTAGTATTATTTTTATGTTAATCAATAAAATATTTCTTAAACTTCATTTGCTAGTGGAAAAATGAAACCTATTTTGGATCAATTGGTTTAAAGAAAAAATGTAGTAATTTTTTTTTTCTATTACTAACTAAATCTAAAACTTAGGATTTTGGTTTATGATATGTTTGAGATTGGTACACTATTCCATTTTCCTGGTATGAAAATGTACAAAAATAGATTTTGCTTGTAATTTTGTAACAACTTTAACTGAAGTACATAAATTACATGGACAATAACTGAAAATAAGAACGAAATCAAATTTAAAGTAACATAATCATTTATAACCTCTTGAGTCGAAGCTTCATAAAATGTTGTGATATACTCGTACCTCCATGTGTAATAATAATAATAATTCAAGTAATTTATGTATACGTAATAGTAATCCTTTTCGCATGGGTTCGCCGTAATCGCCACGCCAGACAAAAGAATTGCCGATCATTGACAGTCTGCTGAATTTCAGAATTTAGTATTTTTCGAGATTATCTAGCCATCTGTTACTTGTCATATTGAATTTTGAAGGTTTTTCCGGTCGTCTCTTACAAAACCCATGGGTAGAAAGGAATGGGTCGGTACCCAAAGGTCGTAATAAAACAGCGCAAATAAATAAGTATGGCGCAGTAAGGGAATAGCGACAGAGGTCCAGACAGGAGGTACTTTCAACTCATCTTTCACTGTAGACATTTTTTTGGGTTACATACAACATACAACAACATACTTTTTTAAGTTTTACCGGAATATTACCTTTTTTTAAAAAATATTTGTTTCATGTTATCGTAGATATTTAAACATTTTACATTCAAGAAAACATCTGCTTCCTTTACTGCGAAGCGAATGCATATCCACTCGTATCTGAGAGGGAAATGCATGGCAAAGGGAGGGAAATAAAAAGCATCTTCATATTTGTAAAGTCTTGAATATGAACCTTTGGAGGAAAACTTAAATTAACATGAGAGATAGACGTAAACCGAGAAAGTAATATCTGTCCTTTTCATGTTTATTTTTCTTATTCAAGAGTGTCGTACTGCAGACATTAGTCAAGTGTATGAACACTACGACAAAAAGACTACGAAAAATGTAATTTTGGTGCACTATAATTTAATACCTATCTATATCTTAATCTCTACAATATCTTAAACTGTCTTAGTTATCTAGAACAGGTGAACGAAATTGTATACCTGGGAAGCAATTCAGCCGGGATGTAAATACGTTCTACATATGGACCAGAGAGTGTTGGGAACAAAGTAAATGGTAACCCGTCTGCGTAAGTTAAGAGGCAGGGTAGAGATAAAAATGTCTGGCTATAGGAGCAATTTTATCACATGGTCATATAAAATTAAATAAATTATGAATAAATATTTTCACGCTATTCCCAATACCCTATTGGTACGAGCCTACTACCTGGGGGTCGAACCCGAGTCTCTTGATTCGAACTCCGATGATCCAACCGCTCGACAATCGTGATTACTTTATGACATTACTCCTCTTATGGCAGCCTTAAAAAATTAAATTTATATTATATGTATAAGCTATTAAAAATATTTTAATTATCAAATGCATTTAATAAAGTTTCCTCTGATGTAACATAATTAAATTCCGTTCAAAGACAATAACATATGATCTTGATGTAACAGCCCCCGTAGGCTTTTACTACCTTCTTAATACCACCTTGAACTTAAACTATTTGATTAGAGCAGAAACCCATGTGCGCCACTCGTCCATGGAAGTCGTCAAAAGTATGATCTCGCCATTCACTTTCATGTGGGTATCGCTACAGACTACGACTAAGTATAGTCTTGTGAAACGCACTGGTTACTTAGAAATTTCGAGTTCCGTTACTAAATACGAAGCTCAATAGAGGTCAATGTAGAAAACGACTTTTTCTACATTGTTTCGAGTCTCAGTGTATATTATTTCCGATTATATGATATACCATTTTGTTTCCGATTCCATAACAAAATTGCTTTAGCTACTTGCTTCGGGATCAAAACATGTTGTTGTCACCTAAGACATGACAAACTTGTGAATAACGTCATGGAGGGATAGATAGAAGGTAAGCGAGGCAAAGGAAGACCAATGATAAGCTCTGTCACAAATTAAGAAACAGATTAATGTTAAATCTTATAGGGAAGTAAAGGACAGGTCTTGGACACAGAAAGACGGAGAGAGTTACACAGTTATACTAACAGTGGATGCTGCACCAAAACGAGCCAATCTATGTATGTATTTATTAAATGTATTTGCTAGCTATATTATCTTAGTACTTTAGACTACGAATTGTATCTTGTGTTCGATTCGAGCTGTAACAGACAAGTCAAGCAACTGAAGCCGAGGTCTAAAATTAGTGAATACGTTTCTAAGTGATTCCATATGAAGTGAGAATTGAATTCATCAACCCCCATTAATTTTAAAATTATACTTAAGTATTAGCTTAATGAACTTCTAACTCGTATCTTCGATAATGCTACTATTATTTAAGACGACGTTTTTCCTTGAATGAGCACTAAGTAAATATTATTCAAGCACAAATACTGTCTGTATTTAAACGTTTTTTTAAATCGGGTGATTACGTTTAAAACTGGTATCTGCCCGAGACTTAGTCCGTGCAATTTTCAGAAATTACTTTAACCAGAGGAAAAGTATACACCTAGGGTCTTAATATAACATCCAAAAGCAGCAATCATGCTTTGTAACTCTCCCACGGGATTATTTTAGCTTAATAAGGTTAATTGGTTCTAGCAATTTCCCGCCTTATTCTACACATCAGATCGGGTGATTTTTGAGACACGGTTACCTGTAATTGAATTGCGCTGGATACATGAAATCTGAAAATGGGGATAATTTTTTAGGGGAAAGATTCAAAACTTGGTTGTGTTTATTACTATTATTTTTCAAATTTATAATCAGATTATTTGCTTTAATATAATTTATAAAATACTCTTAATATTCACCTTCATCCTTGCTTACCATTGGCCAATTCAAATTGCTAACACGGAGCCGCCACACATCTTCGTCAAAGAAATAAACTGCTAATGGCCATGCACGGGAACTGACACGCATAATTGCCGCTTCCAAAATTAAATGGTTTTCTGGACATTATTTGACGTTATAAGATTGGGTGTGATTTGCCTTCGTTTATGCAGGTACGCTCGGCCTTTGTACTATTGTCTTGTTATACTCGATTTTAATTAATCAGTACCTAGTTAATTGTAGTCCTAACTTTTACATAACCCTTTTTTACTTTACACACAAGAATTAGAACTAAAAATACATCGTGGAAATCGTCATTTTCAAAACCGGTACGGAATTCAAATTAAAAATGAATATACTGTGGAATTTAGCATTCCATTAACTGTGGAGTGTAACCAAGAGTGGAAAACACAATTCCGGGTATTTAAAATAAGACAAGTTCATTTTTAACAAGCTAATAAATTGAAAAACAAGTTTAACTTATGAGTTTGTTTTCTTTTGTTCTCTTGATTTTAAACTAGTCACGATAGCTGAGCGGGGTGACCATAATTCAGAAGACCCCAGAGAGGCTCGTGTCATTGGGTAGGGCAAAAAGACAATGAGCTCACCACCTGTCACGTTATCTCAAAATAAAAATAAATATAAATAAAAATAAATAAATAAAAAAAATATCTTCACGCAATTCCCAATACAGGGGTAGACAGAGGTCAAGTCTAGACAATTAAATCCCTTTGACCCACCTTACACCGAAGATATTTTCGGGACAACGTGACAGGTGGTGAGCCCGTCGCCGTCTTAATGTCCAAGCCAACGATGAAATTCGTACATAAGTTTTTGAAAAACTCATTGGTACTACCACCTGGGGATCGAACTCGGGTCTCTCGACTCGAAATTCCGACCACCCAACAACTCGGCTATCGTGACTTATTATTCCAAAATAAGTACTGCAGTAATTTACGAGTTAAAAGGACTAAGTTGGGTGCACTTCTGGCTTCTAGTTACCTCTGAATTTGGGGAATTGAAAGAAGATAAAGAATCGTGAAGATAAAGAAATTGATGAATTCTAAAAATAAAACGAGTTGATAACTTAAAGCTCTGAACAAAATATAAGTCTTTATGCGGATGCAGCGAAGTGAAAAGAACAATTTGCATAGTATATAAAATCATCCTACAAAAGGTTAACCATTAACATTAGAAATTTGTAAACGATAAATATGTGTCATTTATTACTACAGAATATAATAACGGTCTGTGAGAGATGAATAAGTTATATTTTTTATTTAAAAAATAAGTAGACTCCTGACGTCCGACGACAGGATAGAGGTCTATGATGCAGCGAGTTTACTCATGAAAAGCCTGTGTACTCGCACGTTGTTAAAGTTAAATCGCTAGATGTCGCTGTACTATTTTAATTAGTTATCATTTTGTTATTTAGGTGATACATACTGATTTCATACAATGGAAATTAAGTAACCAGTATCGATTTTAATGTCAAGAAGTATTCAAGAAGTCAGCCAGTGAATACTGTCCACAAACTGGATATTATAAAAGAAACGGAATGAATTTTCATGCCATTCCCAATAATGGGGTGGTTGGGGGCTAGATAATTCCATCTGACCCACAGTTCACTGAAACTTATTTGGAATACTTATATGGTGACAGGTTTATATGGTGACAGACTCACTGTCTGTCACTAATTGGCAACGATACATTATTTTTAGCTAAATATTTTTATGAACATAAAAATATTCATAAAAACAGTAGAAATGTTCTTATTTATAATACAAATATTCACCAGCGGTAGAATTCGAAACCACAAATCGAAGCAGCTGTAAATGCATAACCGCAGCGAACTAGGCTATGGGTTCGTCCCCAAAATAATATTCATAATATAATAAAATAAATAAATATATATCTTCACGCAATTCCCAATACAGGGGTAGACAGAGGTCTAGTCTAGGCAATTAAGTCCCTTCAACCCACCTTTCACCGAAGATATTTTCGGGACAAATAAAATAAAAGACGTAATAAAATATAAATTTTATGAACTGTTTCGGCTATTTTTCTTCGTCAGAGGAATCTCATTATGGTCAGTCGTTAATGGTAGCAGATTAAAAAAGATACATTGATGCATCAGACAAATTGCTCTGATACCAAAGTAAGCAACTGTAGCAATTGTATGGTGGAATCAGAAATAATGAAGGTACCATAAACATCCAGACACGAGACAATATACAATAAGTAGTTTTCTGCATTAACCCGTCCGGGAACCGAATCCGAGACCTTAGATCTGGCGACACCATTTAAACCGGTGTGTAAACCACCAGGCCACGGAGGTCGGCAATATATAATATGATGATTAATATATATCGCTTCTGGTGTCTTTGTAATTACTTTGATTTCACTTCATCACTTTAACTTTATGCCAGCGAGGCTCGTCAACTACCATGCTTCCTCAAAATAGCTCCAGTGAAATTTTACTTGAAAGAAATATAAATGTTTCTACATGTAACTACCCCAGTACTGAGAATGATAATGACTGAGAATGTGTGAAGATGTAAATAATATAAAAAACACATTATATAAATAGGAGATACATAGTTAATTAAATTATAAATATTATGTTCTTGTAATTTTGTGATTAAATAATTGTGAAATAATCGTACTTATGTACAGTCTATACGCTTCAATAATACATTTTCCGTTACATATATACATTAAAGTTTCTCAATTTTTTTTATTGGTAATAACACCACGATAGCCGAAAAGTCGGGTGATCGGAACTTAAAACAGGAATTTCCCGTTGATCCTCCGGGGGCGGGCTCGTCAGTTTTTTTTTTAATTAGGTACAAATTGTATTGGACAGTACGACGACGACAGGCTCACCACATGTCCCAAAATAAGTTCCTATGAAATTTGGTTTAACAGGACCAAACATTCTTGATCACTGACTACAATTATGTGTGAAAGATGAAAAATAAATACATACATAGAAACATACATAGACACAGATAGCATCATATACATTGCTTCGTTCCCAAAGTAAAGCTTAAATAGCCAAACCCGATACAATGTAGAAATTGTGGTTTTCTTCATTGACTCGTCCGACCCGTGAATCGAACCCAGAACTTCAAAACTGTCGAAACTATGAATGTCGATGTGTACGCCACTCGTCCATGGAGGTAGAGGTTAGTCATGTCGATGAAGCTTATCTGCGCATACTTACAAGTAGGCTCAACATTTATTTTCAAAAAGGCATTGAATTATTTTTATGAATCTTTGAATAATTTGCCTGAGATCAACGTTCAGCCAAATTATTTGTAATCTGAATAAACGAAGTCAATGCTCCCGGACCACAATAATCCACTGTCCTATCGACATTGTTGAAGGACAAAATACGTCTTTTAAGGGTGTTTCTCTGATTTAAACGCATTTGTGAAAATATCAGTAGCTTTTTTAGAAACTCACACCGTTTTCGGCTCTGTAACAAAATAGATAAGGTAGAATTTTCGTCTGTGTTAACATAAAACTGGAATAATGCTAATATCCGCCTGAGATATACAAACTGTTCTCACTTAATGGCGCAAGGATTTTTTATCACAAAAGGAAAACTCGATTCAGAGCCAGTGATCCGGTATCATCAATTATTAATGACAGATGAAAATTCGGTTTAGTATTTCTTGTATTTACGCGAACACTACACATTTAAAATGAAACTATTATTTGCTATATAATAAAATATTCCCTTGTGAATTGCACGCAGACCGAGTCGCGGCAACTAGAAGTATTTAAAATAAACAAGTCTATGTAACAAAAGTTTCGCAAATTGTTATTTTTTTTATCTCTCTACCTAGCATATGAAACTTCTTAAAAAAGTTAAGTTAAAACACTAAATATAAATGTCATAAAATTCGTAATTATTATTTCATTAATTTTTATTGTTAAATAAATAAGGCTATCCTGAATGGTCTAGTGAACGGGATTCGAATCCAGAGACCCGACCTTGATCTCCAGTTGTTGTTGTTGTATGACAAATGGTATGCTTTCAGTAGCTATAGGAATCTATTGTATGGAATTTGATAACATTTTATTTAAACAGTATTTTACATTAACAAAATATTTGTTAACTTTGCATAAAGTCTTTTAAATGTAATAAATGTCATTTATTAAAAATAGCTGTTGCGGGATAAAATCTCTTCTTAAGAATTAAAAACCAGTATAAGCTTAATCGACCGTTTACTGAACTCAGTAATTACAATAAGAAGAAAAAAGTTAATAAAAATAGTGAAATAATACTCATGTACCGGCAAATATGCAAGTAGGTTCTCTCCGAAGATTGCGCAACATACTCCCCATTCCTACTAAAATTGTGCTGGCTCAGTCTCTCCTCCTACCGATCCTTGATTACGCGGACACTTGTTATCTTGACCTAGCCGAAGAGCAACTTAACAAACTTGAGCGGCTTCAGAATTATTGCATAAGGTTTGTATTTGGGTTGCGAAAATATGACCACATCTCCGAATTCCGCCTTAAGCTCAAGTGGCTTCCAATTCGCCTTCGCAGGAATACTCATATTCTTCATCATCTTTTCCGAATTCTGTTCAATCCCAATGCTCCACATTACTTGAAGGATATATTTGAATATCTACGTAGTTTACATTCTTTTCCACTCCGCTCTCAAAATAATTTTCTGCATAGTACTCCAAATTCTTCTTTCTATGCTTACTCTTTCACTGTAAATGGTATACGAATTTGGAATTCTCTTCCCCTTTATATTAGACAATCTCAATCTCTTTCTATCATTAAAACTAAATTAAAACTTCATTACCTATCCTTTAAATATTCTATTGCTTATAGAAAATTTGTTTTCCATTTAACTTCTAATCCTTTATATATAAATTATTTAGTTTTATATGGTATATATATTTTATACGTATTATTTTGTAAACCCTTCCCGCTTTCTTTAGAAGAATCCTTTTCCCTAAGGTTGCCTGGAAGAGATCGCTGTTTAAGCGATAAGGCCGCCTTTTGTAGTACTGTCCATTATAATTGTAATTTCTATGTCAGTCTTGGTGTACAATAAAGAATATTTTACTTTTACCTTTTAATTTTTTTTTGCTTGTAATTGCGCGACTGCATTATAACTAATTTATTTACACAGGCGCTTCGACAATAGCTAAACGAATGTCATTTATTAATAAGCGCCATCTATTGGTAAGAGATGAAACTTGGTCATACATGTGGTAATAATCCGGATGTACTGAATTATATATTTTTTCTAGATTTAAAAATGAAGATGCTAATGCTATAAAAATAATGCTGTTGATGGATCCATTTTCTACCCATCAGTCTGGCCACGTTATTTGGCATTTCTGCTGACAAAAAGCATTAAAACTGTTTAAGCCACAGTTTTTATGTACTGAAAGTTATTCTGTTGGATTCATCGACAGAGATAATGCATCTGTACACTGTGCACTAACAGTTCACTGCTGGACGTAGACCTACCCACCAGGTCGGGTGATCGTGACATAGGAGGACGTCTACTCCCTCAGTGTGCTGTCGGTACTTGTATAAATTCTTGGAATCGTAAGAACTTCGATAGCGTGATGTAGGATTTCGATGTATTTCCTGAATTGTCCACCTCTATCGAGCTTCTAATGTGGAGGCATATATATCGTCACAGGTCTCCCGTAAGAGTCACATTAAGGAGGTTGCCTTAATCACTACTCTTGGCTTACGAGTTGGTGATAACAGAACTAGAAACCTTGATTCTTGCTTCTCGATGAGATAAATTATGATGACATATTTTTCGGGATAGTTATTCCACCATATGTCAGAAGACAATGGAACTTGAGAAGCTTTACTGTGGTTCCGGATTGCATTCCCAGTCGGGTCAAAACAGTCCCCTTAAATAGTAGAAAATAACTTTTTCTACATTTTCTCCTGGTTGGATGTTTATGGTACTACATTTATTGTTTCCTATTTCATAACACAAGTGCTTTACCTACTTACTTTGGCATTAGAGCAATGAATGTGATGTATTCCATTTCTATGTTCGTATGTATTTTATTTTTAATATAATTAATCCATAAGTTTTCAAATTACCTAATCTATAAGTTTTGTAATAACTTAATTACTTGTAGTTACTTAGCCTTCGTGGCTTCAAAGCTCCTAGAAACCTTGATTATTAACTGTAAAAGTTGTTCTGATATACTTTGGTATCTGATAATAATTATTATTGTTTTAATAACATTTCTAAAAGTTACGATTTGGTATTTGAAATTCGAATCAAGAGACTTGAGTTCGATTCCCAGGTGTCGAGCCTGTATAAATGGTTTATTTTGGAAACTTATGTATATTGTACGATTACTTGGATATGAAGGCGGCGGCAGGCTTACCTGTTACCTTCTCCCAAAAACGTCTTCGGTGATTAGTGGGTCATAAGGACCCACTAATCACCGAGCACGTGGCCATAAGGATATTTGACCTTATCACGTCAGATCTGCAAAGTTAATAATCGAAGCTGCAGATCAGAGACATCGTATATTCAGTGAAATATTACAAATAATGTATTAAAATCCATATTTTTCTTAATAAATTGATTAATCGAAAAAAAATCTTCGATGCATAATGGCTCGAAAGGACTTTATTGTTTAGACCACTGACTCTCCCCGTATTGAGCAATTACATGTAAATATTATTATTACATAATTAGTCGAATTAAGTCGGATTCATAAAACTAAAAGAAGAACCCACTTAAAACCACAACAGATCTTGATGGAAGAGGGAACTTATGGAAAAGCCTTAAAAATTATAGATGTATATGCCAGAATGAACGTCACAAAAAATCCAGACCATTTTCAGCTTAACGGTGACGAGGGGCAACAGCGTCTAAGGTGCAAGCTGTCTGGGACAGCGATCGGCAATTCCCCCACCATATGTGGCTATTATGTCAAATCCTAAAGTAAAGGAGAAACCTACGTCTTACATTGGATTTTTATAGGCCGTTTTGATGATTATAATGAAAGTAAACTGTAACAAATAAATATTTATGGCTCGTTATAAAACTCATACTACCTTCCAGTAGTCTAATATTTTAGTTACGACGCTCGCAGCGTGCCTGTGCGGAGAATCGTTCAATTCTTTGATTAACCATTTTCCCGGGAATGCTTGCAAATATTTATCATCGACCTAATATTACAAATGCAAACGCGTGTTTTTTTTATTGAATTAGGCGGTAAACGAGTACTTTAAAACTTGAGTTGATACTGATTCTGGTATTTGAACTTCGACTAATAATATTTGGTCTTTGACATACGACATCGAGACATTGTTGGAATACCAATTTCTCATGTACCACCAGGTTTGCGGCGAGGTTATTCTTTAGAGTTTCTTTCGCCGAATGTTCTCTGCCATGCAACATTAAACTTTTTGGTTAGCAAACTATAGTCCCACAGACACTCAAAGTATATTAAAGAAGAAAAAAATTAATGATTGCTAAGACTAAATGACCAGCTCCCAAAAGCAGTGTCCGTTCACAAGCACATCATTGCCTCATGAAATAAACATTGCACTATCCTATCCTATATATTTATCCTATATCTTATATAAGCCTTACTTTATTAAAAGGAAAGAGACAACACGACATACACTCGTTTGCGAGACGTGACGATACGCGAACCGAAAGCCTATTATTGTTCGATACCGGAAAAAAATGGTTGATATCGAATGCTGTTCTTGAAAACAGGTGACACAAAAACTTATTTGGCAGCGATCCTTTGAAGCCTAGGGTTGCGAGTTCGAGCCTCGCTTAGTGCAAATATTTGTGTTGTGAGTAAGACTACTTTTATTCCAATCATGGAAGTGTATAAGTATTTATATTTATGTATCTAAATATATGTAAGTATGTTGATAGGAAATTATGTACGTAATATTGCTTAATTGCTTAATGCTATCGGCGGATGAAATCAAAAAAAATTAGTTTGGTCCTTTCATATGCAAAGCTATGTGAATAAAGAAATAACTATTGCTTTTTTAAAGATTTATTTTCTGTCTAGCCCTGTATTCGACATTGTGTAAGCATTTAAAGCCTTAAGAAAACATTTTTTAATTGTTTTTTCATTTACATATTAAATAAACAATTTCACAAATGAAGCTTAAAATACATACCAATTAATTGTGTTTTTGTAATAATATAATTAGTAATTGTGATACCAAATTCATTTACCACATATTACACTTTCAATTTAATTTTTTTTAAATTTTTTTTATTCGAGAGTAAAACGCTACTTACTATAAGATGATGCCGTGGTTTTACGGTCTAAGTAGCATGATTTATAAGTAAAAATATTGCACATACGTAATTAAAACAAATAAGTCAAAATGTAGTTCAGCTAAATAACTCACTATTATAATATACAATTATTCTTCAGATCTACATTCATGACGTAAAGTACATACGATTTTTTGTTCAGATGCTTTCTCATCTGCTTTATATCCCCGTCTAGAGAACCTCTTTACACGTAAATTGTGCTCCAAAGAGTTAACGAGATCCTATTCGAAGAATTCTTTGCGTTAAAGTATTGTTGAGAAGCACTTACGTATTTCTGCTTACCCTACAATCTGTCTGTATACACAAAAAATTTAAATATACATAGATATGGTCAACATTGCTATGATCTCAGATTAAGTAGTTTACGCACTTGTGTTATGGAATCAGAAACAACGAAGGTACCTCGAACACCCAAAGGCGAAAAATTGCAGAAGAATCGTTTTCTACATTCGCCCTGCAGGGAATCGAAGCCGGACACCTCAGAGCTCGAAATGAAAATTGTCCACGGAGGTCGAACTGCATAAAATACTGCATCATAACTTCGTTGTTTCTTATTCCATGACTCAGGTGCATAAGCTAATTACTGAGGGTTCAAAGCAGGGTATGTGATGTTGACCCTATTTATGAATCGGTTTGTTTGGGGTCGCTAGAAATTCTCTTTTTATGTAGAATAATGGGCAAACGAGCAGGTGGTTCACGTGGTGGTAACTGATCACCACCGCGCATGAACACCTACAATACCAGAGGAATAGCAAATGCGTTTTCGGAAAGATTTGAAATTTTGACGGGTTAAATTTTTGCCTAAAATGTTTTTCAATAATGTGTTCAGATATCGGATATTTCCATAACGTAAAAAACCTTGTTGTTGGAAGAGAAATAATATTTTTTCCGTTCCTATCATCTTCCGTCCAAATCCATCCAAAATCATCGATCTCCGTAAAAAATTACGTTTATTTAGGATGTTGATAGGTGCAACTCTTGTCACGTTGTCTCAAATAGGCTTCGGTGTAAGTTGAGTCGAAAAGATTTAACGGTCTACACCTCAGTCTACCCCAGTTCTGAGAAAATGCGTGTAGATGTGGGTTCGGTAACGCAGCAAAGAGAGCGTCATGACAAATTAAAAAAAGTTTTAATGTTCCCAATATCATGTTTATCATTTCATTTTATCAAAACATTCCTAGATATTTTATGGTAAGATATTTGATACGCTTTTGTTTCGCTTAGATTATTGTAACACCTGTCCACAACTCCCTAGTTAAGCAAAATCATGTTTTTTTTTGGTCATGTTATGGTAGAATTTCGCTTGCTTATTTTCTTTCATATACTTAAGTTAGGATAAACTTATTTCTACCCTTTTCGGCAAAAATTGTATTTTGAAAAAGGCCTTTTATTTTATTCGTGTTTCCAATATCAATATTTTATATAGGGAATCAAATTTTAAGACTCTTTGTACTACTATTTCATACGTCTTGTGTGTATTGAACTACAAATACATGAGTTATAAGTTTTTGCTGGTATGATATTTACTTTACTTTACAATACGTTGTAGCCCTGTAGTCAAGGCGCTTGCTGACGACACGAGTGACACTGGTACGATCCCCTGCACCATTAAAACGTTAAAAGTATTTTAAGTGCTCAATTTACTATAACGTCAACAGTGAAGATCAATTTACCATAAAAAATATAATTTTGTAGACGCGTGAAGTCCGCCAACACGCCGAGCAGCGTGAAGGCATTTGCCCAACCGTGGTTGGGAGATCAGAATTCGATTCCATAGTTTCGAGTTCGATCCCCTGATGATAAGCTCAAACTAATGGGGTTTTATCAAAAACTTATATGCGATTTATATCGTTGCCGTGGACATTAAAATGACGACAGTCTCATCACGTTGTATTAAAATATCTACGGTAGAAGGTTCGTCGTTTCGACGCACCTTCCACCTTCCACCACGCACATATTTCTTTAAAACTTATGTGCGAATTTAAATCGATGGCTTAGACATGAAGACGGCGACGGGCTCACCACCTGTCACGTTGTCCCGAAAATATCTTCGGTGGAAGGTGGGTCAAAGGGACTTAATTGTCTAGACTAGATCTCTGTCTACCCCTGTATTGGGAATTGCCTGAAGATATTTTTTGGCATAGATAAAAACATACACAGATAGAGACAACTTCACATACATTCTGATCTCTGATCCCAAAGTAAATAGCTAAATCACTTGCATTATGGAATCGCAAACAACGAAGGCACCACTAAACACCATGACCTGCGATATGTAGAAAAAGTGATTCGATACATTGATCCGTCCGGGAATCAAACCAGAGATTGGCGATCATCATAATGTGTCAACCCTGATGCCGTCACCGGTCTTTGTTTAAGTAAAGACAACCTCCGTCGACGAGTGGCGTAATCGCCGGTTTGCACGGTGTTCTCAGCTCTGAGGTCCCGAGTTAGATTCCTGGTGAGGTCTATGAAGAAAACAGTTTTTCTATATATTCTCGGGTCTGAGTGTTTGTGGTACCTTCGTCGTTTCCGATTCCATAATGCTAGTTCTTAAGCTGCTTAAGCTGCTTTACTATGGGATCAGAGCAATGTATGTGATGTTGCCCATATCTTTGTTTGTAATTTTGGTCAGGTATTTTTCGAGATGATTAAACTCCTGACGAGAGATCGAAATTTTAGTAGTGATACCAAAGTTAGTTCCCCAGGTGGAAGGCTCGTACCAATGAGTTTTCAGAACTTATGTACGATTAACATGAATAATTTACTTACGTTGGACATGAAAATGGCGACAAGTTTGCCACCTGTCAAAATAAGCTCCATTAAAATGTGTCGAAAGGATTAAATTCTTTAGACCACTGCCTACCCTTGTACTGGAAAAGGCGTGAATATTATACTCCTCCGGGTATACATATATATACAGGGTATTACCGGTTAGTACCTTTTCGAAGCTATTACCGTATAATGCTTTAGAACCCTGTACATAAACCCAAAACCATGAAGATTTTCAAAAAAAATTGAAAAATAATCAACGTCAGATTACAGGTGTTTATTTTTTATTTAATAATGAAGTTTATTTCACGATATCCTATTCTATGCGTTGGTATGAGAGGTGTGTCTAAAAATATTGTTTTTAATTCTTGTACAATATTTATTATATTGGACGATCTGTCACGATGGTTGAGTGGAGTGAACGACTCATCCACACTCTTTGGTCCCAGGTTCGATTTTCGGACGGGACAATGTAGAAAACCATTTTATCTCCATTCTACAATTTATCGAGTCTAGGGCACACGTGTGCATTAGCTACTTACACTGGAATCAGAGTAGTTGTAGATGTATATGTTTATGTTATAGTACGAGGAGGTATATGTATTAACGGAAGTATTCTTACTGCACCTCAAGTAACCGGGTTTAAAATTGTCTGGACCTATGTCAATCTCTGTGTATCACTGTCCCAGTATTGGGAATGGCTTTTTTATTGACGGCGGAATTACCATCTAGAAAAATACTACATCTGAATTATACACCTAATTAAACAGCAGACCAGGTACTGGTTGTAGCGTCTGAGATGCAAGATGTCTAGTACTGCGATCGCCAAACAACTTGCAGAGCGTGGCGATTATCGTAAACCGTCCCTTACATGAGAGGTCAATGTCATGTAGTAGACTTTTACGGATCGTAATGTACTTTATGTATGTAAATCACATATATATAACGTATACAACTTCGACGCATACGAAGAAATACAAAAGTGATAGAATTGAAGTATGACATTCAAGCCATTCAAGTATCTTAATTTTTGTTTCTTTTCTGAGAAAAAATTAAAATAAAATATTGGTTTCCAAGGATAATATTCTTATATATCACAAATATATTCCAGTCTTAATACCAGATATTTACTTATAATGTTATATAATCTTGGAAACTTATAATTATATTTAAAAATTATAAAAAAATCGTCATAATAGTGCATTATTTATTTGATGGTATGTCTCAATACGCTTATTGAAGACTACATTTTCCTGCGACTTCTCCTTTCAACTTCTTAATGGCCCGATACCCTAGTTGGTAATGATCCTGTCTTCAAATCTGAAGACTTCGGTTTCGATTCCCACTAGAGACAAACATTCGTGTGATTACTATAAATGTTTGTACTCGAGTCACGGATCTTTATATGTATATATGAATATTAATGTATGAAAACCTATATATGTAAATACGTTATACACTTGGCTCGGACAAAAACGGCGATACGGTTTACCACTTGTCACGTTTCCCTAAACTAGTTACGTTAAAAGGTGCGTCGAAACAATTCAATTGTCTACCTTCTCTCCTCTTTTCGGCCCAGTACTGGGATTTTAAAGCAAAATATATTGTTTTAACCTTACCCTTTTTGTGTCGTGTGTAAAAAATATAACAATAATATATACAAAATGCTCGAAATGCATCCAACGTTAATAACTTGCAAATGCATTCAATCATTATGTCCCGGAGGAAATTAAGTGACTTTTGGAAACCGCCATATATTGCCGAATCCTATATAAATGTTTTCTATTAAGGTAAAAACTAAAAGCAGAGAATGAACTTATTTAAATAACTTATTTTTTATTTAGACGCATCTCCACATTAAAAAAGTAGTCAGAGGACTAGACGTTCTTTCGACCCACTTTTCACTGAAGCTTATTTTGAATAAAGTGATATAAATAATCGGTGATATAAATAATAAATTTACACACTCATAGCGATAATCATATCTTTTGCAAGTATTTTAAATATCATAGGTAACTTTTAATACATACATATAAACATCCATGGCTTGAGTACAAGGTTTCATATTCTTCACACAAGGTATTAATTAGCCTTCATTTTTGAATATTATTTTAAAAAATATCTTCACACCAATTCCAATACTGGGGTAGACCAAGGTCCAGAGTTAGTCTTAAGTCCTATCACCTGGGTTCTAACTTGGGTCTCTTAACACGAATTCCGATTACTTATCAAATTATTAAAATTATTAAATTTAAATTAATTTATTAATTAATATTTAAAAACGTACATAACAGCGAGATTATAGATTATTTTTAGAGGATCCTAGAGTAGACGGCGAAAAAATCGTCTCGAAAAGTACCGGACAAGAAATTAATTTAATCAGTCTTCACCCAAATTCCCAATTATTTAGACCAATGTTAGACTTATTTAGACTAAAACGATTAATTCCTTTCGATTAGTTTCCTTAGGGAAAAGCCTTGAAAATAACATGGGCTAACGACAGGTGGTGGGATACTCATCTCGAAAACATTAGATCATAAATATGCAAACCGGTTTCGGGCAGCAGCTTCTAAGGCGCGATTAGTCCGGTAGTATTAATGAAAATTTAATGAAGCTATCACTATTTAAAATCCTCATTTACAAGTACCTCGCGACAAAGATAGTGTAATATCCCTCAACTCTTTGATGTTTGTAATACCAGCGACTTTAAGTAAGTTCAAGTAAAGATAACAAGGCCTTTAACTTTGTCTCACTCGGGAATCGCTACCTAGAGTTAAGTTCAAGAGCGCTATATCTCGTTAAAATATGTACTTAAACCGTTTGAAGTTAAACTTAGGATGACCGCTAACTATGAAATTCTTGCAAGACTTATATTTTCGCACCTTCCACCGAAGATATTTTCGGGATTAATAATGTTAATCATAGTTATTGTGTATTTCTAGATAATAATGTGTGAAACAATTAAATTTATCTATTAAATTATTCGTTGTATTTGTATATGTTTATCGCAAGGTACAGACATGTAGATTAGCTCCTTCAAAGTGAGAAAGTTTATGTTTCAAACTCTACTGAACAACAGTGCTTAAAAATACACTGGATGTAAACTTATTTCTAAAATATTATTCGATCGGACTAGAATATTTTTGGAAATTTGAAAACTTGATGGAGTAAATAAAAACTATTTCCCGGGGGTCGCGTAACTTTGTGTTATTCCACTAAATACTAGAAAGTATTGGGATAAATAATCCCTAGCGACCTGGAAGTTGTAAAGTCGTTAGATATTCGTTTCAGTGAGAAAGGTTTACGAATTTATTAATGTTTAATTAGCTTTTATTCTAGATTACCCAACCATGTGAGGTAATCCAAGAGAGATTTCGGATACTAGACTTAGATTATCATTGTGAAAACACGTAAAATAATTTTTATTTTTCGAAAATTGTTTTGTAATTGAACGCCAAGGTAAGCAAAAATCATTTCATAACAAATGTTCCTTCCAGGTAAGCAAAAATCATTTCATAACAAATGTTTCTTCACGCATAGTCCCTGACGGAGTAGCCATAGCAAACATATACACGATCACATGCACACGCAAGTCTTGTTATCAGAGTTATATTGACGCTCACCTCTTCGAGCAGATTGCTCACATGGTCTTCTAAAATTAATGGATGCCTAACTCGACCCCTTTTAATCTTTTCGCGCTATATATTTTCTTTACTATTCAGTCTTCACTCATTCGCTCACAATTCGCAAACCATTCACGCCCATTTCGCAACCAAGCACGCCCTTAGTCAGTGATTTGATCATAATTTCGGGTGTGTTGGTTTACCCATAAATGGTAAATATGCAGTCGCGCTGTCAAATAAATATTTTTTTTGTTATAACGTGACAGGTAGTGGGCCTGGCGCCGTGTTCGTGGCCAAGCCAACGATATAAATAGTACAAAAGTTTTGAAAAACATAATTTATTAAAATAAATTAAAATAAAACATAAAATAAAATCAAATATCTTCACGCAATTCCTTATACAAGCGTAGACAGAGGTCTAGTCTAGACAATCAAATCCCTTGGACCCACCTTCCACCGAAGATATTTTCGGGACAACGTGACAGGTGGTGAGCCCGTCGCCGTCTTTATGTTCAAGCCAACGACACAATTCGTACATAAGTTTTTAAAAAACTCATTGGTACGAGTCTGCCACCTGGGGATCGAACCCGGGTCTCTTGACTCGAAATTCCAACCACTCAACCATTCGGCTATCGTGACTTAAATTTAAAGTTAAAATTAAACGTTACATCATCATTGAAACAGAAGACGAGTTTTATTTTACATTTCTTTTAATAAAAAAATTAATCAATATCTTCTCACTTACTTCCTGACGGGGTGGCTACAGAATACACATCACCAAATGTCACTATCGTTGCATATCTTTTCACTTCTTTCATTATTTAACTTAATAGTCTCATTTTCATTTGTTTGTTTCAAAAAAGGCACGGTAGCCGAGAGGTTGGGTGGTCAGAATTTCGAGTCAATAGACCCAAGTTCGATCCCCAGTTGGTAGACTCGTAGCAATGGGTTTTTCAAAAACTTATGTACGAATATCGTTGGCTTGAACATAAAGACGGCGACGGGCTCACCACCTGTCACGTTTACCCGAAAAGGTCTTCGGTGGAAGGTGGGTCGAAGGGACTTAATTGTCTAGACTCGACCTCTGTCTACCCCTGTATTGGGAATTGCGTGAAGATATTTTATTTGGGGGTCATTGTAGAAGCGTGCTAGTCGCGACCCTTGCCAGCCCAAGGCGGCGCACATCAGTTCGTCCCCGTTGGTGTGCTGCGAGCAAAGCGGGGATGGGGCCGCCACCCGTCACGTACAGCCTGACACGGCGGAAGTTGGAGGACGGAGTGCAGAGTTGGCACGTGGAATGTTAGAGGAGGCATGAGAGATAAGACGAATGAGTTGATTGAAATAATGAAAGAAAGAGAATTAGATGTCGTGTGTTTGTCGGAGACCAAGCGGAAGGGCAGCGGTACTGAAGAGCTCCCTGGCGGGGCGTTAGCTCTATGGTCCGGAGTCCCGGAGAGCGAGAGCGCCTGCCAGGGAGTGGGGGTGATGCTGTCGTCTCGGTTGGTCGATGTTATGACTGAATATAAGGTTGTGAACTCGAGACTTCTCTGGGTTCGCTTTAAATTGGGACTGACGAAGTTATTGCTTTTGGCTGTTTATGCGCCGGTGGCTTTGTCGTCCAGAGCTGAGCTGGAGGAGTTTTGGGAGAATGTAAGAGAAGTTCTAGACTTGGTTAGAGGAAACGAAAGAATTGTTGTATATGGTGATTTGAATGGATGGGTTGGTACCGCTCGGCCAGGGTATGGGTCGGTGCTTGGAATGTTTGGCGATAAAGGGTTAACGATGCTGGCAAGCTCATACTGGCTGTATGCAAGGAAAGGGTCTTCTTGTGACAAACACTATGTTTAGTCACAAGAAAATCCATATGTATACTAGAACAAGAGAGAATGAGAGAAGTATGATCGATTTATTCCTGGTGGATGACCGACTGCGAAAACAGGTGATGGATACGCGAGTGTTCCGAGGTGCTGATATGGGAACGGATCACTACCTAGTGATTACTAGATTTAGGGGTCTGTTCGCGGGTTGGCGCCACCGGACGGCGATACCAGAACCACAGTCGGTCGGTAGCATCCGAAGCTGGAAGCTTCAGGAAGCGGACACTAGGGATAAATATCAAGCAAGGGTAGCCGAGAAGCTGGACAGCATCGATGTCGGGAAAGAATGTGTGGAAGAAATATGGCAGAGCCTTAGAGATGGAATGGTTAGTGCAGCGGAAGACGTGTGTGGAACTGTGAAAAGAGGTAGTAGTAAAAAGGGTGATGCATGGTGGAATGATGAAGTGAAAGAAGCAATAAATAAGAAGAAGAAAGCATGGTTAGACTACTTGGCCTCTAGTAATGATAAGGATATGAGAGAGGAGAGGAAAGAAAGATATAAGCTCTAGAAAGTTCACACGAAAGCATTGATTGAGGAAGTGCGTGAAAGGAGTAGAATGGAAGCGGACGAAAGGTTGTCGCACAACTTCAAGGAGAACTCCAAACTCTTCTGGAAAGAGGTTGGAAGGACCCGGAGTGGTGCGACAGCCCTAAGAATGAATAAAGTGCTTTCGGGAACCAATGACGTCCTCTCAGAAAAATGGGACGTCATGCAGCGATGGAGCGAATTTTATAGAGAGATGTATGCGTGTAATGATCTTAGTGGGGGATCCGGGGGTGACGCCGTGACTGGTACGCTAGACTCGGACCTCGATGACACTGAGGTCATCAGTATGAAAGAGATTGAATGTGCGATTAGAAGTTTGAAATGTGAAAAGGTTGCGGGACTAGACAGAGTTACTGCTGAAATGGTCAAGTATGGTGGGCCACGCGTCTGGGACAGCTTTAATCTGCTGTGCAATTTGTGCTGGCGAACGGGGGCTGTTCCGGATGATTGGCGATACGCGGTCATTGTGCCTTTACATCGCTATCGGGCGATCAGCTTGACCAGTTTAGCAAGTAAAGTTTACTTGAAGGTGTTGACACATAGGATGCAAGAGAAATCGGAATGATTTCTATAAGAGGCACAATGCGGATTTAGACCTGCAATCCTCTTCCAGGTCTAAATCCGCATTGATCAAATGTTTTCTCTCCGCATGATCACGGAGAAGCTTCTGGCTGCTAACCAGAAAATTTTCTGTGCTTTTGTGGATCTTGAGAAAGCATTTGATAAGGTTGTAAGGAAGAAAATGTGGGAACTGTTGCCGGGGTATGTTGTGGATGGTCGATTGCTAAGGGCTGTGCAGTCACTTTACTGTGACTCTAAAGCCTGTGATCGGGTAGGGCATGACCTGTCACCCATGTTTAGCATCCAAACGGGCATAAAACAGGGTTGTGTCATGTCTTCCTGGCTGCTCATATTATATCTCGATAGCTGTTTACAGAAGCAGAAAGATAGCTGTTTGGGTGTGAAATTGGGTGACATAAAATTAAATTGTCTGCTATTTGCTGATGATGCAGTGCTTATTGCACCATCAAAGGCAGAACTGCAGGCATTAGTCACGCGTATGAAAGAAGAATGTGAAATTAATGGTCTCCGTTTGAATGCTAATAAAACTAAGGTTCTGGTATTTGAAAGGTACGAAGAAAGAATGAAGTGCGAAATTTGGGTAAATCAGGTATATCTAGAACAGGTGAATGAAATTGTATACTTGGGGAGTGCATTTAGCCGGGATGGAAGATGTGATTTAGATGTGGACAGGCGTGTCGCTGCCGGGAACTAAGTCAATGGTGCCCTAAGTGCGTTAATCAAAAGGCAAGGCGTTGTGAAAAGTGCACGCCTTGCAATACATAACACAGTGTTGGTAACAACTTTGTTATATGGCAGCGAAACCTGGGTTTGCCAGAAGAAGCATAAAAACAGGTTGAACGCAGTGGAGATGCGATCTCTTCGTAAAATGTGCGGCCTTACCATGGCCGACCGAAAGCGAAACGAAGAGATTCGCAATATGATTTGAAAGATGACCTTGTCTCAAAAATGGATAAGAACGTGCTTCGATGGTTTGGGCACGTTGAGCGAATGAGTGAAGACCGAATGGTGAAGAAAATGTATAGCGCGAAAGTTAATATTAAAAGGTGTTGAGGTAGACCGAGACTAACTTTCGAAGACCATGTGAGCAAATTTCTCGAAGAGGGGAGGGTCAAGAGTACTCTGATACCTAGACGTGCATGTATGAAGAAGATGATGAATCTGAAAGAAGTATGTAGGGATCGTGACACTTGGCGATCTGTTCTCTCTGGCTACCCCGTCAGGGATTATGCGTGAAGATAAATAAATAAATAAATATGAATAAAATATATATTTTTTTATTTTCATTTGTGTAACTACAGAGATGTGATCTTTAACTGCTGTCAGTATAAAAAAAGCTGCCTGCTAATGAAAGAGCTTTGCTCGGTTTCTATCTACGTTTTAGAATCCCCAACGTAAAAATACACGGAGGTAACCGGCTTAGTCATAAAGAAAGAAAAGAAGAGCTCAAAGAAGTGATACCCGTTAGGGAAAAAGCGTCCTCGACTGGCAACCTCATTTAGGCAAACGCAGTGAAGGCGACCCTCAACAAGTTCTAGTGATGACATGCCAAATGATGGAAGTCGATGAATGAAGTTGCCTGCCTTTGTGAGAGGACTATGTTCATCAATTAATAAGCTGTAAAGAAGAAGCACTAAAGAGGATCTCTAGAGAAGGAACCCACTTTATCATCTTAAATATCTCATCTTATCTTTATTATCTTAATTTTTTTGATTATTGTTACCTTGCCTTATTTAGAGGTTTCGCCTCACAAATCGTAATGATATCGTCGGTGGCGTATGTTGGCTGGTTTCGAGAGTAGTGCCTGTGTTGTGGCGGCAGCGCATTATATAGCGCTATTGGCCCCAATGTAGGACATCTATTTTTATAGATGGTCGACAGAGGATGGTCATCTATTTTGCCATTTATTTTTTAACCTTGAATTGTGCAATATTATTTTATGATAACATCTCTAAGTCATGATTGCCAAGTGATTAACATGAGACCCTAGTTCGATCCTCTGCTGGTAGACCAATAATACCAATTGGTTTTTTAACGCTTATTTACGATTTATATCGTCAGTTTAGATATAAAGACGGTGACAAGCTATCTAGCTGTCACTGGTGAGGGGACTTAATTGTCTAGACTTATGTCAGTAAGGCGTGAAGATACTTTTTTACATCTCTATGTAAAGGTGAAGTTAGGGTGCAACTTATTATAAACTTTGCATTTTTATGAGCATTTAGGAGATGAAATTCGATTTTATGAGATGATTTTAGAAGAGCATGCCACCTGAGGATCGAACTCGGATATATTGACTCGAAATTTCGACCCCCAACCACTCGGCTATCGTTACTTCACTTCCCAACTGGTATATTTTACGTCGATACGTGAGAGACGTAATTCGTGTAGATAAATAATAAAAAATTAAATTATTGTGCATGTTTTAACTAAGAATACAAAGTGTAAGTATTCTTGGTATCCTTTAAAGGATCTGTGTCTCCCGGGAAACGAAACAGTAGCTGTAATCCGTCAACGATCCCTTTGTTTCGTTGTTTGTCGGACATGCAACCGAACGTAATGTTTTATTGCCGCTACGTATTCCCATTTGTAGACGTCAAAGTTCGTTTCGAACAGGGACAAAGTGGTTTAATAATAATACACTTTGATATCTCTGTAGGGTATGATATCTAGTAAAACAACTTTCACTGTCAAATTAAACACTCAGTAAATTAAATAATTAAAGTTACGATAACAGAGTTGTTGGGTGATCGGAAATCGATCCAACAAACCCGTGTTCTATTCCCACGTGGTAGATTCACCAATTAGTTTTTTCAGAATAATTTTGGACATTAAGTCGGTGACAGGCTAACCATCAGTCTGGTTTATACCAAAATGAGATCCGTTGAAATGTAGGTGTAAAGGACTAAATTGTCTAGACCTCTAGCTACCTCTGTTGCGAATTGCATGAAGATAAAATAATAAATAATTTATTTCAAATGATCCCTGGTACTGGGACTGGGGTAACGTCTTATCTCAAATATAGCTTACAGATAAGAAAACAATTACTTATTTAGTTAACGGCCAGTATATGATCATTGTAGGACATTCGCCTTTTCCACGAGGAGGACCGAATCAAATTAAATCATTTATTCATCGATATAAGAAATATATAATTATATTCATCAATTGTCATTTTTTAATCTACCTCTGTTTCGTAATGAGGTTCTTCTAAAGGAGAAAATTTCTATTTATATGGGTTTGGGTGTTTGTGGTACTTTCGTCGTTTCTGATTCCACAAGTAGTGTTTCAGGTAATTAATTTAAGTAATTAATTTTCTAAAAATGTCACACCAAAATCGTGAGACCTGTCGTATTGTACGGATCAGAGTGCTGGGCAACGAAAGTGACGGATGAAAGAAGAGTGCATGCTGCAGATATGAGAATGTTGAGATGGATGAGTGGAGTGACTAGAAAAGATCGCATAAAGAATGAGTATATAAGGGTATCTTCACGCAATTCCCAATACAGGGGTAGACAGAGGTCAAGTCTAGACAATTAAGTCCTTTGACCCATCTTCCACCGAAGATATTTTCGGGACAACGTGACAGGTGGTGAGCCCGTCTTTATGTCCAAGCGGCATTATGTGGGAATGAGTAAATGGTTCATTATACCTAATATTTTTTGGGTAAGTATATAAGATGTTATACAATATTATCAATTATTTGTGTGCCAAAATTCCAAATAACGTAGCCTTTTTTGCGTGATTTGAAAAAATCATCCAAACACACTATTATTTACATTTATTATATTAATAACAAGATAGGATTCAGAGGTACATAACCTAACATACACTTGAACACATTATTATTAGAGTAGGACTAAGAGGAAATATTATTTATATTTTATATATTTTTCAGTCAAGTCACGATAGCCGAGTTGTTGGGTGGTCGGAATTTCGAGTCGAGAGACCCGAGTTCGTTCCCCAGGTGGCAGTACCAATGAGTTTTTCAAAAACTTATGTACGTATTTCATCGTTGGCTTGGACATAAAGGCGGCGACGGGCTCACCACCTGTCACGTTGTCCCGAAAATATCTTCGGTGGAAGGTGGGTCAAAGGGACTTAATTGACCTCTGTCTACCCCTGTATTGGGAATTGCGTGGAGATATTTATATTTATTTATTATATATTTTTATTTTATTTACTTTATATATTTTCATTTTTATTTATGAAATGTGAATAATTTATGAATTTTATTAATGAAACAATAAGTATAAGTTGTGTGAATATTTATGTAAATAATAAAATATCTTTATTAATATGACTAGTACTGTAGTGTGCGCTTGGATACTAAGACAGCGATGGGCTCTCCACCTGTCAAATTCGTAAAGAGGTCAGTAGGTACATATGTATTTGCAATTTTATACAAATTAAAACATATGCAACACAACAATCTTTCATAGTTTGTCTTACAGTAGAGATGGCCATTCTGCTAAACAAATGGACGTAAATATAAATGCAGTGTCGAAACAACACAAGATTTATGCTGCACTATATAGGATTTCAGATACGATATATGTAAGTATAGTATATTCCCTGAAAATTTTGTAGGGAAATAACAAACAAAAAACTAGAACATAAGCTAAATTTCCGACCAGAAAGCTGCGTATAAAAGTAATATTTTAAAAACATTTTATTTCTATAATTTAACAATCAATGTATATATTATTAATTTATTAATTTACAATTCATGGTAGTAGAAATTTACTTCACTAGTTAGTCAGCGGCTTAGAAAATTTTGTCCCCAAAAAAACCCATATGTCACCGGATCTTATTTTGAGACATTACAGGTAGTGTGACTGTTGCCGTCTAGGCGTAATTCTATAACAACGCCAAATAGCTTAATACAAACTTCGGCTTTTAAATACTAGTTAGATAACCTACACTAATAAAATATTATCTTCTGGCTATTCCCAACACTAGGGTAGGCAGAGGTCCAGACAATTAAGCCCTTTCGACCCGCCTTTTAAAGAAAATTTTTTTTGGATCTGGTATTTCGGGTGTTCATGGGCGGCGGTAATCACTTACCATCACGTGAGCCGCCTGCTCGTTTGCCTCCCTTTTCCATAAAAAAAAAACGATTATGTATAATAAGTTTTTAATAAACTTGGATGACTTAATCCTAACGTTAAATATGTTTTTATATTTTGGTTTAATCAAAAAACTTTTCATGTCGAAGTTTGAGGAAAATCATAAAGCATTTTGGAAACATTCAATGTTTCTGTTTGTTTACGGTTAGGGGCGAGTAACATATGTTACGCGACGAGGGTAATGGCGCGTAAAACAAAGAGATACGTTTGAAAAAGAGGTAAAATTGTTCAGAACTCGCATTTTAAAAAAGAATATTAATAATAATATAGTCGAAAAGTTTAGTAGCTCGAATATGACATAATGATCGGGATAGTAAAATATCTTCACGCTTTTCCGGCACTGACTGTAGTAACCCTGCCTTCGAAACTAATGGTTGCGGGTTAAAATCTCGCTTGGAGTAAATACTTGTGTGATGAATGTTTATATAAATATTTATTGATGTATATAGTCCCGTTGCTTTGCACACTAAGATCGCGACAGGCCCACCCAGTTTTGATGAAATGCGTAAAGGTAAAAAAATTTCTAATTCCAATTACTGAATGGTTATAGTATTTTCCGCAGTATATTCAAAACATACCCATGGCTTTTATGAAAGCAAAAATCAAATGGAAATGAAGTGATTTATCAGCCTAAAAAATTAAATATCAAAATGTCCACGTAGCGCAATCGGTCGGATGAAAATAAAGGAAACAGAATGTGACTGATGGCGGATATCGTATAATTGAAATCGGTTGCACTGGCTGCACGTGACTTTTAAAATCTATACATATAAATAAAATTGAAGTGTCTGTAATACCAAATTAACAGCTTTTTACAAAATGCATATGAAAGCATAAACGGTACTTACAAATCATTGAAATCAATTTTTAAAGTTGCTCTCTTAATATATCTTAAGCGGCTGGACCGATTTTGACGGGTTTTTCACTGGTAGATAGCTGAACTTAGACTATTATTATTATTTGGAAGAAAAATGATGGTTCCGCGTTTACCGTTAAACTGCGAGCAACGCCACGGGGGTAGCTAGCTTTGAGTAAATTATTAACATATGTTTACATTTTTTTATTAAATAGGGCTTATCTTGTAATATATGTATACAGATGTATACAGGTAATTGGAAAACATCAAATACATAGCTCTGATCCCAAAGTTAAGCTGAATCACTTGTGTTACGTAATCGGAACCAATGAAGGTACCACGAATACCCTACCCTGAAACATACGAGTAACCGTCACGTTTGATAAGTTGATTGGCGATCACAGTAGCAGACATCTTGCACCTTAGACGTTGTTAGACGTCCCTGGTCTGCTGAATTTTGGTCTGGAGAAGACGACGACAGGCTCAGGTTATCCCAAATAGAATTAGTTGAAAGAAGGTGGGAAAAAACTGTCTAGACCAATGTCTACCGCTGTGTGGTAAATTGAGTAAAGGTATAAAATTATTTGTAAAAAATAATACAGGAAATTAATACTTAATTTCTATTCAATCTTTGATTAAAACTGCAATATTGTCACCATAAAGAGCACTTTATTGCGTCTCTTTTGAAAAGATTCAGGCAGAATAACTACTTGAATTAACATAAATAAAGAAACCAGATTAATCTCGCAACGAGATAGAATATCAGCGAAGCTTTCTCTAGGTAACAATGAATGATTAAAATTCTATACATTCTAATCTAACTTTTCAAAAGATTTTCTTTTATAATTTCACGTATTTCCTAACACTGAAGTTGTGAGAGATCTAGAAAAATTATTAGTTTATCATCCCAATAAATACCAGATGAAATGAATTCAGCAGAGCGGTGACAGGAAGCAACGTTAGGTATCTGGTACTGCGATCGCAAATCCGTTTGCGAAGCATGGAGATAATGACTGACACTCCCTTAAGATGGAGGCCCTTGTAGAAAGAGATATGACGTTTTTAATTTTATAATGTATACAAAAGTTAGTTATATGTTGTAAGTACCTTATATAACGATATGATATGACTACTATATTAGTCAGTGAAAAAAATGAAAATAATATTTGTCAGTGAGAAAAAGAAATATTGGCAAAGCTTCTACAACATAGAATTTCCTAAAGTTTGATAACATCTTACTGTTTATTCATCGATATAAGTAATATTCATTACACCCATTGATGGCAATCTCAGTGGATGAGTGGCGTACGCATCAGTTTTTAAGGTGTCGTCAGCTCACGGTCACGGGTTCGATTCCCGGACAGATCAATGAAGAAAACCTCTTTTTCTACATTGTTTTGGGTCTGATAACTTCGTTGTAACGGTCTCCATAACAGAAGTGCTTAAGCTACTTACTTTTTCCCTATTCAGATAGGAAAAAGTAATTAGCTTAAGCACTTCTGTATACATTACAATGTATTTATATTACACTCAGGTGTATTATAAATATCTCACTGAGCCCAGTTTCTCCTTCCTTTCATCAAATTAGCTTTTTTGTGTAAGAATCAACCTCAAATCTTTCATCCAGTGGGATCGTAAGAGGTAATTAAGGGAATCTTTTGTAATCGAACCAGGGACCTCGGAGCTGGTAACACCATACAAACGGCCAATCGTCCCCACGTAACCATCGTTTAACTTTAATATTTAAGTTAGCGTGGTATACGTGCTCACTTAAACGTACTTCATTCTCTCCTCAATAAGCATCTTTATTGATATTTTTAAATATTAGAGGAAAATTCAAGACAAACGAAAATGAAAACTGGTAATGCTTTAATATTTTTTAATAGAATAGTTAAAAAATATATCGAAATTCCCAAAAAGCGTGTAACATTTATAAAATTATTGTACAAAACAGTAAAAGAAGGAAAAAAGTAGAAAAGTTTCGAGTATTCTATTTTTATATTTAAATTTCAGTTCCTGGAATTATTATAAATGCTACACAGATTTTTTTTTCTATTCCAATCTGTAACGTATTGTAAAAAATATCAAATATAAATCCTACTGAATTTTCTTTTCTGATATGATTAGTTTTGATGCAGATTTTTTTTAGTTTCTTTGCTTCTAATCAATACAAATTTCGGGAATTTCAATTAACTTTGAGGTTTTAATATAAGCGTTATTGGAACCGAAAAAATCGACTACAGAGTAAAGGCTTTTCTCATATGATCGATTTTCTGTAATTACTTCTTTGGACGAGTGGCTCTCGATACAAGAGAGCGAACATTATTTTATTTTCGAAGTGTTAGGAATGCTGCGGTGGAGAGAGTCATCGAGTCATTTTAATACTCTCAACCCATCTTTTAACAGAGCTAATTTGGGGCAAATGATATTCATAGGTTGTCGCTGTCTTAGTGTCCAAGACGACGGTAACACATACTAACGTATACTTGCATAAACAAATATTGATACAAATATATGTTCATTCCGCTTTTATAAATGAATGTTCCTTACTTTTTATGATAATAATAAGTTGTTACTGAGATAAGAAAACACTAAACACTAAGAGAATAAAGAAAACACAAAGTTTGACAGATATATGATTGGGAACGGTCAACTCATTCCTCGGGGATATGAAAGAAGCATGAAATGAAATTCAATTAATCATCACATTATTGTTTATTTGTCATTTATATTATGACGACAGAAAAGATGTTAACTTGCGGTATAAATCTCTCACGCGTCTATTGCTCAGAGCGGATTTCTGCTACGTCGGCGAGTCGGGCCTGTAAGGTTATAATTATAATATAATAAAAATTGGAGTTTATATAACTTAGTTATTTTTTTAAAATGCTGAACTTTTAAAAGTAAACTTTATAGACTTTATAGTGTATTTCTGTATATCTCTATTCCGCTGTTTGAAACGAACACTAAAGTATCATTTGATACCCTCCGTGGATGAGTTGCGTACACACCGGTTTTCATACTCTCGACAGCTTTAAGGTTCCGATCGATTTTAAGGATCCGATTCCGAAGGGGATCGATTTCCGGACAGTTCAATGTAGAAAACCAATATTTTTCTACATTGTCTCGAATCTGGGTGTTTGTGCTTTCCATGTTTTGTTCCGATTATATCGCATGAGTGCTAATGCTTTGGGATCAGAGCAATTTATGTAATCGTGTATCCCATGTATGTATTTATTTTATTATTATTATAAAGTACTGAAAAAAAGCAAAATATTTCTTCTTCCCGTAAAGGGAAGGCAGATAGAGCAGATCTCCAAGTGTCATAATATTATTCGCCGATTTTCATTTTTACAATATAGCGTCAGGTGGTCACCATATTTAATTTTGTTTACTATTTTGTCTATATTCACAAGATTAACACAAAAAAGGATTGGCCAGGAAAATATACTTTTATGTAAAAGTTAATGTCATTATCGTCTATCGCGTACAAAAAGAGTCTAGGGTAGAGACGCGTAATGTATTAAAATAATTATAACATCTAACATAGTCTTACATTAAACGCTTATTATAATTTTAATTTGTAATGAATACACAATAAATAAATACATAGGGACTGCATCACATACATTGTTAGATCCCATAGTAAGCAGCTTGAACACTTATATTATGGAATCAGAAACAACGAAGGCACCACAAACACACAGACCAGATAAAATGAATTAATGTTACGACCGGGAACCGAATTCGAGACCTCAGGGCTGGCGACACCATGAAAACCGCCGTGTGCACCATTCTGCAGACATAGGTCGTCGTGATTTGATTCACAATTACTTATAACGGTTCCTTACGTCCGAATTAAAAATGGAACCCATGCAGGATCACTCGTGTGATCGTCTATATGTTCATCACAATTGGACCGAATAAGTTGAAATATTAATATGTATCAAATATGTGCTAATATTTAGTAAACACATATCAAGTTTTGAGACCCACACCTGGATATATGACCTGAAGAGACGAAATCTGAAATTTTTTTAGGGGCAAGATTCAAAATTAGGTTGTGCTTGTTACTATTATTTTTGAAATTTATAATCAGTTTATTTTATTTAATATTATTTACAAAATACTTTTAATATTCACCTGCTACGGCATTGTTTCTGGTCTGTGTATTTAATGTGTTATGGTTATGACGTCCTTGCTTACCATTGGCCAATTCGAATTACGAACACGGAGCCGCCACACGTCTTCATGAAAAAAATAAACTGCTAATGGCCACGAACGGGAACTAACACGCATAATTGCTGCTTCCAAAATTAAATGGTTTTCTGGACATTATTTGACGTTATAAGATTGGGAGTGATTTACCTTCGTTTATGCAGGTACGCCCGGCCTTTGTACTATTGTCCTATTATACTCGAGTTTTATTAAGCAGTACATACTTAATGGTAGTCCTAACTTTTACATAACCTCTTTTTACTTTACACACCAGAATTAAAACCAAAAATACATAGTGTGAATCGTCATTTTCAAAACCGGTCCGGAATTCAAATTGAAAATGATTATACTGTGGAATTTGGGGAATCCATTGACAGTAGAGTGTAAATAAAAGTGGAAAACTCAATTCCGGGTTTTTAAAAAGACAATGAGCTCACCACCTGTCACGTTATCTCAAAATAAGCTCCAGTAATTTACAAGTCAAAAGGACTAAGTTGGATGCACTTCTGGCTTCTGGTTACCACTGAATTTGAGAAATTCGCGAAGATAAAGAAATTGATTAATTCTAAAAAAAAAACGAGTTGATAACTTAAATTTCCGAACAAAATATAAGTCTTAAAGTGGTTGCGGCGAAGTGAAAAGAACATTTTGCATAATATAGAAAATCACCCTTAAAAAAAGGTAACCTTTAACATTAGAAATATGTAAACGATAAAATTGCGTCATTTATTACTAAATAATATAATAACTGTCGTTAAGAGATATACAAGTTATATTTTTTTATTTAAAAAAATGAGTAGACTTGTCCTCCATCGAGTACGACTGCATAAAGGTCTATTATGGAGCGAGTTTACTCATGAAAAGCCTGTGTACTTGCACCTTGTTAAAGTTAAATCGCTAGATGTCGCTGTACTATTTTAATGAGTTATTAAGATTATTAGTTATTTACATTTTGTTATTTAGATGATACATGTATACATAAATATAAACTTCTTATCTTCTTAATAAGAATCTTTCTACTGTTTTTATGAATATAAAGGAGGGGGGCACTCTTTGGCCGACAACGCATCTGCTATGCCTCTGGTGTTGCAGGTGTTCATGGGCGATGGTAATCACTTACCATCACGTGAGCCACCGGCTCTTTTGCCTGCCTTTTCTATAAAAAAAAACATCCGGACCCGATACCATATACAAAAAGTGGTTTTCTGCATTAACCCGTCCGGGAATCGAATCCGAGACCTTAGATCTGGCGACACCATTTAAAACCGGTGTGTAAGCCACTCGTCCAAGGAGGTCGTCAATATATGAAATAATGATAATTAAATGTCGTTTCTGGTGTCTTCGTAACTGTTTAATTTGATTTCTAACAAAAGCATCCATCTCTGTGTGTGTGTGTGTGTGTGTGTGTGTGTGTGTGTGTGTGTGTGTGTTTATTTAATAATCTCTCAGTTTCTTCATAATTTCCGAATTCGCTTACCGAAATTTTACAATTATTAAACGTCATAGAGAATATATTTATTTCTCTACTTAGAGCATTACATATAAAGGGCTGATCTTATTGAATATTGAATACTTTCTTTCGTAGTCACGATAGCCGAGTTGTTGGGTGGTCGGAATTTCGAGTCGAGAGACCTGAGTTCGAGCCCCAGGTGGCAGTACCAATGAGTTTTTCAAAAACTTATGTACGAAATTCATCGTTGGCTTGGACATAAAGGCGGCGACGGGCTCACCACCTGTCACGTTGTCCCGAAAATATCTTCGGTGGAAGGTGGGTCAAAGGGACTTAATTGTCTAGACTTGACCTCTGTCTACCCCTGTATTGGGAATTGCGTGAAGATATTTATTATTATTATGAATACTATCAAAACCAGTTTTTGATTTGGGTACTAGCGCAACGACATATCGTCTTCTACTTCTTTTGCAATCATAGTCCGGTTTTACTAGAATTCTCTTATGTTTTCTTAATATTGTATGAAGAATATATAATTTTGTGATTGATAATAATTGACATGTTTTATAGAGACTATCAATACAGCACCTTTGTGTCTTGAAATACATAACTTTTAGTTTTGCCCTTTGAGCCCTTTCTACTACAAGGAATCGTGTTTTGAGGGCTCCACCCCAAATAGGAATGCAGTACGTAATTACCGATTGTACAAGGGCGACATATATTTTATTTAAAAGATTTGTTATACAATTTGTAACTGACATATTATTTGGAACTACCTGTCTCACATATTTAAACATCCAAATAAATTTTCTAACTCTTACGGCCATATTTTCAACTTGAGGATACGAGGATAAGATTCTTTGTTTGGGGGACTTTGCTTATAGTAGCGCAACTACAATGGGCATTGTTTATTAAATTACATGTGTGTATTCTTATATAAATATCTTTATCTGGTTGTGAATTATTTTGTATACTGTAACAAATGTATTTAGTTGTTAATGTTAAAAGATTATTCTCTAGCCATTTAGCAATATCTGTCATACCTTCTTCAACATTTCGCTTTAATATTTCCCAAGTTGGTGCAGAGAAGACCAGAGCGGTATCATCAGCGTAGGATAGAATCTGAGCATTGTTGATGTTCATGTTACAGAGGTCATTTATATATATTAAAAATAATGTAGGTCCTAGGACACTGCCTTGGGGAATGCCGCACGTTACGCTTACCTCCTCACTGATATCTTTTTCTAATTTAGTTTTTTGGGTTCTGTTGGTAAGATAGTCTTTGAAAATTGAAAGCTGTTTATCTCGTATTCCGATATTTTCTAATTTACGTATCAGCATAGGTAGCGAGACGGTATCGAATGCTTTTTTTTAAATCTAGGAAGACAGACAAACATTTTTTTTTTATTATCTAGATTATTTATAATTAAAGAGCTCAAGGATTGTATAGCATCTTCTGTTGAAATTCCTTGTCTGAAGCCAAATTGAGACGAGGATATTATTTTAAAAGTGTCAAGGTATTTTAGCAATCTGACATTAAGTTACTTTTCTAATATTTTCGATAAAACTGGTAAATTTGATATAGGCCTGTAATTGGTTATATCGTTCTTGTTCCCGCCCTTGTACACCGGTGTAATTATGGACTTTTTTAATAAGTTTGGAAATATGCCTGTTTTGAAGCAAAGATTAGCCAAATGCGTAATAATAGGTGTAACTTCTTGTATCGCAAATTTAAGGAATCTCGTTGGAATATTATCCCATCCTGGGGAACTGTCAGATTTTAAATTTGAGATTATAGAATACACTTCGTCATTATCTGTATCTAATAGAACGAAAGATTGTGAGACTGTTGGAAGGTTTTTAATGTAATGGTTTTGATCATCAGGCAAAATATTATTTTGGATATTTTCTGCGAGCACCTTTCCAACTTCAGAAAAGTAGGTATTAATGTAATTTGCAGATTCTACTGTAGATGATTTTATAGTTTTAAGTTATGTGTTAATATTATTTGTTTTATTTGTATAAGTGATGTTTTTAATGTGTTTCTAAAGTACTTTATTATTTTTTGTAGAATGACTAAGCAAATTGTTATGATAATTACGTTTAAGTTTTTTTATGACATTATTGCAATAGTTTCTATATCTATAGTATGTAACTTTTTTTACGTCATTATAGGGGTCGTTATGAACCTGTTTTTGTAGCCTATTACGATTTTTAATACATCTCAAGATACCGACTGTAATCCAGGGTTTTATTAATATTTTACTTTTAGGTATATTTATGGTAATTGTATTTTCTTGGATTGATTGAATGAGTCGTTTAATGAGAATGTGAATGATGCCAATGATGACTATATTGGCATCATTACAAAAGAGTAAAGAATCTAAATTATTTTCCTGCAATTTCTTTAGAGCGTTTTCAAAATTAATAGTAGTTGTGGTTTTAGATATGGAATGCTTATTTTTTGCTTTAGACAAAGATAAAAATGTGGTAAAGTGATCAGTTACACTTGTATGTAAAACAGCAATTAACGCGGAGTGTTTTTTCTTATTTATTCTGATCATAAAATGATCGAGACAATTTTTTTTTCTTGTGGGTAGAGTGTGCCCGGGAAGAATACCGTAAGCGGAGAGACTATCTAGATAATATGTTCTATTTTTATACTCATGTGCTGATTCTGTTTGTTTAGAAATAATATTAACATTAATTTCTCCAGTATTAATAATATTTTTTGAGAGGTTATGGAATTCAAATGGTTACTCAATGAATTCATAAAGTTTTCTATATTAATATTCGATGCAGAGCGGTATATGCACAGAAAAATATTATTTAACACATCTATTTGTAAGCAAGAAGCTTCAACTAATTTTATCTCTATAACATTTGGTTTTAGTGTATCTCTAATATAGACAGCAACGCCGTCATTTTGGTTTTGATGATAGATAGTTTTATAAGAAGTATAGTTTTTTAATATAGGTTTTGGTTTATGAGGATTCAGTCTGCATTCTGTTAATATGATGATATCCGTAGTAAATGTGAGACTAGCCAAGTTTATCATTAACTCGTCAAAATTGCTGTAAATACTTCTAATATTTTGTGAAACAACTGTTAAATCGGATTTATTTATAGTGCAATTGTTTTTTAAATCCGAGATTTCACACTGAATAGAAGTAGCCACATTTATTTTATCTATATCTTGTAGCGTTTGTAAAAAATCACCCATTCAATAAAATAAAATAAAAATTTAATGTTAAGTGATAATACATGTTATTTGGAAAATATGAATAGCAACTGTTAGAAAAACTGAAAACTAGAAGTAATGTGTCGTTGAATATTGATAAGTGAGTATAAATAATAATTTTCAATTTTATGATGTTTAGTATAACTTTATGCGTTGTAGAAACTGAAAGATTAATTTTTGTTTGTGTATGTATATGTAGTTTGTGTGTTCTTGTAAAAAATAGAGTTTTACAATTTAGGAGAGTATGACTAATGATATTTAAATAAGAAATACTTATAGATATATACTTATAGAAATCACTTAGATGCGATGACAGGTGATATAGTCATTTGTCACCAGAAAGAGCATGAACTTGTGATTCACTTTTCACCTGTATGATTGGGGAATTTTCTTCTTTTCGAAGATATATTCTTCCGTAAGCAGTCCAGCAGTACTTGAATTTTTTGGTCTTTACAAGTTCACGGGCAAGAAAGTGTAGACGAGCAGTCTTTGTAGTGAGTTGTTCCGTAATGAAAACAGGGTTATCCTCTGATGATTTCAGTCCTAGATGTTTGGCACATAATTTAGTCTTTTGTAAGTGATTAAGAATTCTTGAGGCTTTCATAAAGTACGACGGAATAAGAGTTAAATAGTACAGATAATGAAATTAATACTGACTTCAACAAGATTAAACTTGTTAATGAATTCTATTTTGGTACAAAAAGTATTATCACAAGTTCAAATAAAGTCACTTATTAAAGTCGCGATAGCCAACTGTTTGGATGATCGGACTTCGAGTCAAGACCCAAGAGTTCGCTCTTTGTATTTTCTTGGCCATTCGGTCTTCACTGATTTGCTCAACGTGCCAAACCCATCTGAATATGCCCCTATACATTACAGTGATAAAGGTTATCTTTTAAATCTGCCATATTTCGATTCTCTTTGCTTCGTATTTATCAGGCCAAGGTAACGCTATGCTAAGCTAATATTTTTGTATATATTTATCTATGTAAATATATTGTATTATTGCCTTATATCCATGCCGGTGGAGACGGGCTCACCATTTGTCACCCTGTCCCAAAAGTGCTCCGGTTAAATAGCAGTCGTAAAGGCTGACTGAAGATAAAAGGAATTAAAAATGCTTTATTCAAAGTGGAATCTGGAGAAATTTTAAAATACACACCTCAATATACCTTAAATTAGAGTTACTTTTATAAATGATAAGTAGGATTTAAGGGCTCTTCAACTAAGTACGGCCTCACCGTTGTAATTGGTACTTTGAGGCGGCCATGCCCAATCTGCGGCAGGGCTGTTATCATTTACAGAAGCATGTATGTTTCATTATTTACCAATAATTAGAAAATTTGTTGAACAATAACAGGGTATCGTAAGAGGCCACTGCGGAAAAAGCCTATAAAAAGGCTGCAGACAGATACCGGCAGTACAAAGCAAAAATATCTTCACGCTATTCCCAATACGGAGGTAGACAGATATAATACAGAGGTCTAAGATATTTTTATTTTACTAGCCGTTATTATGATGATGAATGTAAGGCTGATAAGATCTATTCTAAATGAACCTTAACTGAGCGTGTTGGTCCACGGCTTTGAAATACTATAAGTAATGATTTCGCAATAATGTCCAAATACGGACTTACGTCCACAATATATTTTTTTCCTTAGACAATACGAATAAAATATTACACCCATAAAGATGTAGGAACTATAATTGCTAAAAAAAACTGAGCGATTTGCAAAGTAAACGACATTATTTATAATACTTACATGCCTCTGCTTAGTCACCGCACCAATTGAATTTACGAATTACTTTCTTCTGCAATTTCATACGTAAATGTCATAATTCACCGTAGAGCGTGTACTACCAACTTGACGCCTGATTTCCTATGAGTATAAAAACATACAAGAAACAGGCATTTGACTGTAGAGGAAATTCAATTTACAACCTCTAAGAAAACATTAAACATTATTACTTTATTCTGTTAAGAAAAAAATATGTAAAATTTATTTTGAATGGAAACTTCTCAGTTCTCAATAATAAAATCTAAGGTCAAATTACCAATTTACAACCACTGTGCCTATTTTAGGTCTTCACGCAATACAGGAATAGACAGTGGTCTAGTCTATACAATTAATTCCTTTCGACCCACCTTCCACTGAAGATATTTTCGGGACAACGAGACAGGTGGTTAGCCCGTCGCCGTATTGTCCAAGCCAACGATATAATTCGAACGTTAGTTTTTGAAAAACCCATTGGTAGGAGCCTTTTAACAGTGGTAGAGCCACGCTTGACAGTGGTAGAGCCACGCGTCAGCTTTTGTTGTTGCATGAATGGGCCGGCTCGACCGGGGAAGTACCACGACCTCACAGAATACCGGCGTGAAGTAGAAGTCTAACAGACTTCTGCGTTTCGTCTGGTTAGTGCAGGTAACCGGAGGCCCACACATCCCCCTCCCCCAATTCTGGGGGGGGATTTGTGGATGCATCTAATATGCCTCTGGTATTACGGGTGTTCATGGGCGGCGGTAATTACTTACCATCACGTGAGCCACCTGCTCGTTTGCCTCTCTTTTCTATATAAAAAAACCCAACCACTCGGCTATCGTGATGCAATCTTTTTTTTTTTATTCTTTTCTATTATTTGGAGGGTTTTCTCCCTCAGGGAAAGGTTAAAAAGCGGAGCTTTGCAAATGGAAGACAGGTAGGCTTGAATATTCCTCTTAAATGATAGAGCGCGTCGGTGTTTTTAAACATCTGACGATTAATGGATTGTTTTCTGGATTCATATAAATAGTTATTTCTTATATTCATAAGTCACGATAGCCGAGTGGTTGGGTGGTCGGAATTTCGAGTCAATAGACCCGAGTTCGATCCCCAGTTGGTAGGCTCGTACCAATGAGTTTTTCAAAAACTTATGTACGAATATCGTTGGCTTGGACATAAAGGCGGCGATGGGCTCACCACCTGTCACGTTGTCCCGAAAATATCTTCGGTGAAAGGTGGGTCGAAGGGACTTAATTGTCTAGACTCGACCTCTGTCTACCCCTGTATTGGGAATTGCGTGAAGATATTTATATTTTATTTATTTATTTATTTCTTATATTTATTCAACTTTATTAAACATTTCAAAATACATAAGAATAAAAAGCGGACACAATCATAAAACCATTTTCTGTCTGTCAGCCTCGAGTGAAAAAACATCGAAGGACAAAAGTGAAACCGGAATGGGGAAGAGGAATTAAGAGAGTAAAAGTCTCCGAAAAAAGCAAACTATATGAGTTTACGTATTAGAGAATCTGATTAATGATTGTTAAATAAAATAGAGAAAAGTGTAAGAAGTGTTATAAAATCGTTGACACTGGTATAATATTTTGTATATATTTATCTATGTAAATATATTGTATTATTGCCTTATATCCATGCCGGTGGAGACGGGCTCACCATTTGTCACCCTGTCCCAAAAGTGCTCCGGTTAAATAGCAGTCGTAAAGGCTGACTGAAGATAAAAGGAATTAAAAATGCTTTATTCAAAGTGGAATCTGGAGAAATTTTAAAATACACACCTCAATATACCTTAAATTAGAGTTACTTTTATAAATGATAAGTACGATTTAAGGGCTCTTCAACTAAGTACGGCCTCACCGTTGTAATTGGTACTTTGAGGCGGCCATGCCCAATCTGCGGCAGCACTAAGCGCTTTACTATGTAACAGATGGGGCTGTTATCATTTACAGAAGCATGTATGTTTCATTATTTACCAATAATTAGAAAATTTGTTGAACAATAACAGGGTATCGTAAGAGGCCACTGCGGAAAAAGCCTATAAAAAGGCTGCAGACAGATACCGGCAGTACAAAGCAAAAATATCTTCACGCTATTCCCAATACGGAGGTAGACAGATATAATACAGAGGTCTAAGATATTTTTATTTTACTAGCCGTTATTATGATGATGAATGTAAGGCTGATAAGATCTATTCTAAATGAACCTTAACTGAGCGTGTTGGTCCTCGGCTTTGAAATACTATAAGTAATGATTTCGCAATAATGTCCAAATACGGACTTACGTCCACAATATATTTTTTTCCTTAGACAATACGAATAAAATATTACACCCATAAAGATGTAGGAACTATAATTGCTAAAAAAAACTACGCGATTTGCAAAGTAAACGACATTATTTATAATACTTACATGCCTCTGCTTAGTCACCGCACCAATTGAATTTACGAATTACTTTCTTCTGCAATTTCATACGTAAATGTCATAATTCACCGTAGAGCGTGTACTACCAACTTGACGCCTGATTTCCTATGAGTATAAAAAACATACAAGAAACAGGCATTTGACTGTAGAGGAAATTCAATTTACAACCTCTAAGAAAACATTAAACATTATTACTTTATTCTGTTAAGAAAAAAATATGTAAAATTTATTTTGAATGGAAACATCTCAGTTCTTAATAATAAAATCTAATGTCAAATTACCAATTTACAACCACTGTGCCCATTTTAGGTCTTCACGCAATACAGGAATAGACAGTGGTCTAGTCTATACAATTAATTCCTTTCGACCCACCTTCCACCGAAGATAATTTCGGGACAACGTGACAGGTGGTGAGCCCATCGCCGCCATTATGTCCAAGCCAACGATGAAATTCGTACATAAGTTTTTTGAAAAACTCATTGGTACTGCCACCTGGGGATCGAACTCGGGTCTCTCGACTCGAAATTCCGACCACTCAACAACTCGGCTATCGTGACTATCTTCACATATATGTAATGATAAATGGCTTATGCACGCTATCTACGCTGTTTTTTTATTCGTATCTCATAAAATTACAAATAAAATACAATCACTTTTATAATGTTCACAATTCGAGAATCTAAACATTTATAATTCTTATAGCGTTAGTCAGATATAGAGTGAAACGCGACTGAGTCAAACAAGGTTGACATTCTTTGTAAATAAAGATGTAATTAATTTAGCTACATAACTATTAATCATGTTATCGTAGGTTTAATTATTTTCTTGGAGCTATAACAACAAATTTTCACATGATTAATGATGAAATAAACGATACGATAAAACGTAAATATGTCATAGTTTTTAATGAACAAATGTTTAATTAATTAAGACTCACGATATCCGCGTGGTTGGGTGGTCGGAATTTCGAGTCAAGAAACCCGAGTTCAATCCCCGGGTGCCAAGCTCGTAACAATGCATTTTTCAAAAACATGTGTACGAATTATATCGTTGGCTTGGACATAAAGACGGTGACGGGCTCACCATCTATCACGTTGTCCTGAAAATATCTTCGGTGGAAGGTGGGTCGAAGAGACTTAATTGTCTAGACTAGACCTCTGCCTACCCCTGTATTGAGAATTGCGTGAAGATATTTTTTTAAATGTTATGTATTTTTATGTTAATTAGTAAAATATTTCTTAAACTTCATTTGCAAAATTTGAAAAAAAGAAAATTATTAATTTTTTTCCATTACTAGCTAAATCTAAAACTTAGGATTTTGGTTTATGATGTTTAAGATTGGTACAATATTCCATTTTCCTGGTATGAGAATATCAAAATATTGATTTTGTTTGTAATTTTGTAACAATTTTAACTATAGTACATAAATTACAAAGACAATAACTGAAAATAAGAACGAAATCAAATTTAAAATAAAATAATCATTTATAACCCCTAGAGTCAAAGCTTCGTAAAATGTTAATATCTTCACGCAATTCTCAATACAGGGGTAGACAGAGGTCTAGTCTAGACATTTAAGTCCCTTCGACCCACCTTCCACCGAAGATATTTTCGGGACAACGTGACAAGTGGTGAGCCCGTCGCCGTCTTTATGTCCAAGCTAAAGATATTATTCGTACACAAGTTTTAGAAAAACCCAATGGTACGGCCACTTGATAATCGAACTCGGGTCTCTTGACTCGAAATTCGGCTATTGTGATCTTAATATTAAATAATAATAATACATAACATACTTCTAAATAATAATAATAATAATACAAAAATAGATAGGCTAAAATCACGACGCAAGTTATATATTTGTTCTTCTTTTTCTTCTTTACAGCTTGTCAATACTCCACTGCTAAACATAGGCCTACCCCAAAGCTTTCCAAAAAGAACAGTCCCCTGCCACCTGCATAGATCGAATTTTCGCAACATTTTTCAAGTCGCATCTCATTATTCATGCAAAACCCTCCAACGTCAAGTAATTTATAGTAATCCAGTACGGAAGGGATCGTCGTAATCGTCACGCCTGACAAAAGAATTACCGATCACAATACTAGACATCTTGCTCGTCGACAGTCTGCTGAATTTCCGTCTAGCATTTTTCGAGATTATCTTGTCATCTGTCACGTGTCATATTGAATTTTGAAGGTTTTTCCGGTCGTCTCTTACGACACCCGCGGAAAGAAAGGAATTGGTTGGTACCCTAAGGTCGTAACAAAACGGCCCAAATAAATAAAACTGTATAATAATTTAGTAAGGGAATAGCGTTGACAGAGGTTTTTTTTTGGGTCGGAATACTATTTTTTTTTTCCTAAAAATATTTATTTCAAGTCCTCGTAGATATGCAAACATTTTACATTCAAGGAAACATTTGCTTCCTTTACTGTGAAGCGAATGTAGCATTTCCACTCATATCTGAGAGCGAAATGTAAATAATATCTTCACATTTGTAGTCTCAAGTATGAACTTATGGAAGAAAACTTAAATTGAGGAGAGAGATAGACGTAAACCATGAAAGTAATATCTATCCTTTAAATGTTTATTTTTCTTATTCAAGAGTTTCGTACAGCAGACATTAGTCAAGTGTATGAAAAAGGAATGGTATGAATTATAAATAAAGGTCTCCGTTTGAATGCTAAAGTTATTTAGGGACAAAGAGACTACGAAGAATGTAATTTGGGTTAACTATCTTTTACTATTTATCTTAAATAAATATAAATATCTTGACGTAATTCCCAATAAAAGGGGTAAACAGAGGTCTCGACAATTAAGCCCTTTTGACATACCACCGTAGATAATTTTTGGGACAACGTGACAGGTGGTGAGCACGTCGCCATCTACATCTTAGATACATAGATAGATAGAATACTCTTTATTGCACACCATACCAGAAAATATACAATATTAAATTTTGTAAGATTGTGGTGACACAAATGGCGGTCTTATCGCTAAAAGCGATTTCTTCTAGGCAACCTTTTGATGATGTGTATATATATATATATATATATATATATATGTATATATATATATATATATATATATATATATATATATATATATATATATATATATATATATATATATATATATATATATATATATATATATATATATATATATATATATATATATATATATATATATTTATATATATACACAGACACATAGAAAAAAAAATAAAAAGAATTAAATTAAAGAGATAAGTAATAATCCTTTACTAGTTTTTGAAATGATGTTAAAGTTTTGGCATTTCTCACTGCCAAAGGCAAGTCATTCCATAGCCGGACAGCTTGAATATAAAATGACCTTTCTAGAAAATTTGTGTGATGAATTGGCATTTTCAATTGCAATTTTTCTGATGATCTCAAAGTACGATGATGAGAATCGCTCAGGAATTTAAAACGATCTTTCAAGTAGGTAGGATATAGGAGATTAAACAACACGATAGAAGGGAGAGAATATGAGTATTCAGGCAAAATCGAATGGACAGCCACTTGAGCTTTTTCCGGAAATCTGAAACATGGTCGTATTTGCATAAACCGAAAATAAACCGTATACAAAATTTTGAAGTCGCTCATCTTCTATCTCTTATATCTTATCTAGTTGCTGCTCTGTAAGATCAAGGTAACTGACGTCAGCATAGTCGATTACAGGAAGTAAAAGACTTTATGCTAGAGCAATTTTAGTGGCTGTCGGTAGAAAATTAGGTAATCTTCTTAATGATCCCGCGGAGACGAAACAACTTACGACCAATATCCTGTAACTGAGAACCCCAAGATAGCGTATTATCAATAACGATACCCAAGTTTTTTACTTCATTGCTTATGGTCATTATATTTCCTTCAAAAACAATTTGGGGAGACACATTAATTAAATTGGATTTTGTGTTCATCTTAGAACTACCTACAACTATTACTTGGGTCTTTAAAGGATTGACCTTAAGTAAGCTTTACTCCACTCTGATATACGCATCAGATCGTCATTTGTTGTTTGAATGCCTGCGGGTAAGTCATTGGGAGGAACTTGTATATATATTTGTAGATCATCTGCACAAAGGTGGTAGTGCGAGGTTAATTTACTGGATATCAATGTTATGAAAATTGCGAAAACAATGGAGATAAAACGCCGCCCTGTGGGACACCAGAATTCGTATTACACCACGTTGAATATGACTCATCGATGCGTATACGTTGTCGGCGCCCAGACAGATAACTTCGAAACCAATCAATGGCCGATGGAGATATGTTAAGAGAGTGTAATATACCAAGCAAAATGTCAAAATCTACGGTGTTGAATGCATTAGTAAAGTCAAGCAAGGTGAGGATAGTTAACTTACCAGATTCCATCTCTGCTTTGATATCATCCGTAATATCTTAATAGCTATCATATCTTAAACTATCAAGTTATCTAGAACAGGTGAACGAAATTGTATAGCTAGGAAGCACTTTCAGCCCGGATGAAAAATATGTTCTGGATGTGGACCAGCGTGTGTTGGGAACAAAGTAATAGGTACCCAGTTTGCGTAAGATAAAAAGTAGGATGTAGGTAAATGTTCTCACTTATTAATTTATTAATTTAATTAATTTTAATAATAATTTTCTCACTTTGTCTTGTAAAATTAAATAAATAATAAATAAATATCTTCACGCTATTTCCAATACAATGGGCTAGACAGATATCTAGACAATTAAGTCCTTTTGATGTACCTTCCGCCGAAGATATTTTTGGGACAACGTGACAGTTGGTGAGACTGTAGCCATCTTTATGTCCAAGCCTACGATATAAGTCGTACATAAGTTTTTTTAATAACCCCATTGGTACGAGCCCGCTATCTGGGGATCGAACTCGGGTCTCTTGACTCGAACTCCGATGACCCAACCGCTCGACTATCGTGACTAGTTTATAACATTCCTCCTCTTATGGCATTCTTAAAAAAATAAATTTATATTAAATGTATACGTTATTAAAAATCTTTTAATTAACAAATGCCTTTAATAAAGTTTCCTCTGATGTACCTTAATTAAATTTCATTCTAAGACAAAAGCAGCACGTGCACATGTAACAGCCCCCGTATGCATTTACTGTCGTCGGAACCTTGAACTTAAACTATTTGGCAGCATATCAATTTTTCGTGCTGATGGCACTACAGAAACTATTTTATGCAATACTATTATGCAAGCTGTTATATAATATATGCAGTTAAGTATGAGTACATGCATAAATACGGACAACATAACATACATTGCTCTGATTCCAAAGTAAGTATCTTAAATACATGTGTTATTGAATCAGAAACAACAAAGGTACCATAAACACCTAGACTCGAAAATTGTTGAAATAAAAAATTTTCAAAAATTGTTTTACATTGACCTGACCAGGAATCGAACTCGAAACTTCAGAGCTGAACGGAGGGAAAACCGGTGTGTGCGCCACTCGTCCATGGAAGTCGTCAAAAGTATAATCACACCATTTACATTATTCCGGGTATCGCTACAGACAACTATGTGTATAGTCTTGTGAATCGCACTGGTTACTTAAAATTTCGAGTTCAATTACTTAATAAGAAGCTCAATAAAGGTCAATGTAGAAAATGACTTTTTCTACATTGTTTCGTGTTTCAGTGTATATTGTGTCCGATTATATAATCTTTTTTGTTTTCGATTTCATAACAAAATTGCTTTAGCTAGTTGCTTTGGGATCAGAGCATGACGTATTGTTGTCACCTAAGACATGACAAACTCGTTAATAATATCAAAGAGGGATAGTTTGAAGGAAAGCGAGGTTAATGTTAAATCTTATAGAGAGGTAAAGATCATGTTTTGGATACAGAAAGACGGAGAGAGTTACACAACTATACTAACATGGATGCTGCACGGACATAAGCCTAGCGCTTAAGTTAAAGAAGAAAAAGTTGAGGTTTATGAATAGATAAACTATATGTGTATTTACTATATGTATTTATTAGCTATATTATCTTAGTGTACTCGTACAGTTATCTTAGTGTAGCAAGAGACAATTCAAGCAACTGAAGTCGGAGGCTTAAGTTAGTGAACACGTTTCGAAGTGATTATATATCAAGTGAGAATTGAATTCATAAACCCTCCATTAATTTTAAGTATTAGCTTAATGAACTTCCAACTTGTATCTATGATAATGCTATTACCATTTTAGACGACGTTGCTCCTTGAATGCGTACTAAGTGAATATTATTCAAGCACAATTACCGTCTCTATTTAAACGTCTTTTGAATTTGGTGATTATGTTTAAAACTGCTTCATGCCCGTGACTTAGTCCGTGAAATATCGCAAAATCTCCTTAATTTACCAGAGTTTGCCACGATATCGGCTATTGTGGCTTACTATATGGTTGGGTGATCGGAATTCGAGTCAGAAGACTCGTGTTTTATCCTTAGGTGATGCTAATGGGTATTTTCAAAAGCTTATGTACGATTTATATGGTTGGCTTGGGGATAAAGACGGCGATGGGCTCACCGCCTGTCACGCTATCCCAAAAAGATGGGTCGAAAGGGCAAAATTGTCCAGTACTCTCTCTACCCTTTAATGTGAATGGCATGAAGATATATTATTATAAACTTCCTCAAAGATAACTACATATAAAAGTCTTATGCCATGAACATCTGTCGTTGCTCCGTAATATTCTGAAGGTCGTCACTTCATCGTGTAGAAGGTTGACCCATACAGTGTTTTTTCTATATGAAGACAGCCACTCGAGAACGTTTTTTCCTAGCGGTTGAGAGTGACGAGATATGTGACCGGCCCCATGACACTATAGCGCGCTTATGAATATGTTGGTAATATTGATGAAAAATGGTTTGTTGTTGTTAATCTCTGCTTCCAACTCCTTCACGCTTTTGCTTCATGCCGATGTTGACGGCAGTAGCTGCCATTGTTAATAATATGTATTAACTCGATGATAAGAAAAGGTTCCTTGTTTATAGTTTGACAAAAAGTATGACTATACTAATATAAACCTGATTATAACCCCTAAAAAGATCTGTATGAAATTTACACAGATTTGTATGAAATTTAGACAGATTATTGCCTATAATAGTATGTAGCCGGGTTATCAGTGTTTGAGCAATACCAACCCCTCTCTTTCCATGGGTATCGTAAACGGTGATTAAGGGATAAGTATTGTGGACGCTATTGGCCACCAATAGACGGCGCAAAAACTTCATAAATACTAGACCAATTCACAGCAGACCAATATAGGACAGAATCATCTAAGGTGCAAGATATCTGTTACTGTGATTACCAACCCATTATCCAAACATGGCGATCAGAACCTCCGGTAGGTAAGAGATCTATATCTGCAGTGGATTTTACGGGCAGTTATAATATAATGAATGAAGTCTGCTTACAGACATAATAAAAATAGACAATAAAAAAAGCATACCCTCGTTGGAGTCGTTGCTATAATCCAATTTACGGTTAACGTTCTAGCAATTTCCCGCCCTATTCTACACTTCAAATCGAGCGATTCTTGAGACGGTTACCTGTAATTGAATTGCGCTGTCGTTGCTTGATTAGTAGAATGAAAATCATGTCTAAATACGCTTAGCTGAAATTTCAAATTCATATTTTTTGTATATTTCTGTATAACCCATATCTATTATGGGTAATATACATTGCTCTGATGCCGAAGTAAGTAGCTAAAGCATTTGTGTTAGGGAATCGGAAACACCGAACGTACCACAGACACAGGTTCGAGACAAAAAAAGAGGCTTTCTACATTGACCGTTGAAAAAAAATCTGAAAACTATGCTTTTGTCCTCAGTAAAATAAATTCAACGAGTGTAAATGATTGCTTTGTCTTTTTAAAAAAATATATTAACTCGCGTGTACGGCGTTATTAAAAGAAAAAGTAAAATCAAAAACTTAGTACCACTGCACTAAGAATACTATCGATATTTTTTGGCAGCAGTTCGTAGTTTACACTTAAAATGGAAAACGAAAATTTTGCTCCGTAGAAGTCATAAAAGCTTTTTTTTTTTTTCAAAACTTATGTATCATTTATATCATTATCGTTTATATGGTTAGTTAGACATAAAGATAGTGACCAGCTGTTAGTTAGACATAAAGATAGTGACCAGCTGTTAGTTAGACATAAAGATAGTGACCAGCTGTTAGTTAGACATAAAGATAGTGACCAGCTGTTAGTTAGACATAAAGATAGTGACCAGCTGTTAGTTAGACATAAAGATAGTGACCAGCTGTTAGTTAGATATAAAGATAGTGACCAGCTGTTAGTTAGATATAAAGATAGTGACCAGCCGTTAGTTAGACATAAAGATGGTGACCAGCTGTTAGTTAGACATAAGATAGTGACCAGCTGTTGGTTAGACATAAAGATAGTGACCAGCCGTTAGTTAGACATAAAGTTAGTGACCAGCTGTTAGTTAGACATAAAGATGGTGACCAGCTGTTAGTTAGACATAAGATAGTGACCAGCTGTTAGTTAGACATAAAGATAGTGACCAGCCGTTAGTTAGACATAAGATAGTGACCAGCTGTTAGTTAGACATAAAGTTAGTGACCAGCTGTTAGTTAGACATAAAGATAGTGACCAGCTGTTAGTTAGACATAAAGATAGTGGACCAGCTGTTAGTTAGACATAAGATAGTGACCAGCTGTTGGTTAGACATAAAGATGATGACCAGCTGTTAGTTAGACATAAAGATAGTGACCAGCTGTTGTTAGACATAAAGTTAGTGACCAGCTGTTGTTAGACATAAAGATAGTGACCAGCTGTTAGTTAGACATAAAGATAGTGACCAGCTGTTAGTTAGACATAAAGATAGTGACCAGCTGTTAGTTAGACATAAAGATAGTGACCAGCTGTTAGTTAGACATAAAGATAGTGACCAGCTGTTAGTTAGACATAAAGATAGTGACCTGTTACGTTGATCTAAAATCTAAAATAAATTTGTGAAATGCGGGTAGAAAGGACAAAATTTTCTAGACATCTTGCTAACTCAATTAATACAGGAATCAATTAAGGTTTAAATAATTTATTTTTCTCATAAAAAATTTATTAGATTTATCTTAATTAAAGAAATACAAATCTCTAGAGCATTATAAGTTTGCTATCTTAACTATTTTATATACACCTATACATACATCGGCGACGGGCTCACCACCTGTCACGTTGTCCCGAAAATATCTTCGGTGGAAGGTGGGTCAAAGGGACTTAATTGTCTAGACTAGACCTCTGTCTACACCTGTATTGGGAATTGCATGAAGATATTTATTTATTTTTTTATACATATACGTTATTATTTTAAAATAATAAATCAATTTCTAATACTTATTCCAAAGAGTTAATTTCCAATAAACTTAGAAATGGAAAGAAAAATTATTTATCTGTATATTTCTTGTAATATTATACTTAAATTAATATTCTTTGTATTTCTGATAAATTATTTATATTTCTTTTGAAACCAAACAGGGAGACTCAATGCGAGAGCTACCTTTTTAGAGATTAATTCCAACTTTCCGCTGACCAATTTTAAATGGCATTCGAAAGTGATTCAGACATTTTGCCCCTTGAATAAATATAATTCGGTTCGTGAATTTATTGGATAAGTACGTATTTTCAGACGGGGCAGTCTCGAGTTTTGCCCTCAGTTAATTTAGTTTCTTTTTTTACATCTCTATTTCGTATATGTTTGCGGTGGTGGAATTTGTTAACCGTTGTGAATCGTAATTAACAATATATCTATGATGACTTGTCTATAAAATTCGTGCAAAAAATTTGATTTATATTTATACATTGCCGTTTAAGAAACTGCTCTAAACATTTGGATGTTTTTTTTCGGTTTATATTATGCTGTTTCCTAGTTTATCTAAACGGGTGTTGTTTCTAATAAAGTTATTTTACATATGAAATATGTCGTTTTTATTAAATATTAGGATGCATAGCAATGCATTTTTCTTGTTTTTGAAGCATGCAAGGCAAGCATTTTTAATTAAATAAACAAGAAATAAATTGGAGGGAAACATAAATTAAATAAAAAACATAATTCGAATTCGATGAATGAAAAAATAAATTTATGATTAAGAGACAATATCAAGTTTGTGGGACGAATAATATATGTTTTTTTAATGATTTAATAAATATTTATCTAGGATATATTAATATTCCTGATGTGTATCGTTCGTTTGGACACAAAAATGGTCAAGCTTACCACCCGTCACGTTTCCGAAACTAGGTACGATGACATCTGGGTCCAAACGACTATATTGTCTAGACCTCTGACTACCTCAATATTGGGGTTAACGTGAAAATATAAAAAAATCGTATGTAAACATGCATTCTAACGATGAAAAATAAAATAAGATAATTAGGGTATTGGTGTTATAGCGATTGATTATGACGTTAAAGCGACAATGTTATCTTGGGTGTGAATTTTCTAGTATAGTCCGAATTAGCTGGGCAATATGCCAAGGACAGCTTCTGCTACAGCATGAATATACCACGCTCTCGCAAAACCAGCATGTAATAGAGAGTTTTTGTGTTTCTTCCGGTGAGTTAGTTAATAGGAGACCTATTCTACCCCTTTTTCCATCTTTTCCTTCTCTTTTTGTAATTACTTACTTTAAAATTGGCTACACAACTGAAGTGCGTTTAGTAGTGCGAGCGTACATGAGTGTCTAAGGACACATCTCCCAAAATCCTATCTACGTGTTAAGATGAGAGGACAAGCACACAAAAAAATCTCTAATTACTACATATATTTTCATTCTTTATTGAAAATCTTTATTTTAAAGTTTTTATTAAATAATTAAACTGCACCATTTCGCATGCAAAAAATAAAAGGCATATGTTACCTGGTCCGAAGAGAAGAAGTGCGTCACCCTCTCACCCACAAATGCATGCACCATCACCACTATACTCGAAACCTAATTATTACAATATTATATATGCTTTCCTACTGCCAACAACGCATTTAACAAGCTATAATATTTCAATACAGGACGTAGGACTCTCCTGTAAAAGTATTCATATGCAATTTTATTGATTTTTAAAACATATTTGTTGTGCTGAACTTTTATGTGATTAAAATAAAGAGAAAAAATGTTTTTAAAACTTCAACTGACACGGGCGGGATACGGACCCGCGACTTTTGCTGAACCGTGGGAACGCTTTTACCTCCGAGCCACCGTGTCTTACGCGCATCAGTTGAAATTTGTAGCCGATGCCAAAACAAGCATAAGTAAAAAAATGAGTATTATTCATATTCTGCACGCTTAGCAAGCGGAGCCACTTCGAAACTTGATATTGCCGCCCATCACAGATCAGCTCGATTTCGGTTTAGTATTTTTAATACGGTTATCCCTCGATTGCCACTGTCTAACTATCGGAATTTTATTGGTATCTGTTGCCACTGTCTATCACTCTTAGTCGCCTCTTACAACATTGTGAGAATAAATGGGATGGTAAATTTTTATTTCAACACTACACGACAATTTTAATAACAAATAATAAAAAAAATTGAAAAGGACAACAACACATACATTACTCCAACTCTAAAGTAAGTAGCTAAGTCATTTGTATTATGGAATCATGAAACGATGAAGTTACCGCAACACGCAGACCCGAGACAATATAGAAAATGTGGTTTTGTACTCGTATAGTAACAGGTACGGACATCGAAACAGGGACCTCAAAACCGGTGTCTCCTACGGACGCCACAATACGAAGTTAGTGAAATGTAACAATTTCAAGTTAATAAAAAACTAGAATACATGTAATTATTTATTTATTACTTATGCATTTGCAATGTCAATATCTCCTACATTTTAAAATCACAATAATATTCAATTAATTAAAAAAACATAATTACTACTAAGTTATTACAAATATTCAATTTATCAATATTATCACTACGAAAAAATATTAATCTCATATTACGGCCATCTATGATTATTGCTCATTATTGATTATTATGAAGGCTAAATTTACAATATTTACACTGCCTTAATATTAATCTTAGCGAATATTTTCACAATAAAACTTATGTAATTTTATGTATCACTCATTATTTTGGTTCTAAATTAATCGAATATGATTTAAAGAAACAGAATGATTGTTCTTATATCCACGCATAGTCCCTGACGGGTTAGCCAGAAGGAACTGATCGACAAGTGTCACGATCCTTACATACTACACATAATTTATCGGTTTACGTATACATTTTAATAAATAATATAATAAAACATGCAACATGCAGCAAAATTGCTTTGAAAACAATTCCGTATGTATTTCGACCCAAAAGCTTACAAATAAGACTTAAAAAAATAATAAAAATACTTTAAAGTATAAATATTGAAATATTGAATAAATATTAATATATTTGTTAGAAATATATACAATATTTGGATAAGAAATTTTTCGTTTGAAACAGAAAAAAAACATTTTAAAGGAAGTCTTTGAGTATATCAAATTATAATTTACAAAAAATTAAGAATAAATGTTTAAATATTAACATACAATATAATTATATAAACATACAATAGAAATTAGCATTTGTTTTACGGTTTCAGCAGTAGTTACATAGACACACATAAACAGACTTACTTTGAGTCACTAAGTAAAATCACTGACTGCCTCTAGTTTCGAGTAAATTCGAGCAATTCAAGCATATTAAATATAGTAGTTGTATATATTTTAATTTATTTACGTTTATTACAATTGATTTATCCATTGTATACTGAGACCGGCTCACCTCATGTCACGTTTTCTCAAAAAATGTATTTAGTGAAAGGTAAGTCCATAAGAAATTAATTTTCTAGATCTATAAGCAGTTTTGAGAATGGTGTGAAGATATATTAACATTCATAAAAATAATTTTAAAATTTATTCTTTATTATTAAAATCAAGAACAATAAAACCGTAAGCCATTGTCTCTATGATAAGTGAACTCAATTCACAAAGCGAACGAAGAATTCGTATCTTAATAGAAATACAAAACATGAAATGGCTTTCATTCTTATATTTATAGAACATCTTATCATAAATAAGCGATCCAGTCGCGTTTAACTTAAGAGAGATTCTTTTTACTACAAGTATTATTGTATTGGAAAATTCGGACCCCAATTTCGTCCGCGTTTTATATCGAAATTTCCACGAAGTTCTTTATTTTCCCGGACTAAAGTCAGCCCACATCCCTTTCAATACTTTAATAGTACTAAACAAAATTCTTTACAATTAATAATTTTTTAAATCTCTACTAAATGAACAGTGCAAAGAAACCTTCAGTATACTAAATATTGAATCCAGCCGTTTATGTGTGAGAAAAAACATACAAACATTTGAAAACTTTCACATTTCAATTAGGAATAATAAAATTTGTTAGAATAGTAGAATATAGTGGGAAAGTATACAGGTAGTACAGCATCTGTATTTCATAATCGACTGTAAAATCCCACAGTGTGAAAAATTTGTGTGAACAAAAATGTATAACGGAATCAATATCTTAATGAATTAAATTGAGTTTGTTAAATATGACTTAGATTTGTACATGTATTAAATGTTATTTATGCTATAACAAATATTTACAAATGTCTCTTATATATTAATAAATATTACCTTGATTTTAAAGAAAAATAAATACTATTTAATAAACGCACGTTAATTATTTATTTATGACTAATTCCAATTTATTAGAAACAAATCAAAATTACAATGTTGATTGTTTACTACTTGTCGCGCCGTGGTAGTCTAACTTACTTACCGTGACAACACGGTGGCCAGGAAGTTCAACAGATTCAAAAATTTCAACTGATGCGTGTTTTTATACACATAACTCATCAAATCTTTCCCCTTGCATCTCTAACTGTAAATTCTGATCACCCCATCAGGGTAGAGGCGTAAAGATAAATCAATAATATATACACTTGAAAATTAAATAAATATTCGAAAATAATCGATCGTATCTATCCATTACAACTCGACTCAATTTGATTAAGATTCGAACTCATGATGCTTCAACCGATATTCATTATCTATAAAGTTACATTTACCTAAATCTTAGTATCAAACCTAATTTCTCTTCTATTTTATCAAATCCTAGACAAATTGAACTCTAAATTGAATAGCCAGAGACGACAAAGCGACACTTGGCGTTCTCTTCTCGGTGGCTACCCAGTCAAGGATGATGACTAAAAATAATAATAATAACAACTCTCATTTACATCTAATTTAGACGAATACATAATATTTTAATCATTTAATAACGTTCTTAACAATAAAACTACAGCTAATTTAAAAAGTAATGCCTTAAAACAAATTACTATTACATTATAAGAACATTTTACAATTACGTATTTGTTTTCCCCTTTAGCAAATAAATGATACACTAACCTAAAGCTAATATTATTTTAACTTATTACACTTTAGCTTCTGAAATATGACATCGCATAATCAACAAACAAAAATAACTAATTTACAGTTTGAGCACTCCAGCTTCAATTTAACTAAGTGTAGAGTATTTCAAATTTTATTTAATTTTTGTAGATATTTTTATCTTGCTCATAATACCACGTCTTGTATCTCTCACACTTTCGAACCAATATACCGTTCAAGCAAAATGTTTGACATTTGAAAATCTTACATCTAGTGTATCACAATTTTGAAAGAAACATTTTCAACAGCTTTTTAGCATATGAACACTTTGATTTCAAATGGAAAAAGGTTTTATATTTATATTGAAGTGTAAACGTTTTAAGTGCGTTGGGCAATTTATGTTTGGGTTATAATTTCAAGGTCGCGTCACCAATATATTAATATTAATCTGTGTTTATATGTTTTTGATACGCGTATTAAATGCGTTCGATGCCTTTTGGATGAGTTTGTAACTCAAAGTGCCGATCGACACGAAAACCAAGCTTACAATTACACTACTTATCTAATAAGTTTTAAATATATTTATAATTAAAAAAAGTTTACGTTACGATAGCCGAGTGATAGGTAGAGCCGAGTTCGATTCTCACGACTTAGGGTCGTACAAATGAGTTTTTTAAAACTTAAGTACAATTTATATCTTTGGCTTGTACATAAATACGTCGACCGGCTCCCCACCTCAAGTTTACCCAAAATACGCTCCAATGAAATGTGGGTCGAAAGGGTAAACTTATCTAGACCTCTGACTACCCCTGTATTGGGAAATGCGTGAAGACAATAATATTAAAAAAAAAAACAAAATCTGTTATTATCATTGTTTTAAATTTTTGGCGGAAGCCTATTCCTCTATCTATTCTCCCGTAGATGTCCTAAGAGGCGACTAAGGAAAAACTTTAGGTATACCCTCGGCAAACGATAGATGGCTGAATTAACATCTCAAAAAATACCAGACCAAAATTTTGCAGATCCATGACTTTAGCAGCTATGGTGTAGTACCTGGTGATGTGACCGGCAATCCGCTTTTCAAACGTAGTGATTATAGCAAATCCTCCTTTATCGGAGAGACCCATATCCTGCAGTAGAATATATGTATGTTTTTAATAAGAATGTCGTTTATTTGTCAGAATGTAGGTACACAATCAAGGTATTTTTTACATTCAACCGTTACCCTCTACTGCAAGAACAGCGTGCAAAAAAAAATTAATCCGTTGTAAAACAAATTGAGATAAGCACATATAAAATCAAAATACAAATCAAACTATTTAAGATACACCAAATCTAAAAATAGAAATAAAAATAGAGTATTATAATAATATCTTACTATTCATAATTTCATAAATAACCTAAATTGAATATAAAATCAATTTTAAAATTACAATTATCATGTGAAATTAGGCAAAATGTTATACAAAATATAAATTAAATTATAAATAAATATATAAATATCTTCACGCACTTCCCAATACAGGGGTAGACAGAGGTCGAGTCTAGACAATTAAGTCCCTTCGACCCACCTTCCACCGAAGATATTTTCGGGACGGGTAAATTAAATTAAATTATTTAAAATATGTCAAATAACAAAATATACTTTAGAATCAAAATTTAAGTAAAATTATAATATTATAAATGTACATACCATAAAAATCATTATTCCCATTTAAATTTTGTGTAAATAATTAATATAAATGAATTGTCCATTATATTGTCCATTGGATTGAGGTCAAAAGTATGACTAGATTTCTTTATGATTAGATATCTTTACTGATAGGACTTGACGGTTGATTGTATTACAACAATCAACGAATATCCATAAAACAGAAATTAGAAATTATATTTGAAACTAATCTTAATCTGAGCGGACCATTGATCACCATTAGGAAAATTAAACTCATCATATAGTTTCATTTATACTTTTTTAATAAATATGAATGTCTCTATCTGTTTTTTTACGCTGTAACAGCTAAAAGCTTTACAGACTTTGATAATATTTGGGGAGGATATTACTTGTACTATGGGGAAGAAAGAAGAACGTTTTTGTGTGTATGAGAAATTCCTATGAAAAATACTTCGGAAAGGTCCTAGAACTTTAAGTAACAGCTTCAATGTGTGTGTGTTGCTGAATGATTTTAATTCAGAAATATGTTTTATCCTTATTAATGCTTAGTTTACTCATGTTCAGTAACTCTTTATGTATAATGGTAAAGCTATCCAGTAAACCAGTTAATATATTATCGACTGTACGGCGATCTATTGAAAAAGTTAAAGTACAATCTTAGTTTCTGTATTGCATACGAAATAATTACGTAAAGTTTTTCAATAATTACTGAAAGAGTCTATTCGCTAACTCCCTCTGCAGTTATTTGTGACTACACGAACTAACTAAATAAAGTTTTAATTAATTACAGAATTTTTATTAATAAAAAATAGCTAATCGTAACTCTTACATCTAAGTCTTGCTACTTTTATATAAACAATTACTAACTACTCAATGTTTTGTAAATTATTGCTAAATTACAGAATATTATAATATCACTATAATTATATTCATTTCTTAAGAAACGAGGAACTCGTTATGATATTTTTTCATTTTATTTATTCTTTAATATATATTATTTTTTATTTCATACCCATATCAAATAAACAATACAGTATTAAATATATAATTACAATTTTTTTTTTTAAATATGATATTATTGCTATATTATACTAAATATTATATATAACATATTAAACTAAAATTTTTATAATTAAAACGGAGAAAAGATATAAAAATCCTGTTAAATACCGACGTGTCAAAATGTCATTACGCCCACCGAAATACATTAATTTAAAATTATTAATCTACTGAAATTAAATCCTTTACGCCAATTAAATTAAGCTCTTCGAATAGCCGCCAATATTAATTAACTTGTCAGGAAAAATAAGCGCCAATAGAGTGCGGATTACGAAACTTGATTCGAACCCGCCATTCGACTATAGTTGTAAATCACTCAATTTCAGCTTCGTTGAGACTGGTTAGTAGATATATTAGCTATGTCCGAACCCACTAAACCACTATTATCGTAAACAAGTTAAGTTGGACTGGTTAAAGAGAATATTAGTTATTTTCTTAGTACATAAAAAAAAGTTAATTTATTACATAATTTCACTTAACGAAAACATTATATTTACAATTAAATATAGCTTTTAAAATACGATTAATCAATTCTAAATTAGATTCTGCGATTTCTAGTCGCAATTCTGTCATTACTACACGAAATGCGTACCGCCCGTGTCTTTCAAGCAGCTGAAGCAGCAAGGTAACGCGCACATGAGCGTATTTTTAAAGGCATCACGAAAGTCTCTATTGAAGTAAGCGTATATTAGCGGATTGAGTGCGGAATTGAAGTATCCTATCCAGAATAGGACCCCGACAACCACGTCTGGAGTCTCACAAGGCTCACCGCACACGTTCGTTGTTACGTACCTGTTAATAATACAAATATAGAATCATAGACAACAGGTGAGCTAAAATTGTTAATATACATTTATACATTCGTATCTCGAAAAGAAGTATCCCAGAAACAAGGAAGTCTAAGTATTTTCATGGTATCGGTCTAAGGTAAGATTCCCGGAGAAGTAAATGTAGAAAACCACTTTTTCTTCATTGTCTTGTGTCGAAGTGTTTGTGGTATCTCCTTTGTTTCTTTAGCTACATTCTTTGTGATCAGAATGTATATAATATTTTCCCAATTTATGTTTATTTTTTTGTATTTGGTGACCTGATAGCCTAGTGAACCTGTTTTCGAAGCTAATGGTCATGGTTTCGAAACCCGCTAGGCGAAAAAACTGCGAGATGAATATGAACATTTTTACTCAAGTCACAGAGATCATGATTTTATCTGTGTCAATAATATTTATCATAGATATATATGGAAGTAAAATATCAGCCAATATCATTGGCTTGGACAGTATGGCAATACGCTCAGCACCTGTCACTAGGAGTCGTCTAGGTCATTGCTACACTCTTACCTATTTCTATCGTCAAATTGATGTGTAATAACAGCTGTGTTCCATTTTGAAAGGTATAGAGGGCAATGGGACATTCCATCTCAGTCCAATGGGTAAAAACGCACCAGACACCTTCTTCTTTTGGTTCCCAGGTATTATATGCTGCAGTAGCTCAGCTCATTTTACCTTAATCTCAAGTTAGAAAAAAATCTGTAAAAGTCGAGCGTGAGGACTTTAATGTCAAGACCTATGTCTACCCCGGTATTAGAAAAATGCAGGAAATAAAGATTATTCATTGAAACATGTATCTAATTAAATTATAACTGAAACTATCGAGAAATGTTAACAGAAAAATCAAAAGAATACAGAGTAAAGAAAACAAAGTTATGGGACTCAAAACGTTTTATAACTTACCACAAAAAGAAAGGTAACCAGCATAGTAAAAAAGCACCAACAATTATTCCCAATGTCCGAGCAGCTTTATGTTCTGCACGCCAGGATTTACCTGCGGGTCGGAGGGCGGCTCCTGTGAATTTAAATATGTGATTCACTAGTCTTTAGTTCTACTACTACTTTAGTGTCAATAGCGATTGCGCTATTGACGCTTACTTCAGAAGAGAAGTCAACAGCCGTCTACAGTCTACAGTCTAAACAATAGGGTTTTGTAGACTTAGACTATTAACGTAAGCCGCTGCCGACACAAGCATTGCAACATAGTAAGAATGGTTAACAGGAATACTAGTAATGTTATGTAAATGCTAAATAACATTACTACTTTTCTTTATAAGAGAAAACATGTTGTTACTTGTATATTATATTGCCCAATTTTTAACCAGAATACAGTTAAGTATATTGCTTGGACAAAAAGATGGTGATAGGCTCACTACCTGACACATTATCAAAAAAAAAAGTCTTCGATAACAGGTGAGTAGAAAATACTTGACAATGACGACCTCCGTGGACGAGTGGCGTAAACACCGGAATTAAAGCCATCTCGAGGTCCCGGGTTCGATTCCCGGTCGGGTCAATGTAGAAAAACCCACTTTTTATACATTTTCTCGGGTCTGGGTGTTTGTGGTGCCTTCGTTGTTTCCTATTCCCATACCACAAGTGCTTTACCATCATTGGTACATTGGGATCGGAGCAATGTATGTGATGTTGTCCCTATCTATACATTTGTATTTTATTATATTTATATTACTCTGTACCTCAGTATTAGGATGAGTGCCAAGATATTTAAGTATTACCTTGGGAATTTAATTCTGTCGCAGCCTTTGCTAAATCTCTGGTTGCTGCCGCAGATGAACAGCTCGGCCTCCACCCTACAGTCGGCCCACTTGACGACCTCTTATTTGATCCTCCAGAACAATATCCAGAACTTGCTGTATCACAACTGATGTTCACAGATTTTCTTGGACTTGCTTCTTTGCTTGGACATATATCGCCTAAAGCCATCACTACTTCTCCCCCAAATTCTGTTTCTTCAGGTCCAACTTCTGTAAAAGTACTGTAATTTGGACTGATGTCTGATGGTCTTCTGTCAGGGTGCAGATAGTGAGAATGGTGAGCAGCATGAGATGTGTGCCTCAAATGGACAGAATTGAGAAGAATATTTGAGGAGGTACGGGTTAATGCTTCTCTTTGCCGTATAGCTTCCCTAAAAATTCGACAGTACATCGAAATCATTACAATGCTGGGTATCCAGAAAGATACACTTGAAGATATGATAGCGTATACCATATTAGCTTTGAACATACAATCATCAGGATGGTGTTTTCGGTATTGCCGATGCTGTTCAGTAGTGTACCATCCCATGAAGATAGGCACAAAACTGATAAACGCCGGCCAAAGCCAGACGTTTGCTAACATAAAACAAACAGTTCTATGTGTCATTGTGACAGGATATTCCAAAGGTCGGACGATAGCGTAATATCTATCCACTGATATACAACATAGATGTAATATAGAAGCGCTTGAGAAGTAAACGTCGAGTGAATTGAATATATCACAGACTAAAGGTCCGAAGAGCCAAGCATTCGTTAGTTCAGCGCTGGCGTTAAACGTCATCGCGCATAAAGCGACAAGCATGTCAGCGACGGCGAGACTGACGACGTAGTAATTGGTGAGCACTCGTAGTTTCCTATGTCGATGTACTGATATAATGACAAGGGCGTTTCCGAGGATGGCGCCGAGGATGATCGTGATGAAGACCAGCCCCTTGAGGACGAGTATGAGCGTGTGTTGCCAGTGTTGACCGGGCGCGGCGGCGGGTGCCAGCGTAGAGTGCAACTCGTGGAGGAACGCTGGATCCGTGCCGCGCCCCCGCGTTTCTAACTCGCTTCTAAAGTTTCCATCTGCAACAATAAAGCAGTCGTCATTATGTGCATGTCTCTATCGATAATATAGTTTAGTGTAATTTAATATACCTACATGTAGTTGATATACATTGTTTGCCTATTAGTGTACGATATCCGAGTGGTTCGGTGATCGACAGTCAAGTCAAGAGACCCGAGTTCGATCCCCAGATGGCAGACCCATACCAATAGGTTTTTTCAAAAAGTTATTTACAAATTATATGGTTGGCTTGAAGATTAAGACGGCGCCGGAATCAACACTAGACACGTTGTCCCAAAAAATGTCTTCGGTGGTAGGTGGGTCAAAAATAGTTGTCTAACCCTCCTCTGTCTACCCCTGTATTGGAAATCGCGTGAAGACATTTATTTCTTTATTTACGATATCAGAGTGGTTGGGTGATCGAGATTCGAATCAAGAGACCCCAGGGGATCCCAGTTCGACACCGGGGAGTGGCAGGTCCGTACCAATGTGATTTTTCCAAAATCTTGTTTACGAATTATATCGTTGGCTTGGAGATAAATACGGCGTCCGAATCAACATCGGTTATCACAAAAACTGTCTTCGGTGGGTCGAAAAGACTCAGTAGTCTAATCCTTCTCTGTCGACGCCTGTGTTGTAAATGACATGAAATATTTTTTATTTTATTAATTAATGTCGATCCACATAATATAAACATAATTAAAAATGAGTATTTCCGTCCGTAAAAACTTTAAGCTTCATTTGAAAATCAGCGATGCGCACAATAGGAGTGCAGTAATTCGCTGAAATGAAGTCCTCATTTGACGTCAAAGTAGTTTTAATTTTTATTTACTTCATATATCAGTTTTTTATTTCTTTTACAAGGGTAATGAGTGTACAAATAAAGAGTATTTCTGTGTTAGTACTAATTTAATGCTACCTTGATCGTCTTTATAAGATATGCCATTATAATATTTTCGGTAAGGGCTGTGCCGAAATACCCACCCGCGGTGACCGTCCTTAACGATTCCTCTTCGGGAAAAAACATATTCTGTTCTTCTATCACCCTTAGCAAAACGCGTTGGAAAATAAGCGACGTGTCGGTAAATGGAGACATTCTCAGTCTGTAATTCTATATGAGCAAGACTCCCCCTGAGTCTACCACCCGGATGAGATGGTGCTTAGCCTGCCCTGCATCTCCTTGCGGTTCTGGACATCATACCGTAACTAAGGTGTGGCCGCGAAAGACAGAGAGAAATGCGCATTATGATACCGACACTTGATTCGAAAAACTCCACTTTCATTACCTCCACCTCTTCCATGAATGACAAAGAAAGCGGGAGAACATAATCAAGGGCAAACACTCCTTCATTACCACCGCCTCCAAACCACTGGGCTGACCAAGCTGACCACGTTCGTTGCAGGTTCAAGCTACAGTTACTAAGCTCAACCACCACAACAAGGCTGAATCATTGTGGTTAAACTCTTTTTCCCCTTTTTCCGAGACATGTCGAAACACAAATGTTCTATATCTACAATATAAATAAATAAAAATTTTCGCGCCATTCCCAATGCAGGGGTAGACAGAGGTCTAGACAATTAAGTCGTTTCAACCCACCTTCCACCGAAGATAGTTTTGCGACATGATAGCTGGTGAGCCCGTCGCTGTGTCAATGTCCAAGCCAACAATTAATTCGTACATAAGTTTTTGAAAAAACCCATTGGTACGATCCTGGGGATTTAGCTCTGGTCCCTTGAATCGAAATTCTGACCACCCTACCACTTGGCTATCGTGACTAATGATCTATATCCGTTATTGAAAAGACTTGGGGATGAGGCAGACGTGGGCTTGCACATGAAGGAGAAAAAAATATAGCTATGTCAAGGTAGGAAAAACTTATAAAGGAAAATAATTATTAAATTCGAATTTATGTGAGAAAGTAAGCAATGATTAGATACAAGTAATGAAAAGAATTTCGATTGAATGGGAATTGCAAATGAAATCGGTGTTCTAAAAGCACGTTTTGTTATTCAAATGTAACGACTTTCTGAATAGAATTCGAAAGGTTCTTACAAAGGATTAAAAACGAAGTATTGGTTTTATTAAGTAGGTTAAATAAACTGATGTGTTGGTAAGTAGAGAATGACTTGTATTTAATTTTAAAGTATAAAATTCTTGTTTTTTTCCACATTTTCGTCTACGTACCTAAAAAGGAAATTGCAAAGCTTAAAGCATGAGAATAAGGTTGCTTTCTGTTAGTAGTTCATTCCGCAAAAAATCTACATAAAAATCTGTAAAATTAGCTTCTCCTGTACGAAAGGATTTGCTATGATCTCTATACATGCAATGCCAATTTACTCTAGTATTACTGATAACCACTCCAACTACGCTGAAATAATTATGTCTGGTGTTATTCGCGACTATAGTCGAATGGCGAGCCTGAAGCTGCGACGTTATGTTTCGCAATCTGCACCTTTAACCATTAGGCTATTGACACTTAATGTTGTAAATAATACTTTTGTATACGTAAATGATTTTATCAACTCTATAAATTACAATAGCCGAGTGATTGGGGGCTAGTTAATCTAGTCAAAAGACTCGAGTTTGATGTGGCACGTACCAATAGGTTTTTCAAAAAATTGAGTACGATTTATATCGCTGACTACACTACGTCCTACGGACTACGTCCAGTAAAGACGGCGACGGGATCGCCACTCAATTGCCTAGACCTCTTGTATTAGAAAATATTTGTACACCTGTGTTAGGAAATATTTTTCTTTTTTTTTTTTTCTTTAACTCCATAAATTAATCTGTACATAAAACGTGCTGGCCTGTTTCCAGCGCTACCTGTATGCCAAACGAGGGTTATGTAATGACCTTCGAGCAGCTGCTTACAATCAATACCGGGTTCCGATGTGGCGCTACTGGGAACAGGTTGATACGTGTTATTACTTAGAGGTCAGCGTTCTTGACGAGTAAGCGATAAATTTCAAGTTCGTATTCCAATAGGAAGTCACGACAGTAGAGCGGTTCATTTCTTAATTCAAATTTGGATTTGAATTAGGAATTTGAAATGGAAAACGACGTTTGTGCCGTTGGCTTTGATGTGACTTTAACCGACGTAGATACATGAGTGCGGTATCCGATACCAGTACTGCCTGCTCTCTTTGGCATAAATGTGGTTAGTGGCGTAAAAAAAAAACAGATCGTTGAGGGGGTTTGGGTGGGATGATTTGTCAGGGTAGACAGAGGTCTAGTCTAGACAATTAGGTCCCTACGACCCACCTATCACCGAAGACATTTTCAGGATAACGTGACAGGTGGTGAGCCCTTCGCCGTTTTTATGTCCAAGCCAACGATATAATTCGTACATAGGTTTTTGAAAAACCCATTGGTACGAGCCTGCTACCTGGGGATCGAACTCAAATCTCTTGACTCGAAATTCCAACCACCCAACCACTCAGCTATCGTGACACATTATTAAAAGATCTATTGTAAATTTAATGTCACCATAAATATGAATATTTTTCAGAGTATGTACGTGTATCATCCAGATACCAGTGCAGGGAATTTTTGTACGAAACTAGATGATTTCAATGATGGCTCTATAGAAAAATATACTAAGCTGCAATGAGCAACATAACTGAATCGAAGTTGGAACGCTTCCAGATATCATTAATATGGCAATTTTCCAAATATTTTATACCCTCAGATCAAAAACGTTCACGTTAAGTTTGAATTGGCACAAAATAAATTTATTGATCATTTCTTCTTTGTATTATAGAAATTGTTTATATTGTGGGTAAATGTAGCACAAAGTGTTTGTAATGCAGCTAGAAGAATAATAATCAGTCTTACGCATGACGTCGAGTCGTCTCTATAGATCTCTGTAACAAAACTGATTTAAAATATATCAAAAAATAGTTAAATATTTTTGTTATTGTAAAAACAACATAAACTAGATAAATATATTAACTATATATACTATATTGTATATATTGAAATTGGATCGAAAGGATCATATAATGTAGACCTATGATCACCCCAATTTCGTAAATACGGCTAGGTTTTTTTTAATATCCTTTTACAACTACAATTTAAAAAGTTTTGTGGCCTGATAAAAGCAATAGATAAAATCATTACAAATTTTGAAGCACGTTCAAATTTAAAATGCACGCTATTATTAGGTTTACAAGTAGTTTAATCAAGACTACTATCGGCCAAGGGCGCTTGTAGCGTGCGAGGTCACAATAATTTCACTAACCTTGTTCAGCTTTGATGGTTCACTTGTTTTTTTTTTTTTATTTCGAATAACTTCGATAACTTGTTTAATGTACCGAAGTTAATTGATCGTTTACAAGAAAGGTCAGCTTCTATTAACTTAATAAGTTAAGTTACTTTATAAATATACTTCTATATGTTTATATAGAAAAAATAAATGAAGGAAATAAAGTTTTTCCTAGAACGCCAGAAAATAAATATTTTAACGCATATTCCCAATATTGTGATATTCCATTTTCCGTGTGGTAACAATATTACCACTCCCTTTCTTCCCGTGGGTGTCGTAACAAGCTACTAACGGAATTAGCCTTAAATAATGTTATGGCAACCGATAGATGGCGGGATAACCATCTCTAAAAATATCAGACCCAAATAATCAGACTAGGATGGGCAGCAGCGTCTGAATTGCGAGTGGTATGCTATTGCGATCGCCAATCCGCCTGCCAAGCGCCGCGATTATGGAAAATCCTCCCTATGGGAGAGGCCTATATCCTGCAGTGGACTTTAATAGGCAGTTATGTATGCATACATAACTGCCTGTTAAAGTCCACTGCAGGATATATATGCTCGCAATATGGAGGTCACTGAGTCCTTTTGACCAAAAAACTAATTTTGACAACGTAGTCCTAATGAGCCAGTCTTAGTGTCAATGCGAACTGTACAATATTGTTTTAAATAAATATTTCTTTATGTATCCAAGAAAAACACTACTGTATAATAAAATTCTATTTATATTTAAAAAATAATTTTGTAAACAAAATTATACAATATTAGATAATTTTATCAAAATCGATTTCTCAATATTTCTTCCTTAACAAACAAAATATAAAACCATTACGTACATAATGGTAACGTTTAACCATAACGTTAACGGTTTTACCATAACAGCCACGCTTGGCAAGCAGATTGGGCATCGTTTTACACCGATCACCTTAGGCACCGCTGATTGTCACTCATTGGTTTAATTTATTATTTATATTATTATCAAACCATCTGTCGGCTTGATAACCATGAATGCTTTTCACCTAGTTGCCTCTTACAACGCCTACGGAATGGAAGGGGGTGATATATTCTTACACCGTAACTACACGGAAATACGGTTATTCATCTGGTTCAAATGGTCAATATTAAAGTATTTAGGGTTAGTTTTGAAGAGAGAGAAAGAAAGAGAGTTTCTTTTACGGAACCTACCATATGAAAGGCAATAGGATATTCTTATGTCGAAACCACGTAGCAAATCTTTTACTCTCCATCAGTGTGTTAGTTTAATATTACTATTTTTACTATTTTTTTTTATTTTTCGAAAAAGAAGGAATAAGTTACTTCAATAATTTATGTTTTATACATTCACTCTTCTAAATACTGATACTATCAAAGGTATAGACTATGCAGTCCTTTCAGGCAAAACGTTTTAGTAATAACGTATCAGGCGTTGAATCTGTCGCCATCTTAATGAAAAAGCCAAGGACACTAATAGTACATTAACATTCCCAACATTATGTTGGGAAAAACTCATTCAACTCAAATCATTTATTCATCGAGATAATCAATTTTACACATTTATTTTATCGATAGTCATTTTTTAATTTACAACCGTTTCGTAATTTACAAACTCGAAACACCTGATTCAAATTTCGATCAGCCAAACATTTGGTGTCTGTGGTACCTTCGTTGTTTGGGCAAGATAATTTTTTATTATTACTTATTATTTACAGAGCAATGTATGTAATGTCCCCATCTATGTGTCTATATGAAATTAGCTATTGTTGCTTCATTATTTTAATATTTAGTTAATATTAAATGGTGTGGAGGTAGGCCGAGACTAACTTTCGAAGACTAGTGAGCATATTGCGAAGAGGGAAGGGTCAAGATTACGCGAATACGTAGACGTGCAAGTATGAAGAAGATGATGAATCTGAAAGAAGCGAAAGAGGTGTGTATGAATCGTGGCACTTGACGATCTATTTTCTCTGGTTACCACGTCAGGGATTGTACGTGAAGATAAGTAAGTAAGTAATATTTTAATTTACTTAAACAATTAGTGTTTAATCAATGTAACTTCATTAAAACGAACTCTTTGATTACTTAAAAAGGGTATCGCTCAGTCATGACGAAGCTATATTCTCATTCATGAAAAATATCCAATGTACATTGACCTACACACTCACAGTACTACAATCGTGCGTCGAGTCAGTTTGAACTGGACGTAAATGAAAACATTTATTACTTTAAAGCACGCAAATAACTAACATGAACTCTATAAATAAATGGGGGCGATTAAAAAGGAGTACGCAAGTGAACACGTACAGGAACTGTAGTCATGGAAAGTCAGTGGATATTTTTAGATCATTGCATTTAATTGAATTGTAATTTAGTTAATTATTTTATATATTTATCATATAAAATAATTATAAAAGAGATAGGAAGACATGTTATTATAAAATTATATTGGCCAAAAAGAAATGGGATCCGAAGAGTGCACCGCCCACAAATGCGTGCACTGCTTCTACTGAATGCACCATCACCACACGAAGTAACATACTCGAACGCAATCACCGATAATTAAGCGACACGTGTTTTTGCTTTAACTATAATACCTTGTTTCTCCAAAAAAAGGCAATTAGACTGTAGTGCATTTAGACTGTTGAATGAATAAATAAATAAATATCTTCACGTAATTGGGGTATCATGCAACTGGGTAATCATGCAACTGGGGTAGATAAAGTTCTAGTCTAGACAATTAAGTCCCTCTGACCCACCTTCCAGTAAAGATATTTTCGGGACAACGTGAAAGGTGGTGAGCCCGTCGCCGTCTCTATGTCCAAGCCAACAAAATAATTCGTACAAGTTTACGTTTACGTTTAGGTTTTCGTAAGTTTACGTTTACGTTTAGGTACGAGCCTGCCACCTGGGGATCGAACTCGGATCTCTTGACTCCAAATTCCAACTTTACAGATGGTAACCCCGTCGCCGTCTTTATGTCCAAGCCAACGATGTAACTGTACTGTAGAATGAGCGACCGAGAATCGTGTCTGTATAGAGGTGGTGATGAATAATTATAGGTAATATTCCCACAAATGTGTGCACGTAAATGGATTCAAATCTCCAACTCTTAGCTTCGAAGGCATAGTCACTAGCAATAATGCTATTCAGCCATATTACAAGTAAAATAAAATAAATAAGTTTCAATTTATATTATAAACTATTTCTTTAAACGTAAATCATTTGGAACAGTTCTTACAATAATTCATTGATAATCATTATATACATAAATTCAGCTTTTGCATGTTTTTGTCATACCCCTAATATACAGCGTCAAAGCCAGCCAATCGATATATTGCCGGTAATTTGTATAATTCGACCATTTATAAACGGCGTTGTCGGGTTACAAACGTTCGCTGTTTTGGAGCCTTAAAGCTTCGATCGATCGATTCAATCCCTTCATGAGGCACTATTTTCAAAGTCACACAACGATCTTAGGCACTATTTTCAAAGTCACACAACCAGTATTATTTTTAAATTTTCACTCCATTGAAATCAAATTCCAATTTAATTATTTATTAATCGTTACCGTTCTCCGCGTGGTATCGGCATAATATTATTACCACTTTCTTTCGTCCCAAGGATGTCGTTAGAGGTGACTAAGCGAAACAGCTTTGAATATCGTTATGGCAACCGTTAAGTGGCGGGATAACCATCTCTAAAAATATCAAACCAAAATAATCTGACCGAAGATGGGCAGCAGCGTCTGTGTTATGAATGGTCTGGTACTGCGATCACCAATCCGCTTGCCAAACGTGGCGATTATGGCAAATCCTTCTTCTAGGAGAGACCTATGGCCGACTTAAACAGGCTGATATGTATGTATGTATTAATCGTTATAAGTGTCATACAATATTACAACAGCCTCATTCCTCCGACGGAGTAGAAACAGGCGAAAGAAACTCCGGAGGTAACCTCTTTTTTGCTTTTTTTTTAAATAAAGGAAATCAAAATTGAACATTAATTTTATTAGATACAAGTCACAATAGCCAAGTGGTTGGGTGGTCGGAATTTCGCATCGAGAGACCTGAGTTCGATCCCCAGGTGGCTGGCTCGTACCAATGAGTTTTTCAAAAACTTATGTGCGAATCATATCGTTGACTTGAACATAAAGACAGCTACGGGCTCACCACCTGCACCTGCACCATCCGCATTTATTCAACCCCTCTCTTCTGGTGGGTGTCGCAAAAAGTGATTAAGGGAAAAGCTTTAAAATGGTGATAGATGGCAAGATAATCAACCAATACTAAGCCAAAATTTAACAGGCACAGAATGAGCACTAGCGTGATAAAGTCTCTCGTACTGCGATCGTCAATCCGCTTGCCAAGCATGAAGATTATAGCAACACCTCCCGTACGAGAGACAGCTATATCCCGCAGTGCACTTTTGCAGGCCGTGATGATGATTTATTTATTTGGAGTAATATTTTACCTGATATCTTATATAAATAGATTGAACACGCGACGCCATGTTTCTCAGTCCGTGCTTATCTAGGCTATTGACGATTACACGTTAAAGCCACAATATAAGGCTTAAGCCTCTCTAAGAGGATTATCCATAACAGCTATGCTTTTTACAGCAATTTTTTTTAACTAAGAAACCGTATAGTAGTCGTTACAGTTTTTAGTTAATCATTTCTTATTTATTGTAAGGCACGGGTACGTAAATAAAAGATCCACAGCAAATAGCTCTATTTAAACTCCTGTAAACAGTTGTCGAAAGGATTAAATTGACTCGACCACTGTAAACTCAGTAAATGAATTATGTGAAGATAAATGTAATTTTTACTTAAAAGTATCAAATCTATTAATGCCGAGGTGAACTTCGTCACCCAGCTAATACATATATACTCAACTCGTTTAAATACTTAAGATTTCTTCCGATATTTTCTGTTATTTTTATAATAAACCGCAAAAGTCCTTTTCGACACAATAAAAGAAAGAAATAAGGATTGATATTAAATTTTTTATAACTTTCATTCAATAAAATAAGACACATAAACCTTGAGATGTCTATTTTCGACGAGGGAGCAAAAACAATCTTTCCTTTATTGTCAGATGAGAAAATACGTCAAAGTAAATTCAAGATATTCTCCACCGGGGAAACTTGTAAGAAATAAGACTGATTAAAGTAGTCCTCTAACTTAGCGGCTAGGAAAATTCGAACATTAATTTTACAAAGTTATTAAGGAGCTATAAAGAGTTAGTGTAATATAAATTAATGCCTTTACTCATTCATGGAGTGGAGTGCACGCTTCTACAACATAATACCAGTAAATATGCAAAGCCGCCAAAGTTAACACGTTTATTTTGCACTAAAGAAAAATTGCATAAAATAGTTATTACAATATACCTACATGAATATTTTAATGATAGAATTCTGAATAAAATGTTCAATGTTGTATGTCTTTTGCGATGGAGAGGATTCCTGTTGAGTTTCTATGGACTGTTTCTTCTCTGATAGAAGAACCACATTACAAAACGGTGGTAGTTTAAAAAATTACACGCGATGGGTTCAATATACATATATTATTTAATATATAAAATAACTGAAATCGATGAGTAATCGTTGATTTGATTAGAATCCTTGATATAAATAATATATTTCATGATTAGACAGATATTGCCGTGTGGTTGCCATGTATAGAGTAAGAATATGCCATCCCTTTGCTTCCCGAGGCCGTCTTAAGAGGCGAATATCGAAATAATCCATTAATATCGTAATGACGACAGGTGTCAGATAGTGAGATAACCATTTCGAAGTAATTACCATAAGCAGATCAAAATTAAGCAAACTATGGTAAAAGATAGCAGCATTCAAGGTGCTACACCAAACTTTCTTTGGATACCCTATGGGTGCAATATAATAACTTTACGCCATTCCCAATACTTGGATAGACAGAGGTCTAGACAATTAAGTCTTTTCAACTTACCACCGAAGACATTTTCAGATGACAGGTAGTGAGACTGTCGCCGTCTTTATGTCCAAGCCAACGATATAAATCGTACAAATGGTTTTATGGAAAAACTCATAGGCACTAATCTGCTACCTGGAGATCATACATGCCATGACCAATCGGCTATCATCACTCAAAGTATAAATTAATAAAGTTAATAAAATTAAACAATGAATTTCATAACTCATTTTCGCATTCATAATATTAGTTGGTATATGTTGCACGTTAGAATTTGTATCTAAAGTGTTTTTACACATACTGAATAAATTATGAGCGAGAAATGAGAGAATGAATTTTTCACGAAGACTCGATTCCAAGGTTTGTGTTACAAAGGATCCAACTGCCTGCGCGTATTGTGTCACTGGAATAAAACAGAGTGGTGCGCTAATGAATAAATTATTTTTTTTAAATTAATATCGATGACATTTTTATTGATAACTTTTTAAGAGTCACGATAGCTGAGTGGTTGGGTGGTCAGAATTTTGATTCAAAAGAACCCGAGTTCGATCCGAGGTGGCAGACTCGTACCAATGGGTTTTTGAAAAACTTATATACGAAAGGGCTGGACATTGAGACGGCGTCGGGCTCACCACCTGTCACGGTTTCACAAAAATATCTTCGGTGGAAGGTGAGTCGAAATGACTTAACTGTCTAGATCTCTGTCTACCCCTGTATTGGGAATGGTGTGATGATATATGAATGGGAATATGATATTTTTACGACCCGATAGCCTAGTTTGTAGAGACGTAGCCTTCAAAGCTAAGGGTTGCAGTTTCGACTCCCGCTAGGGGCAAACATTTATGTAATGAATATGAATTTTTATACTAAGTCATCTATATAAAATCAGTTATATTCAAAGCTTCGGTGAAAAGTGGTTTAAATGACGATCGATAGATGTAATGTATGTTACTTATATCGACAAAATAAATGATTTGATTCAGATTATGGTTATTTTCGTTGGGATGATTTGATGTGAGGTCGTTGTTAACGTGTGGTGGCCTGAGAACAAAGCACGGGTATCGTAAGAGGTGACTAAGGGAAAAGCTTTGAAAATGTATTAACATATATACAAACAGATTTCAATGCTACTTAACTTAGGAATCGCGGCGATGCTTTTGACAAAATGTGATTATGGCAACCCTTACAAGAGAGGATTATGGACCTGAAGTGAACTTTCACAGCCTATTATGATAACGATTTAATAAAAATATAAATACAATAAAATAAATATCTTCACGCAATTCCCAATACAGGGGTAGAAAGAGGTCTACTTTAGACAATAAAGACCCTTTAACCCACCTTCCACCGATGATATTTTCGAGATAACGTGAGAGGTGAGGTGAGCCCGTCGTCGTCTTTATGTCCAAGCTAAAGATATACTTTTATTCGTAAGTTTTTGAAAAACCTATTGATACGCGTGCGCCAGGTGGCTCCCTCTTGATTCATAATTCCGACCACCCGACTCTTAAATAAAAAAAGTAATTCATTTATATGTTTGAAAGATGACCTTATCACTAAAATTTATAAGGTCGTGCTTAGATGGTGTGGGCACGTTGAACGAATGAGCGAAGACTGAACTGTGAAGAAAATTTAAATGCGGAAAATAATAAATAGGGAATGTTAATATTAAAAGGGGTCGAAGTAGGCCGAGACTAACTTTCGAAGAACATATGAGCAAATTGCTCGATAAGGGGAGAGTCAAGAGTATTCGGATACTTAGACGTGCATGTATAAAGAAAATGATGAATCTGAAAGAAGCGAAAGTGGCAAGTAAGGATCGTGACGCTTAGCGATCTGTACTTTCTGGCTACCCCGTCAGTGACTGTGCATGAAGATAAATAAATAAAATTTATTTATTGCCACATAATTAACTGGTTTTGTTATACTCGTACGTAGCGTATTATTAATTTATATTATTTTAACCCAATATACCATTTTATAAAATATTCCTTTAATAGTTTTTAACCTTTTAATAAACAGGATTCTGAACATGGGGATCGGAGGTCTCCATCATGAACCGATCGATTAATAGCACTATTACATACTCCTAAGTCTATGAAATCAGTAAGTCATAGGCATCCAAATTTGTGATTGAATAATTTGAGTTAACGTCCAATAAATATTAATACAATACTCCCAAAAAAGAAATAAACCTGAAAAGGTAAAAAGTGCTTAAAAAGTTTTTTTGTATTTAAATCGAAAAAGGTTCCATTAGAGACAGCACTCAAGTTGGTTACCCGTGGGAAAGGAGCTTGTAAGTGTTTTGTTTCGACTACGAATCAGCTGAACAAATAAATATACTCATGCTTTAAGTTTACGCGTCATTACTGATACGATAGGATAGCAGAGAAACCATTTTTTCTAAATATCAAAGAGGCTTATGACTCTTTCCATTCTATTATTTTTTTTAATATTGTCATAATTTAAAATTCGAATTATAATTTTCTCCATACACCCGTCTTCACGTTCGCTCTTGCAGTTAATTTTTTACGTTAACGTTAAATCGATAACATGCCGATATTATAATCGATAAACGCATTAACACCATGCTTAAGGGATCCTGTCATATCTCGGATCGCTTATCATTCCTTGCAAGAGTAACTTATAATCTAACAACATAGCCTACTTGATATGTCGCCTTTTAAATAACAATTAACCTTATTTATTTGTTTCTTGTATTAAATTATTATATATTACATTTGTTATTACAAATGTTGTTTTCTGGTTTAAAGGGTATAAAGAACCAGTGTAAGTATGGACCAAAAATCATTCCATTTCAGTTCTCGGACTTCACCACGGACCTTTTTCTTTGGAAGTTAATTATTTTATTTCGTATGTTACAAAAATACAAAAGGGTATCTTTCCCAATGAATTTGTGTTACATCAAAAATGATTATCGATGAAAATAATACGTTACTTATATGAATGAATTAATTGATTTGAATTAATTTTTGTATTTTGTAGGAATGTACTTCCGTTTTTCATTCCAATACTATACAAAAATCTCGATGAAGTACGTTGCATACATCGTTTATGAGTAGAGATTTTTGTATAGTATGTTGTTCAACATCCTCCTCAAAATATTAAAATTTCAGATCTATATCTTAATATAGACTTGTAATTTTAATATTTTGAGGAGGATGTTGAACAAAACTTTATACTGAATTAGAAATTCAACTAAATTATTAAGGTTAAAACACTCTCCCTTTATAATTTAATTCTGTTTCTAATTTTCATTCATGAAAAAGGAGCCGAGTTCATTGAGCAGAACATTACGTAGATGAGAAACTTAAAATAACAGCTGACACAGAGAGGATTACTGGAATAAGATATTAAAATTTCTCTTTATTTATCTTCAAGATTTCCTTACACAGGATTAGCCAGAGATCAATTTAGTCCTATCGACTCACATTTCATGGGGGCTTACTTTGGGACAACCGGACTAGCCAGATACCGACTTTATGTCCAAGACAACAATATAAGTCAAAGGTCTATGTTTTATAGTGGTGTTTTACTGTCTGTTAAGTAGAAGTAGCTCACCAACAACCTTATACACACAAACACACATATATAAAAATTCAAGATAGATAGAGTAGTTGGGTGATTGAAATTCGAGTCTAGAGACCCGCGTTCAAACCCCAGGTGGTAGGCTCGTGTTATTTTACAACTTACTCGTAGTAGGATTCATATCGTTGCCTTCTCTAAGAGCTGCGTCATAAGGTGTAAGGTATTGTGGTGACCAATTTGTATTCAGAGTCTATCGATTATGACAAATACACTTTAATTTACTAACCAACATGTTGCAGTAGACTTTACATGCAATTAAATAAGTGTACCATCTAAAGCAGTAAAAAACATAGTTGCTATGGACATACAGCATCAATGATTCGATCTCTCAATTGTTGTATATAATAAAATTTTGTAATAGCTGGAAAATGCTGGCAGGCATATCAAAAAAGGAAAAAATCCCCTAAATTAATAAATAATTAAATAAGTATCTTCACGCAATTCCAAATACAGGGGTATACAGAAGTCTAGTCTAGACAATTAAGTCCCTTCAACCCACCTTCTACCGAAGATATTTCAAGACGACGTGACAGGTGGTGAGCCCGTCGCCGTCTTTATGTCCAACCCAACGGTTTAATTCGTACATAAATTTTTGAAAAACCCATTGGTACGAGCCTGCCACCTGGGGATCGAACTCGGGTCTCTCGACTCGAAATTCCGACCACCCAACCACTCGGCTATCGTGACTTCTTATAATAAAAATAAATAAAAATAAGTATAATATAAATAACCATAAATCAGTAGTAATAGGATAGGATAGGCTAATTGTTAGTGACACTCTCTTTGTCGTTAAGGCTGTGGATACATATCCCGCTATGGAATTTTTTTTTTGTGATGAATATGTATGTCTAGCTCTAATAATGTAATTTAATATAAAAGTATTTACCTTTGTACGTATATACAAATGTTAGTGAGACGAGTCGTCAATATTAGACTCAAGACGATGTTTTGCCATGACTCATTCAAATAGAAATGATAATACACAATACGAAGTCGAAGTCAGAGGTCTAAAATACATATATAAATACACAATAAATACATAGAAACTCATAGATAGGGCCAATATCACATACATTGTTCTAATGCCAAATTCGCAAAGGCACGCATGTTAAAGAATCAGAAACAAAGAAAGCATGACACTACAAATCAATTTAGGCACAAATCAACCAGTAGTTAAATTTTTTCGGAACTGGAGTCGAACTTCTGTTACGTCCGTATTAGTATGATCAAACACTAATCCAGATAATTATACCAAACATACGAACAAGGTTCGTGTGTTTGGAATAAAAAAATATTATGTCATATGATTACAAAATGTAAGAAAAAGAGGGTAAATGAACGCATTTTTCATATTATTGAAGGCATGCAAGATACATTTATTTATATTAGTTACATAATTTATATTCATCGAGATACATTACAAAGTTACGGAATCATAAATAAGTGTTACTATGCAACGAGATTACTCTGTGCTAGGGGCTGCAAAGTCGTCGTCCACGAACATAATGCGTAACGTAATGGAGAAAATTTAAGTTTAAAATTTTAGACAAGAAATTTAATACATAGATACATAACGGCCTGTTAAAGTCCACTACAGGACATCGGCCTTACCCATAGGGAGGATTTGCCATAACCGCCACGCTTGGAAGGCGGATTGGCGATTGCAGTACCAGACCACTCGCACCTTAGACGCTGCTGCCCATCTTCGGTATGATTATTTTGGTGTGATATTTTTATTGATGGTTATCCCAGCACTTATCAGATGCCATAACAATATTCAAAGCAGTTTCACATAGTCGCCTCTTACGACACCCACGGGAAGAAAGGGAGTGGAAATATTCTTACACCGTTACTTCCTATAAATTTTCATAACCCGGGCTTATTTTCATATATAAGGAGTATATTCTTTGTTTTTTTTTACATAATATGTATATAATCATAAGTAATGTAATCCAAAAATGCACAATTAAATCACGTTTTTTGTTGTTCGTAGTCGAGGCAGAGCCGGATACAATAGTTAGTGATAATATAAATAAAGCGCCTAGTTATAAAGCAAGGCACGTTCCGTGAAAACTACTCCACTGACAAGGTAAATTGTAGTTGGCCCTTTTATCAGCGTACGAAATATGAGATGAGTCCTTAGGGTCTCCTTTTATTTTACAGGATTTCGATTAGCATAACCTACACATATTCGTATAAATACATAATAATATAGGAATGTGTTTAAAACTATATTTTAATTATATTTTAAATAAAGTCCCGAAAATATCTTCGACGGAAAGTGGTTTGACATCTGTCTACCCCCGTATTATCTTAAGAAGATATTAATATATTTATATTAATTTATATATTTAATAATTTCTAGACTACTTGGCGAATCGATGTTCGAGTTGATTACATTGCCTTTGAAGCTGATGGTTGCAAGTTCGAATTCCAATAGGGAAAAACTTTTGTGTGATATATGTGTTTGTAATCAAGTCATGTATGATTATGTATATATTAATATATTTTACCATCATGACACATGTTTATTACATTAGCTGCCGTATATGTATATATTTTTGTTTAAATAATTTATGTATGTATGGTTGTTACACAATTATTTGACGACTCATTCAATTTCTCGATAACCATCTCAAAAAATACCACACCAAAATTCTATATACTGGACTGGATGTAGCGTCTTCATTAGGTATTGTGATAGGCAAACCACTTGCCTAATGTGGCGATTAGGACAAACTCTCGTACAAGAGACGCCCATGGCCTAAAGTTGACATTTACAGGCAATTACGATAATTATGTTGTAGTAACTAACAAAAAAAAAAATAAAAGAAATGAACGTAGGCACTGAAGCAAAATTTCTGAGGAAAATTATGAGGACACGTCAAGTATATTATTACTGTTATGAAGAGCGTCATTCTTAAGTAAGATATTTCCAAGCTTAAATGAGCCAAGACAAGAAAAATCTTTCTATTCTCTCGTTTTATAACACAGTAATTTATTTCCTGCAATACGTAATTACAGTGGTACCTCAGTGGAATGGGCACTTAATTGGAAAATATATATCTTTCAATGATTATTATATTTAAAATAATAAATATTAAAATAAAGTAAATAAATATCTTCACGCAATTCCCAATACAGGGGTAGACAGAGGTCAAGTCTAGACAATTTAGTCCCTTTGACCCAACTTCTACCGAAGATATTTTCGGGACAACGTGACAGGTGGTGAGCCCGTCGCCGTCTTTATGTCCAAGCCAACGATGAAATTCGTACATAATTTTTTGAAAAACTCATTGGTACTGCCACCTGGAGATCGAACTCGGGTGTCTCGACTCGAAATTCCGACCACCCAACAACTCGGCTATCGTGACTTCTAAGTGTGTTAAAATAATCTTCTAAAAATGCATGTTTTTCTTATTTTTTCTTTATAAATATTTCCTACAACTTTTAGGGTAGACATAGGTCCATGTAATTAAGTCCTTTCGACCCACCTTTTGGGACAACGTGATAGGGGGTGAGTAGCCGTCTTCATGTTCAAGCCAACTATATAAATCATATGTAAGTTTTGAAAAAATTCATTGCTACGCGTCTAAAATAATACTTCCCTCTCTCTTCCTACGGGTGTAGTAAGAGGCGATAAAGGGAAAAGCCTTGGCAATGCAATAGGCTTCAGATCACGGGATAAGCATCTCGATAAATACCAAACAATCGAAATACGGCAGACCGTTGACGGGCAGCAACTTTTAAGAACGATGTATTTAGTATACGTATTCATCAACAAATTTTAGCGTAGTTTTAGCAACCACATCTGGCATTGGTCTGACATAGACATTAGACATGATCTTAGTCTTGTCCATATTTATCTTAAGACCAACCTGTTGGGAGACAGTATTCAGCTTAGTACTAAGTTCCTCTAGCGATTCTGCTATCAGGACTATATCCTGATGGCAGAATCGCTAGAATCCGCTTATCTATCGTTGGCAAATCGAAGGTGAGTTATGTTTTCACCATTGATGTTAATACCGCATCTTTTTCACTTCAGCAGCTTAAAGACATCTGCCAACGCAGCGGTGAAGAGTTTCGTGGATATCACATCACCCAGCCTAACACCTTTTTGCGGTTGGATATATCTGTGTACTAAATACATAAATTTATTTATTCATAAAGAAATTAACGTCTATAGGTTAGCTGCACTAAAATATCAAACATTATTTTATGTGTTCGTTTCCCATACGTTCATGCAACGAACCTTCAGAGTTGTAACTATAGTTAATTAATAAATATAATAAAAATCTTCATGCAATTCCCAATACAGGGGTAGACAGAGGTCTAGTTTAGACATTTAAGTCCCTTCGACCCACCATCCAACGAAGATATTTTCGGGACAACGAGACAGGTGGTGAACCCGTCGCCGGCTTTATGTCCAAGCCAACGATATAATTCGTACATAAGTTTTTGAAAAACCCTTTGTTACGAGCCAGCCACCTGGGGATCGAACTCGGGTCTCTTGACTTCAAATTCCGACCACACAGTCACTCGGATATAGTGACTTACTGTCTATAACTATTAACTATTTACATTCATAGACATTCGTGTTAATCTTTTTGACCGTAACCCTCACGCAAAGTTTTATTACTTTACGATTTTTTTTTCCATTTCATTTAAATTAAACTTCAAGTCTCGTGGTACACCTATCAATTTATTCGAGTGCCTCGGCGTGCGTTTAAGTATCAGGTCGAGAGTTAGGCTCACCATTTGTCATTTTGTTTCAATAAAGTTACTGTGGTACGGCGGTTTACTTATTTATCTTTAGACACAGTCCCTGATAGCATAGCTAGACAGAACAATTCACCAAGTGTCACAATCCTTACATCTTTCTATCAAATTCGGATTTCATTAAAATACATCATTTTCTTCCTACACACGTCTAAATAACAAAGTACTTATAAAAATTTTAAAATAAAAAAAATAATTATTTAAATGACCTATGTACTTCTTAACCACTTGACGTTCTTAAAAGCTAACCAACGCCTTTATTTGATTTACATCTTTTTTATTCACTTTTTTATATCAAAATAAATTACCCAACGGTCAGTAAAAGTCTACTGCAAAACATAGGCCTCATTCATAAGAAAGATTATTGATACCTATAGAGATACTTTCAAATTAGCCACTATAGCCGAGTGGATGGATGATCAGAATTCGAGAGACCCTAGTTCAATCCGTAAATGTGGGCTCGTATCAATGAGTTTTTGAAAACCCTTTGTTACGAGCCGGCCACCTCGGGTCTCTTGACTTCAAATTCCGACCACACAATCACTCGGCTATAGTGACTTACTGTCTATAACTATTAACTATTTACATTCATAGACATTCGTGTTAATCTTTTTGACCGTAACCCTCACGCAAAGTTTTATTACTTTACGATTTTTTTTCCATTTCCTTTAAATTAAACTTCGAGTCTCGGGGTACACCTATCAATTTATTCGAGTGCCTCGGCGTGCGTTTAAGTATCAGGTCGAGAGTTAGGCTCACCATTTGTCATTTTGTTTCAATAAAGTTACTGTGGTACGGCGGTTTACTTATTTATCTTTAGACACAGTCCCTGATAGCATAGCTAGACAGAACAATTCACCAAGTGTCACAATCCTTACATCTTTCTATCAAATTCGGATTTCATTAAAAATACATCATTTTCTTCCTACACACGTCTAAATAACAAAGTACTTTTAAAAATTTTAAAATAAAAAATGACCTATGTACTTCTTAACCACTTGACGTTCTTAAAAGCTAACCAACGCCTTTATTTGATTTACATCTTTTTTTATTCACTTTTTTATATCAAAATAAATTACCCAACGGTAAGTAAAAGTCTACTGCAAAACATAGGCCTCATTCATAAGAAAGATTATTGATACCTATTGAGATACTTTCAAATTAGCCACTATAGCCGAGTGGATGGATGATCAGAATTCGAGAGACCCTAGTTCAATCCGTAAATGTGGGCTCGTATCAATGAGTTTTTAAAAACCTTATGTACCTTTCATATCGTTGGCTTGGACATAAAGACGGCGACAGGCTTACCACCTGTCATGTATTCCAAAAATGTCTTCGGTGAAAGAAGGGTCGAAGAGATTTAATTGTCTGGACTTCTATAAGTATTATACGCTTATAATAGCGTGAAGATATTTTTAAGTCAAATGCAAAGCCAAATGATCTTCATTCTTATCACATTTGGGTCGCGGGTTTCTTTCATACATAGTTCAAGTTTACGGACTGGAAATCGTATCAAATCTAGGTGTCGACCATGAAGTTACTCTAGGTGTATTTCTGCTGGTGTTTCACGCAAAAGTAAACCTTAGTTCCGAAAGTCTAAGCAAGTATGTAAAATATGTGAGAACTTACTGAGAAAAATATGTGTAAGAGAAATGTATAAAACATTTTTCAATCGCAGGATTGTGTTAAATATCTTTACGCCATGCCCAATTATGAATAAGGATAAGGTGCTATCGAACGGCCTTTCACCAAAAACATTTTTTATGATAACGTGACAGGTCGTGTGCCTGTGGCAGTCTTTATATCCGAGCCAAAGGTATAAATGGTACATATAAAAAAAACTCATTAGTCTACCAACTGAATTCGGATCACCACATCACCACTTGATCAAGCACTTGGGCTATCGTGAAGAAAAATTCTACAAAATTAATTGTCCTCTGGTATCGGCCTGGGAATATACGGTTGGTAAGAGACAACTTTGGAGGAAAAACTTTAAAAATGCAATAAGCTACCGACAGATGGCGGGATAACAATCTCGCTAAATAGCAGATCAAAAGTAAAACAGTCTGTGACGGGCTGCAGCGCCAAAGGCGCGAGACGTCTGGTGCTGCGATCGCCAATCCACTTGACGAGTGTGGCGATTATATTGACTTACACTAAATATGGTGGTGACGAAAGAGGCATATGGCCAGCAGTATACTATTACAGACACGTATGTTATCTGATAGCTGGACTTAACTATGAAAAAGGGTGCTATAAAGCACTCGAAATGCCAGAAAATTTAAAAAACTAAACAAAATGCGGGATAATTCATACAGTTTTATATTAGTTTAGATTAGTTTTTTTTTTATGAAAATTATTTCTTCTATTTTTTGAATGTAATATACATTCAAAAAATATAAGAAATAATTCTATTAGAAATAATTTTCATTTTAAAGAGTTTATTAAATAATTGAAGCAAGTGCCGTCATTAACACATATAAACCACATTAATCTGATGCAGAAAAACCAACCGATAATTACGGAAGATACTTTTTAATAATTATACTTATTTAATACCTTCATCCAGTCCATAGATACTGCTGCCATTTCCTTTCACAATGATATTGTACGTTGGGTTTTCAGACAGAAACTTATCCACTTTTTACATAACAGTTATTCTTACTACGTTAAACTAATCGCCGGAATTACTCGTAGCCATCATAATTGCGAAAATTATTATTGTGCTCAACTACGCTGCGTAGACGTGTTACGAACGCCGTCTTTGAGAGCGGACTACCGTAGCAGTGCTACGTTGCTACAACATGTATATTGAAGCATTCCGTCCTTGTCGGATTGTTCGGTTTTTTATATATGCGTCTCTGTTACTAAATACGTCTCTCGACATTAGATGTAGCTGACTGTATTTGCAGAAGGCTTCCACTGGAATCATTGTTGCCGTTTCGGCATTAAGAATTTTCTTTTGTTTGACCGTGCAAATTTGCTGATGCGGCCTTTACAAAATATTACGTATAATAATAGTTTATATATATTTAATTACATTTTAACACAAAAAAGATTTAAGTTAATATCATTCACAGCATTGATTAATAGGATACTTATAATGAATTTTAAATTGACCATCCTGTTACAAAAATATATCAAAAATAAATAATAATAGTATTACAAGTTGCATACTGCCTAATTTTTTATTCATTTATATGTTGATAACATTTTTAATTACTCTAAATTAATTTTGACGACCTTCTTGGATAAGTGGCGTATATGAAAGTTTTCATGGCGTCAACAGCCCTGAGGTTTAGGCTTCGATTCCTAAGCAATTGCAAAGTTTTTCTATTAACATTTTCGTAAAATTCACTAAAGAAAACCTTTATATCCCATAAAGATATTTTTTACTTATAACACACTGGGAATGAGTAGATAGATCCTATGCTATTTATTACCAATTATATTATTTTCAATATTATTAAAAACAAATGTCGTCTTCACGCAATTCCCAATACAGGGGTAGACAGAGGTCTAGTCTAGACAATTAAGTCCCTTCGACCCTCCTTCCACCGAAGTGACTCGTATTTTCGGGACAACGTGACAGGTGGTGAGCACGTCGCCGTCTTTATGCCCAAGCCAACGATATAATTCGTACATAAGTTTTTTAAAAACTCATTGGCACGAGCCTGCTACCTGGGGATCGAACTCGGGTCTCTTGACTCGAAATTCCGAACACCCTACCACTCGGCTATCGTGACTACAACAACAAACTTCGTAGATGTGACCTATGAAACTTATGAAACTTCTTTTCTTATTTTTAAAGGGTGGGATATTTAAAAATTACAATCGAGACTGACTTACATCGACGAATAACTGATTTGATTTTATATAGGTAGCTAATTAAGCTTCAAATATTTTGGAATAATTTCAAAAGCTTTTGGATAAATTCTCTTTAATCAATTTTGATTAAAAGTTTAGTTAATTAAGTGATTTAAATTAAGGAATTTCATCATATAAAGGGCTTAATTTTGTATGTTATTTCGTGATTGTTTCTACAACGCCGAAATTAAAATATGTGAAAACTGAAATACTTTTTTAATTTTAATTACGTTAAGCGTAAACGAAACCACTATGTAGTGACGTGTTGCTTGATTTTTGATATTTCTCATTAGTTAAATTATAGCATGACTTTACAACCACATTTGCATGATGGATGCTACATATTATGCTTCAATTTCAATTCAGTTTCGTTATACTATGTCCGTCTTCTTCTTTTTTTTTATACCGTGGTTGACTTTTGAGAGGCAGGCGGAGGAAAAAAAGTCAAAGAAAAGTTCTCAGACACCTGAATCGATTCCGGGCTCTCCGCAATATTCTTCAGCTCGTCATTTCACCTTGTTGGACTCGTCTACTCTGCGTTTGCTTAAATGAGGTTACTACTCGAGAATCTTCTTTCCAATGTTTATCAATTCATCACGCTATGTGGCCAGCTTAGTACTAGTATATTAATCTTTACTGCTATGTCTACCTTGGTTCTGCTGCAGATGTATTCAATGCGAATATCATCACGCAGAGAAACACCGAGCATTAACATAGCACACGGATAAACTTGGACCTTTCTTATTCGGTCATCAGTTTAAGATAACTTCTTGGTCATAACTGTCAACACGCGCTAGTTGCATACTTTTGTTTTAAGATTTAAAGGTATAATCGATTAGAAGATATAGCGTAGTTTTCCGAACTCAAAAAGCCTGTCGCATTCTTAGCGTCTTAGCGTATAAAAATATTTACATGCCATTCCCAATACTAGGGAAGACAGAGGTCTAAACAATTAAGTCCTTTAAGTGGTAAGCTGGTCTTCATCTTTATTTATTTTTTTATTTAAACTTTATTTAAACTTACTTTTTAGCAGTGGTAGAGCCAGCTTTTGTTGTTGCATGAATGGGCTGGCTCGACCGGGGAAGTACCACGACCTCACAGAATACCGGCGTGAAGTAGAAGTCTAACCAACTTCTGCGTTTCGTTTGGTGAGTGCAGGTACCCGGAGGCCCACATACCCCCCTCCCCCAAAACTGGGGGTCACTCTACGGCAGGCAACGCATCTGCTATGCCTCTGGTATTACGGGTATTCATGGGCGGCGGTAATCACTTACCATCACGTGTGCCACCAGCTCGTTTGCCTTCCTTTTCTATAAAAAAACCCTTTATAAAAAAATACAAAAGGCGGACTTAATGCTAAAGGGATTCTTTAACAGTTCTCATTCTCTGCTCACATCAATCTAGTGATGGGTGCAAAACTCATAAATAAAAATTAAGGTTTAAAGAAAACAATGCAAAATTAAAATATAATGATTATAAATATCGTACACATACATATAAATTTATATCACTACTTACAGGCATACAATGGTACTTTATACATATACACAATTACCTACAATAAATACATTATGTATGTAAATAAATATGATATTTATATATTATATATACATGAGAATATAACAACTTCTAAAGATTTCTTTGTTAATTTCCATCGATACAATATTCTTTAAAAGAAACTATTATTGCTTCGTTAACTTATATTCCCAGAGAAAACGTTTATGTACAAGCCATTGATTTAAATCGTACATAAACTATGAAAAACCCGTCGGGTGCGCTTACCTCCTGGTGATCAAACCGGGGTCTTTGACTAGAAATTAACTCATCCAACTTCTCGGTTATCATGACTGTCATAAATGAATCGAGTATTAGTTTTAAAAATACGTATCAGATCATGCTTTCCTCCTGAATCGAACTCGGTCATCTGATACTAATTTCGACTACTCTTTTTTATTTTAATTTTTAAACATATGACACATTACTGTATACTATAGATACAAAGCTATTATGGACTAAGCCTACAACAATACTTTATGCATTGGGCAATGCCATCTTATACACATGAACGCTTATATTCGTCTTATTTCAATTAAGAATACTGTTATTAAATAAAAAGTTATACAATACTCTCAACATTAACTTTGAAGAACGTGAGTTATATTAAATAAGTTTTTGGCAACGTTATGGAGAATACGATACTGATGAACTTTGAATTTTATAGGTTTCATTTATGACTTTTTATTTTTTTATGTTTTATCTTCACGCATTTCCCAAGGGTAGTCAGCGGTGCATACAATTACTCCTTTCGAACTTTCCCCATTTCACCGGAACTTAATTATTATAAAATTTTATCTGGTGACTGATGCCAACTTACTTTCCAACGGTAAATGATTATTTTTTTTAAAGACCGAGGCTAGGTTGTGACTACACTCTCCCATTATTGAGAGTACTGGGATACCTAGACGTGCGTGTATGAAGAAAATGATGAATTTGATAGAAGCGAAACAAGTGTGTAAGGATCGTGACATTCTATTCTCTCAGCCTACTCCTTTAAAACTTAGAAATTTGCGCCTTTCCTCCTAGGGGTAAGTCTCGAATCTCCTGGTACTAATTTCAATCCCAACCACTCATCTATCCTTGCTATTCTATTATATTTTTATTTTATCTAAACAATTTCTAATCAAAGTTTGTTCTTTCATTATGTCATACTTTATTAGTTAGCAGTTAATAATAGTTAATATATAAATAATTGCATTAAATAATATTTCTTTAAAATGAAAAATTATTATTATATCTAGAACATATTAAATCCAGTATCAGGGTCAAGACCAACTCGATGACTATTTTATGAAAGGCTGACCTTCCTGTGTGAGAAAAGCACGCGTTGTGTGACTCGTTCTAAGGTTAAATCACCTTGACTTATTTATAGTTATAATGAATTTAGTCTTATACTTCACAATACTCTTTGAAAGGAAGTCATTTTCTTCCATCTTTTTGGACATTGACCTCTACTTAATATTAAATGAGCTCTGTGATGACCCCTAGGGAATGTTTACAGAATATAGACACATACATTCATAAATAGAGACAATATCGCATACATTGCTCTGACCCCAAAGTAAGTTGCTGAAGCAATTGTGGAATTAGAAAAAACGAAGGTACGGTACCTTCGTTGATTCCGAACCCGAGACAATATAGTGTTTTATAGAAAACGTTAGTCAATATAGATTGACCCGACCGGCAAATGAATCTGAGACGGAGGACATCATTATTATTGTGTCTAATAAAAAGATATAAGAATATCGGTGAAATAGACCGAATAAATTCAATCAAATTAAATTAAAGAGAAACGAACCTTACAAACTAATAGAGCTCTTAATTCCAGTTTTAATTTCAACAAAGAAATACTTTTAAAGCAATCAAAGGAATAAACTTGTAAATCTCTGAGGAAAATACAAATAGACGCTGTAAAATGCACATAATGCAGGCGGATATAGGCACATTATTTCGCAAATTGCGTGCCACTAAATTGCGTCCATTGTATGAATTCAAATTGATAGATATATTCGTTCTTTTCGTCGTTTTCGAATGGAATTTATTTTCAGCAAGAACGATGACGATACTTTGACTCAATACATACTTAACGCCCAATAAATTCTATTTCAGGACTTGAGCTTCTCCCTCATAGAACTCATGGAGAATTTGCTATAATCACCACTCTTGGTTAGAGGTTTGGTAAACATAGAACCAGCCAGTCAGCTCAGTAACACCTTAGACACTGCTGGATTTTACCGGGCTGTTAAAATTTGGTCGGTGTTAATTCTTGTAGTTTTTCCGCTATTGTTCTATAGCCGTACGCAAGTTTTTAGTAGTTGTTACGTTGTTGTTCTTACGACACCCACAGGAAGCGGTAAATTATTACGTCGATGCAACACGTAACAACAAGTCCTTTTGGATCAAAACGACTTGTTGATGAAAAAAATTATGAAAACTTAATGATTTTCCACCAATTTTTTGGGGCAACGTGACAGGTAGTGAGCCTGTCAAGTTGTCCTGAGATGTTTACGCCGCCATATACGTATACCCACTCTTCTAAACGTTTAGGCATTCTCATCCGGTTGAGTTGAAATATTCTTACTTCTTCAAGAATTTTCCTAATACTGAAGCAGGCACGGGTAAAATTCGTCGGCCTTTTACCAAAACTTATTAATTTGTGGTGCGACAATCAGCAACACTAACCATCCGTTAAAAATTTAATCTTGTTATTAAAAGATCGATTAAAAAATGGAACTCGGTTCGAGTTAGATTTTTTCGAAATTTGTCTACCTATTTATTTTTTGCTTGGACGTCACACCAGTCACTCATTTACTATGTAATATAATAATATGTTCTATGAAATGTGGGTCGAAAGGACACCATTGCCAACCCTAGTTTGCAATGGCGTGATGATAAAATTGAATGAAATTGAAATCGAAGATACAATAGCCTTAAAATATTTCAATATCTCGTTTCTATTAAAAGAGAACTGTATGCAGGCTAACGAGTTACCAGTATTCAATTATACAACAACGGATTATTAGATATTGGATTAATGCAGACTGAATGGAGCTGAAAGAGAAAATACACGGTGTGTTTTCAATTCAAAATAAATCTGTACACAAAACAGCCTGTTAACTGTTAGAATTATCTATTTGTATTGACTTATATTAATAAAATGACTGTTAGGTAATTAAATTACAATTTTTTCACAATGGTTAATATTTTGTAATTACTTCATTGATTAGTTTGAAAAGATGAGCTTATCACAAAAATTCATTAGGGCGTGCTTCGATGGTTTGGGCACTTTGAGTGAAAGAGCAAAGACCGAATGGTGAAGAAAATATAACGCGAAAGTTAATATTAAAAGGCGTCGAGGTAGGCTGAGAATAATTTTTAAAGACCATGTGAGCAAATTGCGCGGAGAAGGCAAGGTCAAGGGTACTTGGATACCTAGACGTGCATGAAGATGATGAATAAAAGAAGCGAAAGAGGTATGTAAGGATCGTGACTCTTGGCGATCTGTTGTCTCTGGCTACCCCGTCAGGGATTGTGCATAAAGAAGAAACATATTAGTTTATCTGTCAAAATACCTTATTTACAATGTTTTGTTGTTACAAGTGATTTACATTGACTTATCCCGGGAATCGAATTACAGCTGATGAAACCTTGAAAACCTGTCTGAACACCACTCGACCACGGAGGTCGTTGAATATTAAAACGGAAAATGTAAAACACTCATTACGTAGCAATTTTGATATTTCTCTGCGACGTCACAACGGCCTAATTCCATATTTCGTAATTCCCATGCCATACGGCGTACACTGTTTGCAACTTTAACAATGAAATTTTACGGTACTTCGTATAATTTCCAACAATTGCTCCATTTTGCGGTGTAATTATACACGAAATGGAAAGCATTTAACCACATTTTATGTAGTTGTTTTTTTAATCTTCTGGCATTTACTCATAAAAGGGTATAAGATAAAGATAATTTATATGGTAAAACAACTTAACAAGCTAAGCTATTGGATAAAGTTACAGAGTAACATCATGTCTTTGCCTTGTATTAAAATATCAATTATATCGAAATTAGATAATTAATTTATGTTACAAATTAACTTCACTTATAATCTTAAATCACAAATTAAAAAAGAGTGAGTGAGAGAAGACTTTGAAAGTCGGTAAGTGACGCTTGTGAGTGATCATTTTTTTTATTTTATCATTAATTAAATTATAAAAATTGAAGCATGATTTTAAAATAACCAACAAATACGTTTTATTTTTTTTTTTTTCAATTGATCAATTTTATTCATTTCTAGTCGCAACTTTGTTCGTAGGCTATGTTTGATTAGTTTTCAGACTTCAATAACTAAAATGAATTAGATACGGGTAACATGTTATTGTAATATTCATTAATTAAAAATACCTATTAATAATAACAAGTCAGAGTGATACAATTACAACACAAAATACAACTTGGAATAAAAATGTTATATCTATCAACCTATCGATCAATCTAGTATCATCATAACAGCCTTGCAATTGAACAGTTTCTGAAAGACCTTGACAACAAGCTATTTTTAAGCGGTTTTATACCTATCTTGATCTCGCTCGGACTGATGTCCGAGTTATCATTCACACTAGAGTATGATTTGAGATCGAAGATGTGTACTGCTGTCCAAAGAATCTCTCGATCTCACTTAAAATCTCAGCTCCAGTGTAATTAGATGCACCGATGTTGTTCTTTAACTTAGTCACTGGGCTCTTTCCGATGGACTGATCATATCCGAAGACTAAAGCCATGATTCCGATCTCCTGTTTTACACAGACTACATTGACCTTAAGTATATCTAGCCTCATTAATTTCGAACGAAGTTCCTTATGGGACGATGCGGAGGGGTGCCGTAACCGGGAAGAAACGTCCGATACGTAAGATTTTTACACAGTGTCTAATGTCTATTCTACGTGATGATGGTAATTATTAATATATCATTCGATAATTATTTTTTATTTTTATCAATAAATAATTCATAATGAAAAATGTTTACCCGAATAATTAATTTCTTTATTATAATTAGGTTTTTCGTTGCTGTCTGGTGTCCCACGGCACAACACTTTTTATCTATGTCATTAATACATATATATTGCAGTGTCAGCTTTACAAGATACGAGATATTCGTAAAATATTTCTTTTAATTTGGTGTTGACAATCTATTCATATTGTTATTTTAAGTCCTCTGCAAGCTTCGCTAATAAAAATAGACGATTGCAGGCTTTCCGCTATAATGAGTTTGTTGTCACGTAAAATAAGTTCTATTTCATAACCTTCTTCATTACATTTAGTATTTATAAATTTATCTTAGCTTTAATCGATTATTTTAAAAACAATGAAAATATTAGGGATATTTTCTTTCTCTTTTCTTTTTAAACATGTGGATGAAGTAGAAAAAATACTCACTTCAGCCGCGGGTGTCACGAAACTCGACTGAGCAAAACCATTATAAATGGCAATGGTGTCAGATGGTGGAAACCATATCGAGAAAAACCAGACCAAAATTAAGAAGACCGCTTACAGGCGGCAGTGGCAAAGGTGCTAAGTGTTGGTTCCTGCAATCGCCAATCTGCTAACCCTTCCCTACGGTATAGGAATGGGAGTCAAGAGACCCGAGTTCGGTCCCCAAGGCTCATAACAAGGCTCGTCGGGCTTACCACCTGTCACGTTGTCCTAAAAATTTCGTCGGTTTAAGGAAAAGTTGAAAGGACTTAATTGTCTAAAATTATGTCTATCCCTGTTTTGCAAATGCCGTGAAGATATTTTTTAATCAAATTCTTATACTGTTACGCAATTAAACTTGTTAAAGACATAATACAGTTAAACAATAGCGCTTATAACTGAATTACAACTGATTTTCATACAGTAATTTAAGCAAAATTTATGTAAGAAACTTTATCACGAAGGGAAACTTATTCGGTTAGCTTTTATCATATCTAGTCTACAGCAATATAGGGTAGTACGAAATTTGATTTGTTTTGTAATTACGAACACTTATAAAACTATATTATACTTCTATTAATTATGTTTCTCCCGTTATTACTCTAGAGGACGACCCTATAGCCTAGTTGGTAGTGGCCCTGTCTTCAAAGCTAGGGGACGCGAATCCCACTAGAGATAAAACTTTGTATGATAAATAGAAACGTTTGTACGAGAGTAATGAATGCTTATTAAAAAACCTTTGTGAGACTACGTCTGAGTAAGTTAATTGTGCTGAGGATACAAAAGCAGTGATAGGGTCAGGATATCACAAACAACATGGTTTTCTATGATCACCATGCTAAGCAAGGCAATTGCCGAGAGCAGTAAGTCTGCTAAATTTCGTCCACTATTTTCTAAATGCTTATCCCGCCACCTATTGGCGGACTATTGAATTTTTAAGGCTATGACTCGAGACAATCATAGTCACCCCGTCACACACCCAAGGGAAGAATTATGACGCTATTTCTTATGCCGTAACCATGTGTCATACGAACATTTTTGTAAGTGAATTTACATACAAAGAAATCACATGTAAATATTATGACATCGTCTTCATCATAGTAATGTAAATTAGTACGAGTACATTAACTGCTGAGCATTTATCTTCGTCGAACATTTCCGGAATTCGGTCTTCCGACTTCAGATGATATTATATTCCGGTATTACATATCTATCTACCAAATTTCATGCAATTCCTTTCAGTCGTTAAATTATGAAAGTGAAACAAACTTCCAACCATACCAAAATCATACTTATAATGTTTTAGGTTAAATAATAAAATAAATAATAATGTAAACGCAATAGGTTTCTCGTTTTAATTTCATCATTCACTAAAAATAATATTCCTTTTAATGGCATGTATACTTACACCTACAAATCAATTTAAAATAAGAAGGGAATTAGTTTCTACTTCGAAGGTACTTAATTTTTTATACCTCTTTCTACACCAGTATTGGAAATAGGCATGAAGATATTTAATTATTTTTAACATCGAAAAACATTAGCGTACACGATTGAAAACATTTAATTTTGTTAGTTCTTGTTTTTTATCTTCTTTGTTTGTTATCTCTAAAGAAGTATCCTTCCATTCTTTATAGTGATAAATAAATTTCGTCTGTTGGACTCACGCAATAGTAAGATTAAATTTATCTCCTCAGTCCGGCAACGCTCGTAATGATACGCTACGCATTAAAGGCGAGCTTGTAGATTAACTTAGAAATAACATTGGGACAAAAATGGTAAATAATAATTTAAATTAAAATAAAATAAATAAAAATGTCTTCACGCAATTCCCAATACAGGGGTAGACAGAGGTCTAGTCTAGGCAATTAAGTCCCTTCGACCCACCTTCCACCAAAGATATTTTCGGGACAACGTGACAGGCGGTGGGCCCGTCGCCATCTTTATGCCCAAGCCAACGATGTAATTCGGACATAAGTTTTTGAAAACCCTTTGGTACGAGCCTGCCACCTGGGGATCGAACTCGGGTCTCTTGACTCGAAATTGCTATCACCCAACTACTCGGCTATCGTGACTTATCGTAGTATAAACAAATAAATACATACATAGATAGGGACAACATCACATACATTGCTCTGATCTCAAAGTAGGCAGCGTAAGCACTTGTAGACATAAAACACCCAAACCCGAGAAAATGTAGAAAAAGTGTTTCACCCACTCGGCTTCATACTACAAAATTATATAGATGTAAATAAATGTAAAAGGACTAAAGTTAATAGATTTAATAAGAAGTTCTATCAACTTTTGTTAACATTGCAAATTCTAATATTACTTAGAAATGCCTTAATGTGTTATTCTCAAAGACTCTCAAATTTTTGCTGTTTATAGTCACTTAACATCACTTACCTGATCGAAAATATAAAGATATAACTTTATGTTGAACTGCTTCAATAACTCAGGATAAAATTTCTGTTTTTAGTTTTGTTATATTTTTATATATATAAAAAAAAGTCGACAAACCGATGGCCGTGCGGATATTGTCCCTACCTTCGTAACTAAAGGTTATCGGTTCGATATCCGCTAGGGGCAAACATTTGTGTGATAAGTATTTATAAGTATATATGAATATTTACATATAAAAATACATTTATATGAGTATTATCGTACATTGTACGCATTATCGTTTGAACACTAAGACGGTGATTGACTCACCACCCGTAACGTTGCATCAAATGAATTTTGGTGAAAGGGGGATCCCACCCGATGTTAATTGGCTATCGCATTGAAGAATTTTAAGCCAACCAAGCAACAACCAATCGTCACCAGTATAGAATTAAGATGAAATACCTCATAGCTCGTGATCACGCAGGCTCTCTATGCCTTTCAAACCGGAACAAAACAGTTGTTACATTGCTGTGTGATGGCGGAAATAGGTAAGAGTGTGGTACTGTCCCAGATGAGATGAGAACTCTACCAACTTTTATGTGTAACTTCAACATTAACTTATTATTACACACTTAAAAAAATATCTTCATGCCATTTCCGATACACGGGTAGACAGACGTCTAGACAATAAAGTCTCACATTGTACCGAAGACATTTTTTGGGACTACGTGACTTCGTTGTCTTCGACGCGTTCGTTAGCTTCGACGTAAAGACGGCGACAGGAGAGAAGCCAACGATGTAAGTAGTACTTAAGTTTTAAAAATACACATTATTATGAACCCTACCACCGGGGATCAAACATGGTTCTCTTGAGCCAAATTCCGATCACACAACCGCTCGGCTATCGTGACTAATAATATGAAACCATAAAAAATTGTGTCAGTTTCTGCAAAGTCTGCGTGACATAATCCGCAACAATGATATCCGCAGCAGAAACAGGGTTACCGGCATAGCATAGCATAAGTATCAGAACGCTGAGGTGGCAATAGGCTGGTTTCATAGCTCGCAGAACATTCAACCCTTGTGAATAAAGGTTCATGAGTGGCAGCCTCGTCCGGCAAACATGGTGTAGTGCAAGCCACAAAGAAAGAGTGACGACATGTACAACAAGGCGTGGAGTCAATGCCGGAATTCCCAATACTGGGGTAGATAGATGCCTATACAATTGCCTTCTTTCGTCTCAATGTTTTATGAGCTCGACACCGTCTTTATGTCTTTATATGAAAGACCCTTCTATACGAGTCTACCACCTGCGGATCGAAATCGGGTCTCTTGACTTGAATTCGAATCACCCCGATCCGATCACTCGGCTATCGTGATTTTAATCATTATTTACTATAACATTAATATTAGAACTTAATTTTATTACAAATTTTAAGAGATTAAGGGGTTTATAGTTTGCATAAACATCTTTACAAGAGGGTTATCAATATAATAACTCAAACAATCATTTCATAAACAGCTAGGAGCTTAAAGCTTTACACTTAGACGCTTAGTAAACTGTGAAAGTAAATTGACTTATTACTGTAGACGCCAAGTTCATAGAGCTTTAATTAAGATATTATTAAGTTTAAGTAAATAAGTCACGATAGCCGAGTGGTTGGGTGGTCGGAATTTCGAGTCAATAGACCCGAGTTCGATCCCCACTTGGTAGGCTCGTACCAATGGGTTTTTCAAAAACTTATATACGAATATCGTTGGCTTGGACATAAAGACGGCGACGGGCTCACCACCTGTCACGTTGTCCCGAAAATATCTTCGGTGGAAGGTGGGTCGAAGGGACTTGATTGTCTAGACTCGACCTCTGTCTACCCCTGTATTGGGAATTGCGTGAAGATATTTATTTATTATTTTTTATTAAGTTTAACTTATTTCCTTATAACAAACATTGTATCTTAGAATTAATAGGCGTATTAATGGCCATTGTAGGCTAGTGGTCGATGTACTTGCTTTAGACATGAAAGGTCTAGAATCAATCCCCGGCCCGGACCACAAAAATTTATAAAAAAAAATATTGCTGCCGTTATTACGAGCTCGACGACGAAGGAACGTATCGTGAGTACCTGTTCGTATGATAAATTAAAAAAAATAATTCAAAGATGTGTGAAGTCCGCCAACACGCACTTGAGCAGCCAAGAGAACGAGCTACTTTTCTTAAATATTTGAGAAAAAGCCTTTTTTTATTACTGCGCAACAGTCGTTATTTACCGGGATAGATGCCATTAAACTTTGTGTTTAGTTATTGGTTTATACATTATAATGGAGAGTATTTTAAGAGATTGGGTGGGATTTAATTTCAAGATGGCAACTTGGTAAATTAACTATGAAGCATACACTGAAGTAGAGGATTCCAGCGACTGGTCTTTTTCTCGGCTTTCAAGGCAGCAAAGCACTTGGAATGTAAATGTGCGCAGTTTCTCAGATTTACACATTTACAACCGAGATTTATGAGATTGATAATTTAAATAAACGAAGCGTAGATGCTTTGTTATAGGCGAGTAGTGACGCTATTATAATGCCCCGTGCATGCGATTTAGACGACGAGCGCCGGTTGCGAATGAACGAATGATGAATTAAAGGGTAATGTGAATAGTCCCTAAAAATTTGGAATATTGAAATTGACCAATAGGATATGGTGGCAGATAAAGGTCTAGTCAATTAAGTTCTTTCGACCCACCTTCTACCGAAGATATTTTTGCGACAACGTAACAGGTGGTGAGTCCGTTCCCGTCTTTATATCCAAACCAACGTTATATAAATCGCACACAACGTTTTATAAATTAACTAATCAATTTCATTGTATGCGATCTCTTCTTAAATCGTGCGGCGTTACATAGGCCGACCGAAAGACAAACGATGAGAAACGAAAGAGATTTGCGATGAGTAATCGTAGGTTTGAAAGTTTATCTTTTCACTAAAATTGATAAGAGCTTACTTCGATGTTTTGGCCACGATGTGTCAATTAATAAAGACCGAATGATTAAAAAAGTTAACACTAAAAAGAGTCAACGTAGACTTTTAACTTTTGAAGATTATGCAATTGATCAAAAACGGGAGGACCAAGAAAAAAATTATTAATTTAAAAGAAGCGAAAAAATTTAAAAGAAGGTTTGGAGAGGCTAGTGTTCTTTCTGAATACCCCGTCTAAGACTATAAGTGAATATATCCATTTCATTTTAATGAATATTCAAATAAACATTTCCTTCTCAGTTTCCTATGTAACAAATCAAATAAGAGTGAATTAATAACTCAGACTATACAAAACTAAAGCGGCAAGATTTTCATTATAACTTATGTTACTTAGTTTGTGTTATGACAGCGTAACTTAGAAGCGAGCTCTAAAGTATTCTAAGCACCACATTATTGTCTTAAGTATGCACAGCATCGCATATATGAAAAGCCGTAACTTAAACAAGAACCTCGAGTATTTTAGCATTATTGAAAAGCTTTTGTTGTCTTCGCTTCATTAAATACACAACTGTAAATATATCTTCACACCATTTCAATACAATAGAAAATTAAGTTCTTTAGGCCCACCTTCCGCCGAAAATTTTTTTTTCGTTCGACATGACAGGTGGTGAGCCCGTCACCTTTATTTATGGCCAAGGCAACGATATAATCGTACATAACTTTTTGAAAAAACCCATTGGTACTAGCCCGCCACCTGGGGCCGAACTCGGGTCTCCTGACTCGAAATTCCTATCACCTAACCACTCTGCTATCGTGATTTCATTAAATTTTATTTTATTTATTATATTATTTATTTATCTTCACGCACAAATATTATTTTAATTACTTTAATAATTAATATACTAAATATGAATACGCTTAGACGAAGACTGGTTCAGCACCTCTTCCGTGGAAACTAAGTCGTGAGGACATGATTGTCTAGACCTATGTCTACCTCTGTATAGAGAATGGCGTGAATATATACTTTTTGATTATTTAAACGTAATTCCCCAATATATATAATAGAAAATTTTGGGATTTCGACCCACTTCTCATCGAAAGCTATTTGGGAAGTGACCGGTGATGAGCCTATTGCTACCTTAGTGTCTAAACATACTGTATAATATACTTACACACATATAAATATTAATATAACCTCTAAATAACCATGACTGGAATATAAACCAGTACCTTGCCTATATCTTGCAGGTGCACTCTGCTACTGGGGTAGGCAGAGGTCTACACAATTAAGGCCGTTCGTCCCAGCTACATATAAAGTACATAATGTTGTTTTAATAATTCCATTGGAACGAGCCTGGGGAATGGTACTCGGAGCTCTCGACTCGAATCATGACACTGCTATCTGCCGACAGTTAGCCAATGGTATTTAAAGGCGTTTCCTTAGTCACCTCTTACTTAAATCGTCTGCATTATATAGTACAGTTTGGGATTGTTGAACGAAAGATGAAGAAAAGCAAAGTTGAACTAAAGTGACCTAACTAAAGTGGCATAAATTGGTGAAGGGTTATTTTCAAAACCATTTAAACCAAATGCTCGTATTCTTTCGGCTCACTTTCCACCGAACATATTTTCGGGACAACGTGACAGGTGGTGACAACGTGAAAGAATACCAGCATTGTGAAATAACATTACTAGAATTCCTAACCATCCAACTAAGCTGTATCTGGAGTGGTTCACGACAATAGTCAAATAGTGGGCCTGAACCTGCGACATTATATTTAACAGTCGAGACCCTAAACTATTATGATATAGACGCTTAATAATAATAAAATTAAAACTAAAAAGGTAACACCCAAAAAATCGTAGCCGAGTTTTTGGGTGGTCGTAATTTCGAGTAAACAGACCCGAGTTCGATCTCCAGGTTGCAGGCTCGTACCGATGGGTTTTTCAAAAACTTATGAATGAATTATATTGTTGGCTTGGACATAAAGACGGCGACGTGCTCACCACCTGTCTCGTCGTCCCGAAAATATCTTCGGTGGAAGGTGGCTCAAGGGGCCTTAATTGTCTAGACTAGACCTCTGTCAACCCCTGCATAGGGAATTGCGTGAAGATATTTATTTATTATATTATTTATTTATCTTCACGCACAAATATTATTTTAATTACTTTAATAATTAATATACTAAATATGAATACGCTTAGACGAAGACTGGTTCAGCACCTCTTCCGTGGAAACTAAGTCGTGAGGACATGATTGTCTAGACCTATGTCTACCTCTGTATAGAGAATGGCGTGAATATATACTTTTTGATTATTTAAACGTAATTCCCCAATATATATAATAGAAAATTTTGGGATTTCGACCCACTTCTCATCGAAAGCTATTTGGGAAGTGACCGGTGATGAGCCTATTGCTACCTTAGTGTCTAAACATACTGTATAATATACTTACACACATATAAATATTAATATAACCTCTAAATAACCATGACTGGAATATAAACCAGTACCTTGCCTATATCTTGCAGGTGCACTCTGCTACTGGGGTAGGCAGAGGTCTACACAATTAAGGCCGTTCGTCCCAGCTACATATAAAGTACATAATGTTGTTTTAATAATTCCATTGGAACGAGCCTGGGGAATGGTACTCGGAGCTCTCGACTCGAATCATGACACTGCTATCTGCCGACAGTTAGCCAATGGTATTTAAAGGCGTTTCCTTAGTCACCTCTTACTTAAATCGTCTGCATTGTATAGCACAGTTTGGGATTGTTGAAGGAAAGATGAAGAAAAGCAAAGTTGAACTAAAGTGACCTAACTAAAGTGGCATAAATTGGTGAAGGGTTATTTTCAAAACCATTTAAACCAAATGCTCGTATTCTTTCGGCTCACTTTCCACCTAACATATTTTCGGGACAACGTGACAGGTGGTGACAACGTGAAAGAATACCAGCATTGTGAAATAACATTACTAGAATTCCTAACCATCCAACTAAGCTGTATCTGGAGTGGTTCACGACAATAGTCAAATAGTGGGCCTGTACCTGCGACATTACATTTAACAGTCGAGACCCTAAACTATTATGATATAGACGCTTAATAATAATAAAATTAAAACTAAAAAAGTCACGGTAGCCGAGTTTTTGGGTGGTCGTAATTTCGAGTAAACAGACCCGAGTTCGATCTCCAGGTTGCAGGCTCGTACCGATGGGTTTTTCAAAAACTTATGAATGAATTATATTGTTGGCTTGGACATAAAGACGGCGACGTGCTCACCACCTGTCTCGTCCCGAAAATATCTTCGGTGGAAGGTGGCTCAAGGGGCCTTAATTGTCTAGACTAGACCTCTGTCAACCCCTGCATAGGGAATTGCGTGAAGATATTTATTTATTATTTATTTATCTTCACGCACAAATATTATTTATTTATTATTTATTTATCTTCACGCACAAATATTATTTATTTATTATATTATTTATTTATCTTCACTCACAAATATTATTTATTTATTATATTATTTATTTATCTTCACTCACAAATATTATTTATTTATTATATTATTTATTTATCTTCACGCACAAATATTATTTATTTATTATATTATTTATTTATCTTTACGCACAAATATTATTTTAATTACTTTAATAATTAATATACTAAATATGAATACGCTTAGACGAAGACTGGTTCAGCACCTCTTCCGTGGAAACTAAGTCGTGAGGACATGATTGTCTAGACCTATGTCTACCTCTGTATAGAGAATGGCGTGAATATATACTTTTTGATTATTTAAACGTAATTCCCCAATATATATAATAGAAAATTTTGGGATTTCGACCCACTTCTCATCGAAAGCTATTTGGGAAGTGACCGGTGATGAGCCTATTGCCACCTTAGTGTCTAAACATACTGTATAATATACTTACACACATATAAATATTAATATAACCTCTAAATAACCATGACTGGAATATAAACCAGTACCTTGCCTATATCTTGCAGGTGCACTCTGCTACTGGGGTAGGCAGAGGTCTACACAATTAAGGCCGTTCGTCCCAACTACATATAAAGTACATAATGTTGTTTTAATAATTCCATTGGAACGAGCCTGGGAATGGTACTGAGCTCTCGACTCGAATCATGACACTGCTATCTGCCGACAGTTAGCCAATGGTATTTAAAGGCGTTTCCTTAGTCACCTCTTACTTAAATCGTCTGCATTGTATAGCACAGTTTGGGATTGTTGAACGAAAGATGAAGAAAAGCAAAGTTGAACTAAAGTGACCTAACTAAAGTGGCATAAATTGGTGAAGGGTTATTTTCAAAACCATTTAAACCAAATGCTCGTATTCTTTCGGCTCACTTTCCACCTAACATATTTTCGGGACAACGTGACAGGTGGTGAGCCCATCGCTGTCTTTATTCCAACGATGTAAATCGTAAATAAGTTTTTGAAAACCAATTGACTTTTGGCAATTGGATTTGGATTGCCTCAGGGATCGAACTAGGTCTCTTGACTTACACTAATCGTTACTATTATTTTATATTATATTATATATTCTACAGCACAAAACCTTAACCATAAATCTAAATATGGGTCATTTACGTTTAACTGAACTAATCGTTAAACACTAGGTATTCGAACTCCACGCTGATATTCGCAGAGACCAAACCTTCACCACAATAGCATAAGTCTTAACCTGTAAACATCCATTGCAGAACATATCCTCTCCAGTAAGAAGGTTTAACCATAATAATAATATATAGTAGTTCTTATTACTCACTTTAGACGTTTGCCCGTTTATTTAATTCTCATATTATAGGAGATGGTTATCGTGCCATCTGTCCGCAGTAATTGACATTTTCAAGGTTTTTCAGTAGTAGCCGAGTGATTGAGTGATCACGTCATGTCACGTTGTGCCAAGAAATGCGTTTGACGAAAAGTTGGTTGAAAGGAATCCATTGTCTAGACCTCCTTCTACCCCAGTATTGGGAATGGAGTGAAGGTGTTTTTTTTTTCATTCGCCTTTTACAGCATCCACCGGAAGAAAGGGAATGGTAGCGCTACCGCTTACAAAATATATACATTAATAATCACTAACTCGATTTAATTTCTTAATTACATTACAAATTTATGGGATCCTTTAAAATAACAATAGCCGACGTTTAATAAAAGAGGCTTTGTTTCGTAAAATTAATTATGTCAATTCGTTTCGGGCAATTTCAGTGACATGATAAATGGCCGTGTCCATAAACAAATTAACGCGCATTTGTTTGTTCAGCAAAATTATACTGATACTCGGAAATAAATAAATACGAAATACATACCTAAATAGGGACAACATCCCATACATCGCTCCATTTCCAAAGTAAAAACTAAAGTAATTTTTGACTGTGAGTTTTCTTCGGAGTTGAATAAATAAATTAAAAAAGAATAAGATTTTTACATATTTATTAATAATATAAAATAAAATAAAATATCTTCACGCAATTCCCAATACAAGGGTAGACAGAGGTCGTGTCTAGACAATTGAGTCCCTTCGACCCACCTTCCACCGAAGATATTTTCGGGACAACGTGACAGGTGGTGAGCCCGTGGCCGTCTTTATGTCCAAGCCAACGATATTAGTACATAAGTTTTTGAAAAACCCATTGGTACGAGCCTACCAACTGGGGATCGAACTCGGGTCTATTGACTCGAAATTCCGACCACCCAACCACTCGGCTATCGTGACTTTTTTTATTTATTAATAATAATAATAATAATAATAATAATAATAATAATAATAATAATAATAATAATATATAGTAGTTATTATTACTCACTTTAGACGTTTGCCCGTTTATTTAATTCTCATATTATAGGAGATGGTTATCGTGCCATCTGTCCGCAGTAATTGACATTTTCAAGGTTTTTCAGTAGTAGCCGAGTGATTGAGTGATCACGTCATGTCACGTTGTGCCAAGAAATGCGTTTGACGAAAAGTTGGTTGAAAGGAATCCATTGTCTAGACCTCCTTCTACCCCAGTATTGGGAATGGAGTGAAGGTGTTTTTTTTTTTTCATTCGCCTTTTACAGCATCCACCGGAAGAAAGGGAATGGTAGCGCTACCGCTTACAAAATATATAAATTAATAATCACTAACTCGATTTAATTTCTTAATTACATTACAAATTTATGGGATCCTTTAAAATAACAATAGCCGACGTTTAATAAAAGAGGCTTTGTTTCGTAAAATTAATTATGTCAATTCGTTTCGGGCAATTTCAGTGACATGATAAATGGCCGTGTCCATAAACAAATTAACGCGCATTTGTTTGTTCAGCAAAATTATACTGATACTTGGAAATAAATAAATACGAAATACATACCTAAATAGGGACAACATCCCATACATCGCTCCATTTCCAAAGTAAAAAGTAAAGTAATTATTGACTGTGAGTTGTCTTCGGAGTTGAATAAATAAATTAAAAAGAATAAGATTTTTACATATTTATTAATAATATAAAATAAAATAAAATAAAATAAAATAAAATATCTTCACGCCATTCCCAATACAAGTGTAGACAGAGGTCGTGTCTAGACAATTGAGTCCCTTCGACCCACCTTCCACCGAAGATATTTTGGGACAACGTGACAGGTGGTGAGCCCGTGGCCGTCTTTATATCCAAGCCAACGATATTCGTACATAAGTTTTGAAAAACCCATTGGTACGACCCTAACCACCTGGAGATTGAATACGAATCTTCTTACTAATTTCGATCACCCAACCACTCGGCTATCGTGACTTTTTATTTATTAATAATAATAATAATAATAATAATAATAATAATAATATATAGTAGTTATTATTACTCACTTTAGACGTTTGCCCGTTTATTTAATTCTCATATTATAGGAGATGGTTATCGTGCCATCTGTCCGCAGTAATTGACATTTTCAAGGTTTTTCAGCAGTAGCCGAGTGATTGAGTGATCACGTCATGTCACGTTGTGCCAAGAAATGCGTTTGACGAAAAGTTGGTTGAAAGGAATCCATTGTCTAGACCTCCTTCTACCCCAGTATTGGGAATGGAGTGAAGGTGTTTTTTTTTTTTCATTCGCCTTTTACAGCATCCACCGGAAGAAAGGGAATGGTAGCGCTACCGCTTACAAAATATATAAATTAATAATCACTAACTCGATTTAATTTCTTAATTACATTACAAATTTATGGGATCCTTTAAAATAACAATAGCCGACGTTTAATAAAAGAGGCTTTGTTTCGTAAAATTAATTATGTCAATTCGTTTCGGGCAATTTCAGTGACATGATAAATGGCCGTGTCCATAAACAAATTAACGCGCATTTGTTTGTTCAGCAAAATTATACTGATACTCGGAAATAAATAAATACGAAATACATACCTAAATAGGGACAACATCCCATACATCGCTCCATTTCCAAAGTAAAAAGTAAAGTAATTATTGACTGTGAGTTGTCTTCGGAGTTGAATAAATAAATTAAAAAAGAATAAGATTTTTACATATTTATTAATAATATAAAATAAAATAAAATATCTTCACGCAATTCCCAATACAAGGGTAGACAGAGGTCGTGTCTAGACAATTGAGTCCCTTCGACCCACCTTCCACCGAAGATATTTTCGGGACAACGTGACAGGTGGTGAGCCCGTGGCCGTCTTTATGTCCAAGCCAACGATATTAGTACATAAGTTTTTGAAAAACCCATTGGTACGAGCCTACCAACTTGGGATCGAACTCGGGTCTATTGACTCGAAATTCCGACCACCCAACCACTCGGCTATCGTGACTTTTTTTATTTATTAATAATAAATATGTAGATAACATACATAGATAGGGACATCATCACATACATTGTTCCTATTCCACAATTAGCAGCTAATGTATTGTTCAGTAATCGGAAACGACGAAGTTGACCCGAAAAAATATAGATAATCTTGGTTTTCATTCGCCCGTCCAGAAATCGAACCCGTTACCTCGCAGCTGGTGACGCCTTGTATGCTGTATGTGTACTAATTTCTTCTTACTGATAAAAAAATATCTTCACGCCATTCCCAATACAAGTGTAGACAGAGGTCTAGTCTAGATTAAAAACCTTCGACCCATCTTTCACCGAAGATATTTTGGGACAACGTGACAAGAGGTGAACCTGTCGCCATCTTTATGTTCAAGCCAACGATATGAATCGTATACAGGTTTTGAAAAAAACCCATATACGAGTCTGCGAACTGAGGATCGAACTCGAGTCTCTCGTTTCGAATTGCGATCATCTATCCACTCGGCTATCGTGACAAATTCTTACTGATGTACTGTGTATTAATTTCCTAATGAGTATCCCGATATCCAGATATGTTACTATGTACGATACTCGACAATGTCGTCATTATCATTATCTAACCATTATCATCATTAACTTAAGCTGTTTGTTGCATTAGTACCAGCGCCTTTCAGTAAACTAGTGGCGATCTATTTAAGTCGGCATCGAACGGAGCTTAGATATCTGACCTTTTCAACTTATATTGCACTATGCTTAAATACACGTAAAACATATCTTCTAGTAGACAGAGACAGACCCACCTTTCACCGAAAATATTTTTTGAGACAACGTAACAGGTGGTCAGCCATCTTTTTGTCAAAGCTAACAATATAAATCATACTGTTTTCAAAAAACCCATTGGTACGACCCTAACCACCTGGAGATTGAATACGAATCTTCTTACTAATTTCGATCACCCAACCACTCGACTATAAGATAAATTCAAGGGCCATTTCCTTAATGACATCTTACCACACCCACGGGGAAAGTAAGGTATATTCTCACGCCGCCACAACATGGCCATTCAGGACAACATTCGTTTTAATTTGTACAATGCCGCATATCTTGTTCAAATTTTGATTATAACTTTAGCACTAAGCGTTTACAGCAGTTTTGTAACAACTGCTCTTTGTACCGCGGTTAAATTTGAGAATAGATAAAAGAAGAAGTAATTTTAGATGGTAATTTTTACCATATTATTATTATTACCTTAATAATTTTTACCTTTATTTTAAAGTAAAAAGAATTATTTATTATAGTGGGACTTTATTGAGATTTAACTTAAATTTTTCTGTTTTTTTTTAATTGTATCAAAAAATTTCTCCAGACACATGTTATATGAATATATAGACACATGTTATTATATAATATATACCAAAATTAAGCAGATGTCATATGCTACGATCGACCATACGCTGGCCAAGAGTTTCAAGGCGAATTGTCTATAAGGGAGATATAGAAGGCAATGATAACAGGCTGTTAAACAAGTAATATTTTGCTATACTTCTATTATAAAAACAATATTCTTTGATGTATTATCTTAACTATACTATGAAGAAATTGAATTTTGAATCCCTTGATATTATTATGTCTCAGCTATCTTAAACTTTGTAAATTAATATAGTCGTAATTATTAAACTAATTACATTGTGAAATAATAAATCACGGTTCGTTAAAATTGAACAGCCCGCCTTAAGCTTTTAGACCTTACTAAATTAGTATTGACAAATACTTACAGGTATTTTGTCTCTATCGAGGAAATTTTCCGTCCATTATTTTAGATCTTTGATTTTATCTATAACTGAGAATAACTACTTAGCTAATGATACGACAGCTTATTAGCAGTGAAACAACCTTCGAAGCTAAAAGTTGCGGATTCGAATTGCGCAAGGGTCAAATATTTGTGAGATAAATATGAATGCTTTTTAATCTATGTTGACCGTTGTCGGCTTGGACACTAAGAGGACGATAGGCTCACCACCTGTTACTTCTCAAATAGGCTTCGGAGAAAGATGTCTCGAAAGAACTTAATTGACTAGACCTCTGTCTACCACAATATTGGGTTTATGCGTGAATATGACTGATTCACTGAGAATAACCGTCCTTAATTTGTAAATAAAGTATTTTATCATTATTATAATTTATTGTTGATTATTTGAATATTTTTAAGATAAATCCCTGCATAGACACGCTTAGTTTAAAACTCTTAACTCTCTGTGTTAGTAATTTTGTCACGTGAAAGGTTTAGTTTCTTTTAAAGTAGTTTTATGGAGAAGATCTAAAAAACTTTGTATTCCTTTGAGACAAAGCTTTGGAACTTGATGAGATGAATTCTAAATCTTAAGCACGTTAAACAAAAGCTATAAGTATATTACTTACTAGCTGCTTCCAGCGGATTAGCCGGCGGTTTACATACACTGTACTATACACAATCAACTCGAAACACTTATAATTTTTTAAAAAAATGTAGTTGTCATACTTCCATTCATTCATTCATTCTATCTTCCATGAACTACTCTTCGAATTTAACCCTAAATTCGGGTTTTGTAACTCATCGAATTTAAAAAACAAAATTTAGAAGATATTTTTCCAACATTTATTGTTGGATGCTAATATAAAAGTATTAATAATGTTATGTCCCAAAAATCGATTGGTTTTTTTAATCTCACCCATTCCGAATACTAAAATACCATGTGTTGTATCGTTTGCTTAGACTTAGTGTCTAAGGTGACAGGATCACTTCATGTCACATCATCCCAAATAGGCTTCGGAGAAAGATGTCTCGAAAGAACTTAATTGACTAGACCTCTGTCTACCACAATATTGGGTTTATGCGTGAATATGACTGATTCACTGAGAATAACCGTCCTTAATTTGTAAATAAAGTATTTTATCATTATTATAATTTATTGTTGATTATTTGAATATTTTTAAGATAAATCCCTGCATAGACACGCTTAGTTTAAAACTCTTAACTCTCTGTGTTAGTAATTTTGTCACGTGAAAGGTTTAGTTTCTTTTAAAGTAGTTTTATGGAGAAGATCTAAAACACTTTGTATTCCTTTGAGACAAAGCTTTGGAACTTGATGAGATGAATTCTAAATCTTAAGCACGTTAAACAAAAGCTATAAGTATATTAATTACTAGCTGCTTCCAGCGGATTAGCCGGCGGTTTACATACACTGTACTATACACAATCAACTCGAAACCCTTATAATTTAAAAAAAAAATGTAGTTGTCATACTTTCATTCATTCATTCATTCTATCTTCCATGAACTACTCTTCGAATTTAACCCTAAATTCGGGTTTTGTAACTCATCGAATTTAAAAAACAAAATTTAGAAGATATTTTTCCAACATTTATTGTTGGATGATAAAAGTATTAATAATGTTATGTCCCAAAAATCGATTGGTTTTTTTAATCTCACTCATTCCGAATACTAAAGTACCATGTGTTGTATCGTTTGCTTAGACTTAGTGTCTAAGGTGACAGGATCACTTCATGTCACATCATCCCAAAAACGATTCGGTTAAATGTGGCTTGAAGAACTAAAACTGTCTAGATCTATGACTGCTCTCCATATTGGGAAATGAATAAAAAAAGGAGCGACATAGTTTAAAATATTTTCCGCCCTAATAACCTACTTCGCTTCGTTTGAGACCGCTGTAATGTAACCGTGTACCTGGCACCCTAGATAATACTCTCTCAGCGGTCGGTAGGTTACAGCGGATGCTTTTAAAAAGTAACCTCTAACGAGACTTTAAATAAAACGTACTTATGAAATTGGAGAAAAGTGTTTCTGAAATGTTGTTTGTGAAATTGGGATGAACTTAGAAAAATAAAGTTAAGAGTTGAGAGTCATGAAAGCCGAGAGCACGATCCTTCCACACCCCTTTTATTTGTTTTAAATTTATTATTTTCTTCATACGCGCATTTCTCTACATTTTTGATAAAAAAAACTAATATTTTCGATGATAGATATACACACATATCTTTAATTATATGCTGTAATAGTCCACGGCACGACCTAGGCCTCTACCATGCAGTAGTAGTAGTAGGCAGTAATGAGATGGCTTTCTTTAAATCTTCTGTCTTTGAACTTAGATAAAACGACATGTTTACCCTTTGCTTTAAAATCATCATCCTTACCTAACTTTCCCCTGATTATAAAAGCTCACTCCTGTAATAACCCCACAGACCCGAATTGTGATGTTTTACTGTTGCCAGTTCAAATAAAGTTAAATATCTCGGAGTAATCATCAACAGTACTTTATCCTGGATTGGAACAAATGGACTCGTTAATATATAAAGTAAGAAAGGTAATATACGTGTTTAAAAATTAAAGATCATATGCAGACTTTACAACCCTGAAAACAGTGTGTTACGCATTAGGACAATCCATTTTAAATTATCGTTTAATTGCATGGGGTGGTTCCGGTAAGACCCAGTTTCTTAGATTGGAAAGAGCTCAGAGAGCAGTACTAAAGGTTATGACTTTTAAACCATTGCGATTCCCTACAGTAGATCTCTATGCTTTGTGCAAAATTTTAAGTGTCAGACAATTGTTTATACTGAGGGTCATTTTACGCAAACATCATTTTACGCAAAAAGAGCTGCGTCTCTTTTATTAAACCGAATTGGATAAAAAAAAGCGTAATCGTATGTCAACCAGTAAATTGTAGCCTATCTGTCGCAAATCGACATTGATTTTATCTTAGTCCCTAAACTATATAACAGGGTTAATAAATTTACTTATATTTACCCACTTACCTCAAGAGAATGTAAGGTTAAAATCACGGAATGGCTTTTGGGTCATAATTATGAGCAAACTGAAAAGCTACTCACTTTACACAAATATGTACTCACACTCACATGCACACGCACGCACACGCACGCACGCACACACACACACAGACGCACAGATATTACTAGGTACATAACATACGTACATATAGCAGACTTTTGAGACGACCTATGTGCTCAAGACCTAGTGTCTGATGAATTTTATTTGTTTTAAGTTTATTCTTTTCTTCATACGCGCATTTCTCTACATTTTTGATAAAAAAACTAATATTTTCGATGATAGATATACACACATATCTTTAATTATATGCTGTAATAGTCCACGGCACGACCTAGGCCTCTACCATACAGTAGTAGTAGTAGGCAGTAATGAGATGGCTTTCTTTAAATCTTCTGTCTTTGAACTTAGATAAAACGACATGTTTACCCTTTGCTTTAAAATCATCATCCTTACCTAACTTTCCCCTGATTATAAAAGCTCACTCCTGTAATAACCCCACAGACCCGAATTGTGATTGTTTTACTGTTGCCAGTTCAAATAAAGTTAAATATCTCGGAGTAATCATCAACAGTCCTTTATCCTGGATTGGAACAAATTGACTCGTTAATATATAAAGTTAGAAAGGTAATATACGTGTTTAAAAATTAAAGATCATATGCAGACTTTACAACCCTGAAAACAGTGTGTTACGCATTAGGACAATCCATTTTAAATTATCGTATAATTGCATGGGGTGGTTCCGGTAAGACCCAGTTTCTTAGATTGGAAAGAGCTCAGAGAGCAGTACTAAAGGTTATGACTTTTAAACCATTGCGATTCCCTACAGTAGATCTCTATGCTTTGTGCAAAATTTTAAGTGTCAGACAATTGTTTATACTGAGGGTCATTTTACGCAAAAAGAGCTGCGTCTCTTTTATTACACCGAATTGGATAAAAAAAAGCGTAATCGTATGTCAACCAGTAAATTGTAGCCTATCTGTCGCAAATCGACATTGATTTTATCTTAGTCCTAAACTATATAACGGGGTTAATAAATTTACTTATATTTACCCACTTACCTCAAGAGAATGTAAGGTTAAAATCACGGAATGGCTTTTGGGTCTTAATTATGAGCAAACTGAAAAGCTACTCACTTTACACAAATATGTACTCACACTCACATGCACACGCACGCACACGCACACGCACACGCACACGCACACGCACACGCACACGCACACGCACGCACGCACACACACACACACACACACACACACACACACACGCACGCACGCACACACACACACACACAGACGCACAGATATTACTAGGTACATAACATACGTACATATAGCAGACTTTTGAGACGACCTATGTGCTCAAGACCTAGTGTCTGATGAATTTTATTTGTTTTTGTTAGTAATATGCAAATATCTTCACGCCATTCCCAATACTGGAGTAGACAGAGGTCTCGACAGTTAAGCATTTTTCGACTCATCTTCCACCGAAGACATTATTTGAGTCAACGACGTGCGCCCGTCTTTTTTTTATGTCGAAGCCAACGATATAATCGTACATAAGTTTTTGAAAAAACCGATCGATTCGAGCCTACCACCTATGTATCAAACTCGGGTCTCATGACTTAAATTCTGATCTCACCCATCCACTCGGCTATCGTGACTATTTTTTTGTATATTAAGAATTATAATCCATCCTAATGAACTTTTAAAATTTTTTAGTCGGGATTTACATTTAAGTTCCAAGTATTATTTATTTTAGTAGGCATAAATAAAAGGAAGAATGGCGATGAAGATAATTGAAATTGTGACTAAAATATTCAGCATTCAGTTTACATTTCACGTCACGTTTTCCATCCCTCAATGTTGCATTCAGAGCTTTCTCCTGTTATCAAACCCGGAAATATTGTCATTAGAAACAAAACTATGTAAGTTATCTTCACGAATTTCACAGTATTGGGGTAAACACAGTAAATTTTAGTCGTTGGAGTCGTTATTCGATAGGCATTTCACCGGTACTTATTTTGGAATAACATGTCAGATAGTGAGAGATACGCATCTTATTTTTGTATATATTGACGTAACGCGTACATAAATTCAGAAAGGAATAAAGTGGCATCAGTAAAATCCTTACTATATCACGTAAATACCCAGTTTATTACGCTTGAACGAAGTAGGGAAATATTTAAAACTTGCTTTAAAAATGGTGAATCTTCTACACACCCTAACGTTCACAATTTACGAAACAATATCGATAAAGTCACGATAGCCGAGTGATTGGGTGATCGAAATGCGAGGTCCTTGAGACCAATGAGTTTTATTTCTATGATTTATGTCGTTGACTTAGACATAAAGACGGTTACAGGACTGACGATGCCCCAGAATAACCTCCGCAGAAATGCGTGTCGAAAGGAGTAAAATGGTCAAGACCTCCGGCTACCCCAGTATACGGATATGCGTGAAAATAAAAGAATTCATAAAAAGAAGTGCCTTTAACGCAGTTTTCGGATAAACTTGTAAAGCTGGCTAGATACTGGATCGGGGGAAATTTGGTTTTAACAGGATGATAGATGGCCAATTGCCACACAGTTAACGCAACAATCGATCTTCTGCACGTAGTATTTTTTTTTTATAATCAGCCGATGTGCTGATGTCAATTCCCCGTTTGGAAGTTGTGGAAATCCTGAATGCTAAGTATTATAGTAAGTATCAAAAGAAGATTGAGGCCATGAAAAACACAACATACCTTGCCATACTTTCGAAATTGAACCGAAAAATGGATTCATCGCATAGGGTATTACCAATTGAATGGTAAAAGAAGCAAAATTTACATCTTCACATTATAAATAAATAAATATCTTCACGCAATTCCCAATACAGGGGTAGACAGAGGTCTAGTCTAGACAATTAAGTCCCTTCGTCCCACCTTCCACTGAAGATATTTTCGGGACAACGTGACAGGTGGTGAGCCCGTCGCCGTATATATCTTCACGTTAAGTCCCAATACTGGGGTAAACTGAGTTCTAGACAATATATTATTCATTTATATTTAACTCATTTTTCGCTGAAGCCTTTTTAGGACAATATGAAAGGCGGTAAGCCTATCACCATCTCCGGGTAAAAACTAACAGAACAATTTATTTCCATACATACTGTCCAAGTTTTATAACCTAACGTGTTTTATTTTGTTGTTTTGAACGTCATAAATAGAAGGCGTTCCAAGAATTTACATTGCGGTGTAGTTTGACTGTGTAAAAATTTATATACATTATAAGTGGAACATAAGTCGACAATTTAGCAAGATTGTCATAGAAAAAGTGGCTTTGATTGCAAGCCCTCCCTACTAGAGCTTAAACGAGTTCTGTTCACACACATTTAGAAATTCATGGTCGTTAAAATATTCAGTCTATCTAATATGTTTAAGCTGTAATACTCAAAATACATATAAAATTTAAGGAATTTTCTTGGTTTTTTTTTTATTCAATCAACAGATCCTGTTTTTTGTTATTGGTACCAACTTGACAAACAAAAAAGAATTTCCTATTTACATACAACGGATTGAACTCTTCCATTTTTGACTGTCTGTCAAAATTATTAATTTCAAACAGTTATAAAACTTTTTGTTTTTCCAACACCAATAGCCGAGGTTTGGTAATCGAATTTCGAGTCAAAAGACCCGAGTTCATCCCCAGGTGGTAGTAGGTAAGTTTTTTTTAAACTTCTGAACGATTTGTATCGTTAGCTTAGACATAAAGTCGGCGACAGGCTCACCAGCCACCACATTGTATCGAAAACTGTCTTAGGTGAAAGTTGGGTCAAAAGGACTCAATTGTATAGACCTCTGTCTACCCCATGGGAACAGTGTGAAGATATTTATTATTTTATTTCTTTTTCCATTCCATTCCAAGATTTTTATTCTTCCATCTCTTTAGACTCAATAATCGTGTATGCGTAAGTGTGATCGATAGTATGGTGAACGACGCTGCTTCCGTACAATGCGTTTCTGACACGGTTGGCATGATCATTAATTTCAAAGTTCCATATCACTGACCTAGAATACGTGGCATCAGACAGTCTCGTATCAATGCCGTGATGTGGTAAACTTGTTTACATTCATCTGAATCAACTGAAAAAACAAGTAAATAAACGACTGTTTTCCATAGTAGGTACAGAATGCTTTTAGAATGAAAGAAACAAGGAAACAAATCTGAAACTATAACACTACTCAGAAGAGTATGTTGGTAATTCCAATTTAACAGCTTTTCACTTAATGCATAATACGAAATTATATTTTTTAATCCGGTAATCACCTTTTTTCTGTTTGATTTTAATAAATTTTATCTGTTTGTCGGTACGTGTGTTTCAGCTAATAACTAAAACGGCTGGACCGAATTTAAAGGGACTCTCGCTGGTTAGGAGCAGCTAGCATAACATATAATACGCGGTATTTTTATATAGTCTCGATGGCCGAGTGGTTTGAGAGACCTGAATTCCATCCACAGGTGGCGGCTCGTACCAATGGGTTTTTCAAAGTCCCGAAAATATCTTCGGAGGAAGGTGGGTCAAAGGGATTTAATTATCTAGATTAGGCCTCTGTCTACCCTTGTATTGGGAATTGCGTGAAGACATTTTTTTATTTTTATACATTGGTGCGTTGGACTAAAGCAATGAAAATGCGTAGGCATTATGCTACAGCAATGTAGCTTCTGTTCTGATATTTTGTCGCAGCCTTTTTCGAATCTCGGAAACAGCTAAATAAAACAGCAGAAAAAAGAGAACCAGTGCGTTTGGGTGATTAAAATTCGAGTAAAATATCTCGCTATTCTCAATACTGAAGTGGACAGAGGTCCAGACAATTAAGTCATTTCAACCAACCTTTCACCGAAGACGTTTTTAATACAACTGTGCCTGTCGCTGTATTTATGTTTAACTAGATAATATTCTTCTTCTAAGATGGATTTGCAATAATCTCCAGGCTTGATATTAGACACATCACCTTAATCTGATATTGTTTTAAGAGTTATCCGATTACTTTTCGTAAGTTATTTTTTGGAACAGCATGACAAGTGATGAGCCTGTCGTTATCTTTATGCTCACAATATATATTTATATATATATATATATATATATATATATATATATATATATATATATATATATATATATATATATATATATATATATATATATATATATATATATATATATATATATATATATATATATATATATATATATATATATATATATATATATGTATATATATATATATATATATATATATATATATATATATATATATATATATATATATATATATATATATATATATATATATATAAACGCAAGTCCCAAACGATATAATTCGTACATAAGTTTTGGAAAAACTCATTGGTACGAGCCTGCCACTTGGGGATCGAACTCTGGTCTCTCGACTCGAAATTCCGACCACCGAACCACTCGGCTATCGTGACTTTTTTACATAGCCTGGCGTTAAAAAAAAAAAAAAACAAAAAAAAAATTTAAAATCGGAAAGTTACCGCTACGTGTAAAGGATTTAAAATCGTTACAGCCGCAGTTTATTTGTTTTAAAAACCTCTCTCGTTGTAACTTTTAAGAAGTACTTAACTTGAAAGTTGTCGGGAGAGTAAAAGAAAGCTTTGTGGTATATGAAAAAGTTTATGTTTTTGAAAATAAAAACAAACACCAAAAAATATACTTATAATATATACAGAAAAAATTATTTTATTGAAGTTACGATAGCCGAGTTGTTGGGTGGTCGGAATTTCGAGTCGAGTGACCCGAGTTCGATCCCCAGGTGGCAGTACCAATGAGTTTTTCAAAAACTTATGTACGAAATTCATCTTTGGCTTGGACATAAAGGCGGCGACGGGCTCACCACCTGTCACGTTATCCCGAAAATATCTTCGGTGGAAGGTGGGTCAAAGGGACTTAATTGTCTAGTCTTGACCTCTGTCTACCCCTGTATTGGGAATTGCGTGAAGATATTTATATTTTATTTATTTTAGAAAAAATTATGTTAATATTTACAATACTTATTATCTAAAAACTATTATAATCGTAGAGCCCTACTCCTCGTGGCATGGTACCAAGAACGCTGGCTGCATTTCCACGTTGAATGGCTAGACTTAACCGTTGAGCAAGAAAAGAACCAGCCCTCTTGTCACCAGCGGATACAATTCCTTTAGAAACTGCATCGCGCGGGGACCCCACGGACCGATTGTCTCTACGGCAAATGGAACAAATATATAGTCTCCTTTCAAAGACTCATATTTACACCATTTACCCAATTCAGCTGCCTCTGATGTCGCCCCGGCCCTTATCGAATTACCCTTGATATTAGAGGCCGCTAACGTATCGACGCAAGTTGCGTCCCACACAAGAGCTTTGCCTCTCTCCCAAGGGACTAAAGCCGTCAGGTCTCTTACCATCCTCCCTTAATATTCCATAAGGTTCTAAAACCGATGGAATATTTATGGAAACAAGAGCCCTTCGGATGACCTCATTCAAGGAACCGTGACGAGATGGTCTGCCGGCACTTTTTTGGCATGAAAGTCCGTGGAGGCCTAACTCGTCGACGTCGCTGCCACAAGGACATCGATGTGGTTGACAAATCGATGCTCCCAATCGTATTCCTACAGCTATACGTAAACTTTCGTTATCTAGTAATGTACCAAGGTTACTTGATGGTAAAGCATGTAGCCAGTAACTGGATTCCTTTGTCGAAACACCTAGAAAGCGGGCGCGGTCTCTGTCACAGTGAAAATTGTTCATTAAGCATTTCTGCACATTCTGAACCAACGGGATATCCCACCGTTTTTGTGAGTTAGGTTCCAGTGGAATATCCTCGCCGGGACAGAGACGTAACCATGCTTCTCTTGCCTCGTTAGCAAAGGTCAAGTCCAAATCATTCTTAAGAATTTTACGTGACAAATCATAAACACTGTGTACGGAGGCAAGGAAAGCCGGCAGCGCAATATTTGAAACCTCTCTTATACCGATACCTCCAAATCTAACAGGTAAAGTAGCTTCAGTCCAGCTAGATGAGACTAAAGATAAATTCAGAATTTTTTCCAAAGCTATTTTGAGATTAAGGTCAAATTGTTTTAAAAAATCAGAACATTTCCATGCTGGACTCGAGCGGAGTAAATAAGTAAATTTTGGAACAAGAACGCAATATTTTAAAATAGTAAGCGCTATATGAGAATTTAGAATATACAGTTTATTAACATGTTCTAAAAATTGATCAAATTTTACTTTCAAAAGAGGTTTCATACTCTCTATAAATAACGGCGCTCCAAGGAGGTAAAGAGAATCCGCCTCAGTTACTTTAACGCCAGGAGATATATTGTTAAAATTTTGAAACAAACTCAAGGCATTCCTAAGGTCAACTTTCAAGAGAACATCTGTTTGACAATTCGTTAAAAAAGTACGCACTGAATGTACAGCTGCCTCACAACCTCCTCTGCTACCGAAGCCTAACTGAATAGGCTGAAATTTTGACTTTAGATCGGAGGTTATGTACCTACTTGATCCCCAGAATTGGGAGAAAAAGGCCATTTGCCGCCCTGAATGGAGGTGCATGGTGAAGAAGGCGGTTCATGGTTTCGAGGAGCAAAGGAGGTCCGATCTGGATGCGAAGCGTGATGCCCTTAAGGCTAGACCACCAGCAGCCATTTTTTATAACCATGTCGACGGTGTCCTCACGTGCAGCCGATGCGCGCGCACGTTTACTCATAAGATAGGATACTGCAGCCATCAAAGGGCGCACAAGAGAGCTGACCACCTTGGCTCCTCTGCTAGTGATGGTCAGTAGCAGTCACCATAGCCGAAATCGGCTGGGAAGTAAGTAAGTATGTACCTACTTGCTAATTTAGAAGTTAAACGTCTAAAAGTGGAACCAACAGCTATAGGGCGGATACCATTATCTTTTTTTTTAAAGGCACATAACCTTGCTCCATATATGATTTTAACAAAATTGGGATTTACAGTGCCAGAAAGCATAAAATTACTTAATTTTGTTATTTCGCCCAAAAGAATTCGGCCGGCGTCACCGGCGGACGCGCTTACAAGATCTTTCAGATGTTGAGGCGTAATTACGTCAATGCCGCCGGCAGAGCCATTTGAGAAAGACATAATTGCCTCTAAAGTATCTTTTTCTGAAACTTGTAATGGCTGATAAGAAGGATCAAGAGGCGACGGTAGAAGCAAGGAGGAATTGGCCTTAGGATGCTTCTAATGTAAGCTTTCAAGGGTGTCCGCATTGTGAGGCGCCAGGATATCGTCTGAAAATAAAATGCGCGATGCGTTTTTTAAATCACCATCCATAACTTTAGACTCGACAACTTTCTTTAAATCAAAATTGTGTGGTCTTGGAGCTAAGTATGTATCAATCGGTGAATCAAAATTTTGAAAAGAATTGTTTTTAAGCTGGGACGTAATTGACGTTTTGTCAAAATGAAAATGAAAATATGCAAAGTAAAATAATTTTAGCCAACTAGTTACAGTGTTAAAAGTAAAACAATTTTGAATGGTATTTGATAAAGCTTTAGCTAGCTGCATCCTCGCACCTCTAGGAATCCTCCTAAGTATTGGTACATTACGGTGGTAATAATGAATTTGGTCCGAAAAATTTTGAAAATTGGTTTGATTAATATCTCTGATTGTGCCATGAGAGGGGACGGGAGGCTGTGAAACCGAAATTGACTGTGGATGACAACGTCTAATACGTATATTTAAACCTCTTTTACCTTTAAAAAGCCCACCGTCCGAACAATTTCGACATTGTAGGAACTCCGGTTGGTAGGAGCGATATTCATAAACTAATTATTATATCTTTGTGGTTATTGAAAAAATTACTTCGCAACCCTCCGCATAAAAATTTAAAAAGGTATATGTTACCTGGTCCGAAGAGAAGAAGAGCACCACCCTCCCTCCCACAGATGCGTGCACTAATTCCACTGTATGCACCACCACCACTACACTCAAACCAGGTAACATATACCACCACCGAAAACGCAACGCGTGTTTCGCCTCAAAACAAGGCATCCTCCAGCGAAATCGCTTACAGTGGTGCATACAGTGAAATTAGTGCACGCATCTGTGGGACGGAGGGTGGTGCTCTTCTTCTCTTCGGACCAGGTAACATATACCTTTTTATATTTTCATGCGGAGGGTTGCGAAGTAATTTTTTCTATAACAACTTTACAATGAATTTCCGCAAAGTAACAGCTGAGTCAATTAACTATTATATCTTAAATAAACTTAAAGTTGCTAAGTTCTGCTGCGTCGCTTCCAATCAGTTACGACGGACCACAGAGTGTAGACCTTTGATCAGATGTAGGCATGCCGTACAGCGCACTAAAAGTAAAAGTAATATTTGAAATACAGACATAATTATTGTGTATTACATGAATATTAAAATAATATTCCAGGTTTTTCCAAATATTTAAGAAATATACTTATTCCTTAACAGTTGACAAGCTGCGAAATACAATATTACCACGATTGACAAAAAATGTATCTGAAATCATAAAAACCTTTTAATATAACATTTATTTAAATTTTATCAACATTTTACGATAATTTTAAAACCTAAAAATAGGAAAAATTATTTAAATAAATTTATTTAAATATACTTAGCTCTTGACACTTTGACAGACGTTAACTTTTTTTTTTAAATATATTATTATTAATATATTATTAGTATATTAATATACTAATATTAATATTGTTGTTAGACACTAGGAGGGCAATAGGCACACCACTTGTCACGTTATTCTGGAATATCCAGATAAGCTTTATCGAAAAGTGGGTAGAAAGAAATTCATTGTCTAGACCTAAGCCTACTCCAATATTAGGATATTACGAAAAGGAATTTACAAAAATATATTAATAAACTCTAAACCTGTCTTCGCCGAGCATCCGAAACAGATAGATAATGGGTCCATAATGAAATCAAATCATTTTGTCGATATGAATAACATATGATTGTATCCATCGTTCGTCATTTTTAATCTAACATCGTAATGAAGTTTCTCTAATGGAAAAGAGAAACATGCAAAAGGAACTTCGTAGGGAGAAACTTCATTCGTAAATCAATACGTATATGTAAGAAACGCTATATAATGTTTTAACTGTTTTTACCAACTTCCTCTCAGTATTACTAATAAAAATGTGAGAAGATTTAAAAAAAAATCTTACTGTCTTGTATTTGGGTAAGTATAATACACTGTTGCCTTTCTTTTCTTGGGTGTTGTTAGAGGCGACTAAGGGAAGAGCTTTAAAATACAATTGGCTTCTGACAAATGGCGGCATAAACAGCACGAATTGTACATACCCAAATTAAGCTGACCAGAGAATGATGGGCAGACGGATGTTTACGGTTTAACGTCGGCCATTTTTAAATTTAGGCAACAACTATACAATACATTTTTTATATTCCTTTAATACAATCAATTCAATAAGAAAATTGAATTTTATTTTCCCGCTAACGACATCATGTAATACAAAAAAGAACAATTGTTTGTAAAAATAAAATGTTCGAACAAGTATTTAACCAACATCCATTATTGTGTCTATTTCTTCTGAACTCCCGGGATTATCTGAATTATCTGAATTCTGCTCTTTGACCCACATTCATAAATTAACGTGTTTTTGTATTTCGTGTTTTTTTTCTCGAAACCTGCTGCAGATTTCATTTCTTTTCCTCTGAGAGTACTCCGACATTATCCTATTTATAGTTAACGAAAAAAAATGTGATAGTGAATTCAATAAAATGGTGGAGAACCTCCACGGAGGTCGTGGATTCTATATAATATATTGTGTGTATAATGTATTTTCTAATATTAAACAACGCTTGTGCCTCTAAATAGAGGATGTAAATCAATTTACTGGGGTGATATGTTAAAAGCATCGCTGAATACGCTTGCAGCTGTGTAATCTAAGTACATTGTCGTAGAATTTATCCTGTTACTCAACATTTATGAACTTTGTGTAGTTAACAAGTGAGAAGGTAACAAGTGATCGTTAACAAGTGTGAACGTAGGAAAGCAAGTATCTATAATTTTATTTCTTAGCAATTCTGTTAATGTAGATTATTCTATTAATGTTAATGTTGACAATTAGGATTTTTCCCCGAAAAATTTTAAGATATAATTTAAATTATAATATTTTATTTCGCCTCTTACGACAACCGCGAGAAGAAAGGGGGTGGAATATTTTTGGATGGATAATATTCTTAATACAACTATGGATAAATAATATGCGTCGTAATATGCGTATTGATAATCAAATTACTTATCAAAATGTCATTTTCGCTGCTAACACGTTCATACATTGAGTATGAACTTAACCGTAACTACTTACTTACTTGAACCTTCCTTTTTTTTAGAAAAAGGAGGCAAACGAGCAGGTGGCTCACGTGATGTAAAGTGATTACTGCCGCCCATGAACACCCGCAATACCAGAGGCATAGCAGATGCGTTGCCGGCCTTAGAGTGCCCCCCCCCCTCCCAAAATTGGGGAAGGGGGTTCTGTGGGCCTCCGGTTACCTGCACTCACCAGACGAAACGCAGAAGTTTGTTAGATTTCTACTTCACGCTGGTATTCTGTGAGGTCGTGGTACTTCCCCGGTCGAGCCGCCCATTCATGCAACAACAAAAGCTGATGCGTGGCTCTACCACTGTTAAGAAACACGAAGCCTTATCTCTAATTTGTGAGATGTTTAAATAACATATCGATAGATCAATATCAACATTAAGACTATATTCTAATTTAGTAATGTATGTTAGTCGCATACCATATTTCTTGTAACGGTCGAAAACATTTAATTACGCAGTGCCCTAAACAATTCACATGTTCGGGCTCAGGGTTAATTACGTGCCTCGTTATATAAGTTTCTAGGTCGATAATTGAAAATCTTGTAAGCTTCGCTTGAAGAACAATGTAAGGTAAATATTCTTCGAGAGATAACTTCCATCATGCAGCTTCGAACTTAAAACATCCTGGGGATATTTCTTTTATGTTTTTTTAATTTTCATGTTTACCCCGCCATATCCATGATTCATTCAAAAAAAAATTAACCTCAGGTTTTAATTACATAATATTATACATAAATACTTAATATATGCTTCTTACCTATAAATACTTAATTCAATTAAGTATTTATATACGTTTATTCATTTTAAGTTACGTATATTACATCAATCGATCGCCATTTTGTAGTCTTTCATCGTTTCGTAATGAGGTTCCTCTGACAGAGAAGAAATGAGAAATAACATGGGAGAGTCGTTATCAGGAGTTACTACCATTAATGCATACATAATGGCCTTTTAAATCCTACTGCTGAATATACACCTCCATTGAATAAAAGATTCGCTTAATCGCCACGCAAGGTACGTGAAGGTACTTGATTATCTGATCTTGTATTCCAATTACCCAACCACTCGACTATTATGACTCTTTTAAATTATGTTATTTGCATTTTGTATAGATGAAATAAAATATGTTGTTTTAATGATTTACAATCAATTCGCTATGTTTAATAAATCGAAATAAATTAATTATAATTTAATGGTAATGAAGATATCTCGTTTATTCTTTGGACATGTAATTTCCTTTTCATTTCCGCGACCAAGTTCATTATTTTTTATTATAGCATTGTGGTGTGAGTTTGAATATAATTGTATTATTTCAGTATATTACACTGCGTCGAAGACGTTGTTTTAAGCTTTATAACAACATTTTAGCTCAAAAGGAGCGGAGGGCCCAAGATTCTTGATCAGACCACGCGGCCGGAGTCTTCGCTAGATTTGGTCACTACATTAGACGCTGTCTATTGAATTTTCATGTTACCAAGTCGCCTTTAACGACATCTTCGGAAAGAACGGGATAGGTAAATTGTTATGCTGCCTTTGAACAGGTTCAAGTCTTGGGTCTTCAGGGTTGTTATAATATATGAGTACATTAATGATAGTAGACACTGAGAATGAGTTGTTAGCTCGTATTGGAATTATCTAAATGTATTATGTTGATTTACCTTAGTTTAAAAAAATAAGAAAATGTCTATACATACGGAGTTTCTCCCGCCTATTTTTCTCTGGCCTTAACTCTAATATTATACCGTATTAATAAAACATTACATGTAATAAGCTATGGATTGCGGGATTGAAGTTAGGAAGAGAGCAGAAAGTAATAGATTTGTGGCGACATCTATGTTTCCACATAAGAAGCTCGCTAGTGGCGGATTCAGGAAACACATCGACGTCCTACATCGCGCTATCGAAGTTCGCACGATGACATGCATATATACGATTACCGATAGCGCACACTTGTGGAGGAGACGTCTTCCCCAGGTCACGATCACCAGACCTGGTCGGTAGCCACCCTTTTCCTGCAGCACATTATCCGCTACACTTATTATGTACTTACAACACTTATTATGAAAATACAAATCATATGAGATTATTTATTCATCTATATAAGAAACATATATTACATTTCTGAATTAAGGTAATAGCTTCACCATACATCTTCGGTGGAAGGTGGGTCAAAGGTACTTCGTGTTGTCTAGACCAGACCTCTGTCTACCCCTGTATTGGGAATTACGTGAAGATATTTATTTTATTTATTATTTACGAAAGAAGATGTAGTGACTAAAATTGAGAAAGGTATGCTGAGATGGTTTGGCCACGTCGAGAGAAAGAATCAAGAACGATTAAGGAAAAAAGTGTATATGGCGAGTGTGAATGGAAGTATAGGAAGAGGAAGACCTAGGCGGACATTTCGAGACCAAATCAGGGACTTCCTGAAAAAAGGCCAGGTCAAGAGTACCCTAAATCGAAGAGAATGTATGAAGGGAATAATGAAAGTGGACGAAGCGAAACAAGTATGTAAGGATCGTAACAAGTGGAAAGAAGTGGGCTCTGCCTACCCCTACGGGAAAGAAGCGTAAATATATGTATGTATGTATTATTTACGAATTGTTTATGTAAAATAGTGAATACTCGCGATTGAGGTCGTGACGGAATTTTATTGTTAAATTATTTCAAATTTGCCGTAAAGACCAAACCGATCAGGTATTTATCGAAAAATAATTATATCGTGGAAATAGTGAAAGTGTATTTAAATTGATTCTCGTAAACTCTTCTATGTTTTATACACATGATATTTCACAGAGATGGCCATTTATATGAGCTCTTCAAATACGGGGTAGCCAGAGGTAACAGATCGCCACAATAGAGGCCAGAGGTAACTAATATCAAATCAGAATCAACTAAGGTTCCACAAACACTCATACCCAAGATAATGTAGAAAAAGTTGTTTTTCTACAAAGACCCATCCGAAAATAGAACTTGATACCGCATGAAAACCGGTGTACTCCACTCCTCCACGGAGGTCATCAAATACATATGGATAAATTTGAATACTCAAGTGTTTTAATAGGTAAAGCTGGAATATTGATAATGTAGCTCTTTCGTTATCTGTATTAAAATAAATTGGTTCAAAACTACATTTTGTAGTTAAAAATACTGCATTTTACTTCTCTTAAATTAAAACTTTCTCGTGTGTGTTTTACACAAATATTACACCGTATGCGCAAATATTAACATGTATATTTTATTTTTCATTCATTAATTGGCATTTTTCATCGACTTCAAACAAAAAGAGAGTTCCCAATACAATAATATTATTATCAAGTAATATTATTGAAAACATAATATATTCACGTATAATAATCTATTACGGCTTCCAAACAAATACACCATATGTTACATGTATGTGTATTTGTAAGTGTCCACGCTTTTCTCTGATACTACTTTCTCTTCGAACCACCTTTCACCGGAGACTGTTTATGGGGATAACCTGACAGGTGGTGAGTCTGTCGCCTTTTTCATGTTCAAGGCAACGATACACATCGTACATAAGTTTTGTAAAAACTCATTGGTACATAAGTTTTGTAAAAACTCACAAGCCTACCAACGGGCATCGAACTCGCATCTCGTAACTCGAATTCCGATCACGCAACCACTCGGAAAGTGAGTGCAAGGTATCTAACGCTGCGATCGCCAATCCGTTTCAGAAGCGTTACGATTATGGCGCATTCTGCGGGGAGGCCTAAGTCAAATTGTAGACATTTATAGATCATTATGTGTGTATGTATGAATGAAAATCTGAGGTTCAGTTTCGAAGTCTTTTTGGAATATATTTTCCCAAGTATTAATTATTTTCTTATTACATTATCACACATCTTTGTAACTTGTAAAACGCCAAGAAAACTTTTGATCCTAAACATAAACTTGAGGCTGATAAGTTAATTATATTACATGTTTACAGAGAATTCCGATTTAGAGAAAATACATGAGTTAGGCTCAAAAAAAAGTATTCGTGACGTGCTTTGTTTGATTCTAAGAACGATACCTAAAATGTGGTAATATTTTTCCAATTACTAGGTTATTCAAAAAGAAGGTAATGTTAGGCGGTTGAAAATGAGTTTTCTTATTGAATAGGTATAGAATTGTAATAAAATCTCTTTAGTTATAGTGTAAGTATCTGACTGGTTTTTATAACACTAAATAGATTATATAAGCCTAAATAGGTCTCTATGAAGGGTGGGTCAAAAGGACTTAATTGTCTAGATCTCTTTCTAGCTCAGTTTTGCGAAAATTCCTAAAGATATAAATAAAAAGATAAAAATAAAAATATTTAAAAAAATAAAACGATTTCACCTCTAGACGATTTCACTATGGCGATTATAGCAAGTGTGATAATATGTTTGGCGTAGGGCGTCATTTTATAGCACTCATTTCTCTTGCCCAAAGTGGAGTCTGAGCTAATTTCTGTTCGTCTGAGGAAATCTTAATTTTTTCTAATTATTTATACTTGAATACTCAAGTCTCTACTTCATACCAGTATTTTACAAGATCAAGATCTTCGCATTGATCAAAATAATACCGCATTTGATTACCATGCTTAATATAATTTATTTTAATTAAATTAAAGGCTTTAGTTATAAATGTAAGTATTTAAGTGGGAAAAGGTTGGGTCGACAAAAGTATTATACTGAAAATCGTGATTAGAATCTCCGTAATCCCCTTTTAGATTTCATTTGTATGTAACGTTAATAAAATCTTAACATTACAGATAACATTGCAATTAAAGTATTATACAAGGAGGATTTTTATTCAAATAGGTGTTATAGATGTACAACGAATTGTAAATAAAACACTTGTAGATACTTAGTAATTCACATTTGAGCAGCATAAGGCCTTATAGTTCTAACGGAATAATAATAACAACCCTTCCAAGAAGTTGCGACAAAGTTTGTACCGCCTATTTGAAAAATAATAAATCGAAATAGTCATAACAACAACTTGTGTAATTCTATAATAATAAATAAATAAATATCTATAAATATCTTCACGCAATTCCCAATACAGGAGTAGACAGTGGTCTAGTCTAGACAATTAAGTCCTTTGACCCACCTTCCACCGAAGATATTATCATTATTATATAAACATCAATCTCTGTACAATATCCCTATTTATTTATAAATACTATATTGTACTTTATCAATATAGCTCATAATATATTACTGTGCACGTAAAATAAATAAATATCTATAAATATCTTCACGCAATTCCCAATACAGGAGTAGACAGTGGTCTAGTCTAGACAATTAAGTCCTTTGACCCACCTTCCACCGAAGATATTATCATTATTATATAAACATCAATCTCTGTACAATATCCCTATTTATTTATAAATACTATATTGTACTTTATCAATATAGCTCATAATATATTACTGTGCACGTAAAATAAATAAATATCTATAAATATCTTCACGCAATTCCCAATACAGGAGAAGACAGTGGTCTAGTCTAGACAATTAAGTCCTTTGACCCACCTTCCACCGAAGATATTATCATTATTATATAAACATCAATCTCTGTACAATATCCCTATTTATTTATAAATACTATATTGTACTCTTTATCAATATAGCTCATAATATATTACTGTGCACGTAAAATAAATAAATGATAGTGGTGGCGTCGGTAATATTTAGCATAAGACTGGACTCTAAGAAAAGTGTTGTGTATAACTTTTATAAAGAGCATTGTAATACAAAGAATTATACTGCTACATTCAAACCACTGCAAACAAACCACAAAAAGTAAACTAAGGAGGATTTCATTATTATCAACAATTAGAATGATCATTTCATATTAACGCGCTAACAAAATTTATTTAAATTAAGGCCACATAACACTGTTTAATCACTCCAGAATGTATTGGGACAGAATGTAATGTCGTTGACGAGCAGGTAGCTCACGTGATGGTAAGTAAGTAATGTAGCAGAGGAATAGCCAGATAGCAGAGATTCCACGGAGGTCGTCAAATTTCTTACATCTACCATGTTGCATCCTATAAATGTACCTTATATATAGATCCTTTTTCGTGGGCGGAACGATATCCGAGTAGTTGGGTGTTCGGAATTTCGAGTCATGCGACCCGAGTTCGATCCCAGGTGGTAGCGAATTTTTACCCTGAATAATGTTATTTAATGTTGGTTTTTCTCTTACGCATATCACGTTTTCATCACTTATAACTAAGCTTTTATTTAAGTCTTATTGTAATTTTATTTATTAGACAGATTAGTAATCATTCACATTGTCTCGTTTTCCTATGGGTGACGTAAAAGGCGATTAAATAAAAACCCTTTAAACGACAGTTGCTACCGATAGATGACGTCACCATCTAGAATACCAGAGCAAAATAATTTAGACGAGTGGTTTTTATATTGAAGGTGGTTTAAGTTCGTGGTGTCTGTTACTTCGATCGACAATCCGCTTGCAAAACGTGAAGGTTATTGTAGTGGTCTTTTACAGGACATTCAATAGGTACAAATAACACTGCTTAAGTATCTTTACGGAGACAAACACAGCAAACTTTCTAATGGACAAACGGAGACCGATTAGTTAGCAACTAACGGACTGTATTTACTTTGTATCGACTTCCTGTTTTGAAAGTTCCTGGTGGTACAAGCTTTCCTCCTGAAAATAGATCTTGGATCTTTACATTCTAATTCCAATCACCATTCACTCGGCTACCGAAGATATTTCATATGCATTAAAAATATGGCAACTTATTTGTATTATCAATGTAAATATAACTCGGTGGCTTCGACACAAATTGCGCTGCAGAAATATTTTCTCTTGGAAGTGATGCACAACGTGGCAGTACTGTGTAAAAGGTCTGCATTTCTCACACGACACACTGTCTTACTATTTAATACTCAACTGGCTTTTTTTTTTTTTGAAATAATCATAATCATAGTTCTCAACATGTTTACCAATATTGTAGTACGAAAATTTCATAACATTTTTTAATCGTTATACACGAAGCAAAGATTTTATTAACACTAAAGAAACAGAATTGCTGCTTATCTAAATTTGTAATTCTAACTAGATGTTTAGGTGTTTAGGTCCTTATTATAGCGCAAGCCAATACATGAGAATGATAAAAATTATTACTAGCTTACGTTTAAATATTCTATAATAGTTTCTGGTTAATAGCCCGGTCTTGAGCTTAGTCTTAAATTGTTTTATATCTTTTTGCTATTTTATCTCATATGGCAGTATATTATATATTTTTATAGATATAGCTTTACAATTGTGATAATAAAATGCGATTGTGATGATAAAATAACGTGGATACCAGCTTCCAATATGTACATTGCTGGCCATATAAAGTGCTCTAAACAAAGGCTTACGAGACTCATGCCATTTAGCCCCTCTTAGATATTTTTTATCGAATAATCTGTCGAATATCGAATAAATGCTCTTCCAGTCAGAACGATGACCCTAAATAAGTAAACCACATTTTAACGTAGATGCAACATACCCATAGTATGCTGCATCGCTGTTTCAAGCGAAGATATTTCTCTGAATTGTCGTAGAACATACACATATCTATAATTTTTTTTGCAAATCTTTTGAAATTTACTCGGTTCACTTTCTAAAACTTTACTTTTAATTCTTTATAAACAGAGACAAAATAGTGGTTATATTTACAATTGTAAAATAAAGTCACGATTGCCGAGTGGTTGGGTGGTCGGAATTTTGAGTCAAGAGATCCGAGTTCGATCCTCAACGGGCCGGTTAAAAACTTATGTACAAATTATATCGTTGGCTTGAACATAAGGACGGCGACAAGCTCACCACCTGTCACGTTGTCCCGAAAATATCTTCGGAGGAAGGTGGGTCGAAGGGACTTAAATGTCTAGACTAGACCTCTGTCTACCCCTGTATTGGGAATTGCGTGAAGATTTTTTTTTTATATATTTACAATTGTTAGTAAATAAAAAGTACTATAATCATACAGCTCTACTCCTCGTGTCATGGTACCAAGAACGCAAATTGCGTTTCTTGTTCTCCTGCCAACTTCAAATGATTTATAAGCAAAGCACTTTATTTATATTAAATTTTTTAACCATTGAAATGCCTTGACGATGTCGCGTTGTAACATTGAAAGAATGTTACCACTCCCTTTCTTGTCGTAGGTGTCGTAATAGGCAACTACGAGAAACAGCCTTGTATATCGTAATAGCAATCAATAGATGGCGAGATAACCATCTCTAAAAATATCAGACCAAAATAATCAGACCGAAGATGGGCAGCAGCGTCTGAGCGTATTTTGGATTGGAATTGGGTGAAGATATTTATTTTATCTATTTGTAATGAAGGTCCTGTGCTATAAAAGATCCCCTGACTTTTACAGACCGTTACAGAAGTAAGTAAACTCTCCTTAGCTTTTCATGGCAGAGCATATAGTCGATACCACAAACTCGCAGAATTCCGGAAAGTAATAAAGGCTTATTTCTTTGGTTATCATTATCTTATGCTTCTGTACTTCACTCAGTGGGTGAGGTAACCGAATGTTCATACGAATATCCTTTCCCTCCCACCTTAGCTTTTCCCATTTTTTCTTATATTTAAAAAAACAGGCTCACATCCCCCGTGTTTTCGTCGGGTGTACATGGGCGAGACCTTCCACCTTCTATAGAAAAAATTAATTCAAATGTCACGAGTAGGGTGATCGGAATTCGAGCCAAGAGACCCGAGTTCGATCGCCAGGTGGTAGGGTCGTACCAAAGGATTTTTCAAAAAACGCCTGATCCACTTAAACTTACGGACTTGGCTTGAACTTACGGACGCAGACAGGCATCACCTTTGACGTTGTCCCAAAATATATCTAAAGGATTTAATAGTCTAGACCTCTATCTACCTCAGTATTGGGAATGGCGTAAAGATTTTTTTTTTTAGTTCAAATCTCATATACAAAATGTTTTCTGTGCAGAAATTATATTTGTAAACACCCATAACTCTGTCTCAATTTGGAAATCAATTTATCTTACAGCCCTTGTTGTAAATGTAGACCATTTAGCAGCTACATTCTGAACTACAATAAATTAGAATAGTTATTGCATAGTCGTCATTATCTTTATTTAAATTTATAACAGTACAGCCTCTGCTAGACACATCTGTCATTCACAAAAGATTATAATAGAAATCGGTCTTGACACATCTGTATTAATCAACACTTCGGAACATTGTGTAGGTTGTGGCTCCATCTCTTGGGATGTCATTAGTTGTTGTCGATTCATGGATGTTTATACGTATGTATGAATATTTGTCTATGTAAATATAAATGCATTTATCGATATTGTACCGTTACTTTTTACTTTAAAACGGTGATAGGTTCACCACCTGTCACTGTGTAAGCTCCAAATAAGTTTCGGTGAAAAGTCGAAATGTCTTCATTGCCTACCTTATGAAAAATTGCGTGTAGATAAAATGTGTAAAAAATAGCAAAATTTAAGTTTTGTTCAAAAAGTATTAAATACATTATAAAAAAATCTGTCGCCATAGTTACATCCTTAATGTCCCAGAGATAATATTTGGAATAAAATATTCCTTTCAACAAAAAGGTTATTTTCCTTACAACTCGAAGGTTATATGTATAAACAAATAAAGTCCACAAAAGTTTTACCCTTTTTTAATTAGAATACAAAGAATGGCTTGTAAAAAATAAAAACCAATTTAACTTTGTCACAAAGTTATGATCAAATCTAAGGTTTAAATCTTGCAACATGTTTCTTACACTATAACCCAGTGTTTTTATTTTTTATTTAATGAAAATATACATCTGCATGGATTATTTCTATTACGCCTTTTATTCTGCCTATGTATCAAAACGTAATATCATACAAAAAAGAAAAAGAAAACAAAAGACGTATATTAGTTAATTTTTTGTTAGACGCTTATTTCTGTCAAAGCGGTTAGTGGTCACATAATGCTGAACGTTAACATCTTATTTCTCTGTTAAAGTCTTGGAGACATCCGGTCAGTTAAAAAGGTGCAGAAAAATGTTAATGATTTCGATCAATAACTATTTGTTGTGTTGTATCGTGTGGTTTCGTAAAATTATATCGTTGGCTGGGACACAAAGGCGAGGACGGGCTCACCACCTGTCAAAATATCTTCGCAGAAAGTGGTTCGAAGGGACTTAATTGTCTAGACTAGAACTCTGTCTACCCCTGTATTGGGAATGTTATGAAGATATTTTTTATCAGCAATCATAAATTAAATTGAAGAGATAAAAGTTAAAATTTCCACTGACACGGGCGGGATTCGAACCCGCGACTTTCGCCGATCCGTGATGACGCTCTTACCTCCGAGCCACCGTGTCTTACACGGGTACTTCTCTTTAATTTATTCACATAAAATAAATTTTAAAAAATAAATTCATAAAGTTATATTACACTGGTAGAGCCACGCATCAGCATTTGATGTTGCGTGAAAGTGCCGGCTGGACCGGGGAATTACCATGACGTCACAGAATACCGGCGTGAAGTAGAAGTCTAACAAACTTCTGCGTTTCGTCTGCTGAGTGCAGGTAACCGGAGGCCAAAACACCCCTCCCCAATTTTGGGGAATGCACTCTAAGGGAGGCAACACATCTGCTATGCCTCTGGTATTGCGGGTGTTCATGGGCGGCGGTAATCTCTAACCATCACGTGAGCCACCTGCTCGTTTGCCTCCCTTTTCTAAAAAAATCTATCAGCCAGTTATGTAGCATACAATAATTTTTAATCTAATCTAAAAAGTATCTACAAAAATTCTTAACAAACATTTCCAAAATGACAACGAAAGCTACGTGTAGCGTGCATTAAATAGAATTCAATTGCATTCAAAAAGTCCGTAGCTTTATAAAATTGTATTTAACAGAGCACCGAGAAATGTCAGGCTGTAATAATATATAATCAAAACGTTTTAACGGCCCTTTAATTCAGTGGGTGAAAGTATTTCCTACTAGCATATGTCCGTGACTTCGTTCCCAAATATAAAAAATGTGAATTTGTACAAAAGAAACGAGGCGCGGCCGAATACATAACCCGTGTTCGCTTCTAGGTTGGTACTGGTTGATTATCGGTACAGGGGTAGGCAGAAGTCTAGACAATGAAGTCATTGGGACCCACGTAAATATATATTTGAATTGGGGGGGGGGTGTGGACCACCGGTTATCTGCACTCACCAGACGAAACGCAGAAGTTTGTTAGACTTTACGCCGGTATTCTGTCAGCTCGTGGTACTTCCCCGGTCGAACCGGCCCATTCATGCAACAACAAAAGCTGATGCGTGGCTCTACTACTGTTTCGTTTAAAATAAATATACATTATGCCGTGTGGTAACAGCGTAAGAATATACAGGTAGCTCTTTCTACCCGTGGTCTTATGCCATTTATACTTAGTTACTAGCCCTCAGGTCATGATAAATTCTTACGCTGATATCACATGACAATCAGCTCATAAATAGTCTAACAAATTTTACGTAAATATATTAACAAGTTATTTCGAGTGAATACATATAACACTGAGTGAAAAGCCAAAAGGGACCGCTTTGAAGTATTGTCACGTATTTCTAAGTATATTTCATTGTTGCGGAAAATATATTTTGGCCGTCGTGACTGGCTTCGAATTCATTCATTAAGTTTTATTGTAGATTTTTTGGATCAGATGGTCAGCTAAATTTTCCACCTGATAAATGGTTATCGTCCATGGAAGCGGACGGCATAGAATTATTGTCACGGATGCGAAGGCAAGTGATATTAATAAGGGTACAATAAGTGTCTCATAGACAAAAAAGTGGGGGTACTTTGTGAAGGTGTGGGGACACTGGGTGTATTGTTTTGTATTGGTTTCGAGGTGGAGGACATTAAATTTCTTCCATCAAAGTTTTTATGAAACATTTTTTTCTTTTTTAGTCGGTTTAATTATTTATTTTATTCATTTATTTATTTTTCCGAAACAAACAACTTTTTATATACAATAAAAACATACAATGAGGTTAGTACATAACTCAAGACAGTTTCCAGCCGGACAAGGAGGTGGTTGACGATGAGAATTCGTGGTTGTGACTTATTAAGAATATTATCATTTAGGTGTTACGCCTTATGAATCAAATTTAATCAAATTATTTATTTATCAAAAAAAAATATACATTCGTTTACCGATACTAATTTTTGAATCTTTCACCGTTTCGTAATGAGATTCCCCTAATGGAGAAAAACGAGCAAACTCCGTAGGTATCCTCTTTAAATTGATATAATTATGTTTAAATTGGTATAATTTTTATATATTAACACATAAAGAGACGCTGAAATTTGGTGGTCCAAGGGGAGCTATGGTGGTCCAAGAGGAGCTATGAGGTACGAGGCTGATCAGGGACAAGTGGTCTCGCTCAAGAGATATACGGGTACGTGAGTCACTCATAGAGTTATCTCCAAGTCACGCATGTGGGCAAAAAAAAATATCTTCACGCAATTCCCAATACAGGGGTAGACAGAGGTCAAGTCTAGACAATTAAGTCCCTTTGACCCACCTTCCACCGAAGACATTTTCGGGACAACGTGACAGGTGGTGAGCCCGTCGCCGCCTTTATGTCCAAGCCAACGATGAAATTCGTACATAAGTTTTTGAAAAACTCATTGGTACTGCCACCTGGGGATCGAACTCGTGTCTCTCGACTCGAAATTCCGACCCAACAACTCGGCTATCGTGACTTTTCGTGACGCATGTGGGCAAACTTCGACAATTTGCTCAGATGGTCATCAAAAATGAGTTTTCCATTATGGCTATAAGTAAATACAATCGAACAACATCACGTACATTACTTTAATTCCGAAGTAAACAGTGGCCTAACCACTTCCGATATGGAAACAGAAACAACGAAGCTGCACAGACACTGACCCGAAACGATGCAGAAAAAGTGTATTTTTTAGATTGACGAGTTCTTAAAAAATTTAACCCGAGGCCTCAAAACTGTTGACACCTAGAAATTCAGTGTATAACTCGACCATTAAATCAAAATTTAAGGTAAAATATGTGTGCTTACTCGAGATTGACCGAGACTACCATTCGAATACCATGTGAGCAAATTGCTCGAAGAGAAGAGAGTCAATAGTACTCGCATACCTAGACGTGCATATATAAAGAAAATGATGAATATGAAAGAAGCGAAAGAACAATCGATCGGTCACTTAGTGATTTTTTCTCTCTGGCTACCCCGTCAGGGACTATGCGTGATGATAAGTAAGTAAGTTTATATGCGGGTAAATTCCCTATTAATTAAATATGTTTATGCGGTAGCCTATAATTTTTTACGAGGAAAAGGCCGCGCTGGAGATAGAATTGCAAATGTAATTTTAGCACTCGACATGTTTTGTTATTCAACTAAATTAATCCTGTTAACCGTCCCCCATTTGAGGTCATTTCGCCATCCGCCGGAAAAATTAGAGTTATCCGCCATTTTCCTCAATCGCTTTTTAACACCCCTAAATATAAAACATTTATGTTATACAGTAAATTATTATTTGCATATTATTATATTATTATTATTTATCTTCACGCACAATCCCTGACAGGGTAGCCAGAGAGAACAGATCGCCAAGTGTCACGATCCCTACATACTTCTTTCGCTTCTTTCAGATTCATCATCTTCTTCATACATGCACGTCAAGAGAGGGGAGCCTCTTCGAGCAATTTGCTCACATGATCTTCGAAAGTTAGTCTCGGTCTACCTCGACACCTTTTAATATAAACTTTCGCGCTATATATTTTCTTCACCATTCGGTCTTCACTCATTCGCACAACGTGCCCAAACCATCGAAGCACGCCCTTATCCATTTTTGAGACAAGGTCATCTTTCTAACCTGCCATATTGCGAATCTCTTCGTTTCGCTTTCGGTCGGCCATGGTAAGGCCGCACATTTTACAAAGAGATCGCATCTCCACTGCATTTAACCTGATTTTATGCTTCTTCTGGCATACCCAGGTTTCGCTGCCATATAACAAAGTCGGTACCAACACTGCGTTATGTATTGCAAGGCGTGCACTTTTCACAACGCTTTGCCTTTTGATTAACGCAGTCAGGGCACCCTTGACTTTGTTCCCGGCAGCGACACGCCTGTCCACATCTAAATCACATCTTTCATCCCGGCTAAACGCACTCCTCAAGTATACAATTTCATTCACCTGTTCTAGACATTCCTGATTTACCCAAATTTCGCACTTCGTTCTTTCTTCGTCCCTTTCAAATACCAGAACCTTAGTTTTATTAGCATTCAAACGGAGACCATTAAATCAAAATTTAAGGTAAAATATGTGTGCTTACTCGAGATTGACCGAGACTAACATTCGAATACCATGTGAGCAAATTGCTCGAAGAGAAGAGAGTCAATAGTACTCGCATACCTAGACGTGTATATATAAAGAAAATGATGAATATGAAAGAAGCGAAAGAACAATCGATCGGTCACTTAGTGATTTTTTCTCTCTGGCTACCCCGTCAGGGACTATGCGTGATGATAAGTAAGTAAGTTTATATGCAGGTAAATACCCTATTAATTAAATATGTTTATGCGGTAGCCTATAATTTTTTACGAGGAAAAGGCCGCGCTGGAGATAGAATTGCAAATGTAATTTTAGCACTCGACATGTTTTGTTATTCAACTAAAGTAATCCTGTTAACCGTCCCCCATTTGAGGCCATTTCGCCATCCGCCGGAAAAATTAGAGTTTATCCGCCATTTTCCTCAATCGCTTTTTAACACCCCTAAATATAAAACATTTATGTTATACAGTAAATTATTATTTGCATATTATTATATTATTATTATTATTTATCTTCACGCACAATCCCTGACAGGGTAGCCAGAGAACAGATCGCCAAGTGTCACGATCCCTACATACTTCTTTTCGCTTCTTTCAGATTCATCATCTCTTTCATACTGATGACCTCAGTGTCATCGAGGTCCGAGTCTGGCGTACCAATCACGGCGTCACCCCCGGATCCCTCACTAAGATCATCACACGCATACATCTCTCTATAAAATTCGCTCCATCGCTGCATGACGTCCGATTTTTCTGAGAGGACGTCATTGGTTCCCGAAAGCACTTTATTCATTCTTAAGGCTGTCGCACCACTCCGGGTCCTTCCAACCTCTTTCCAGAAGAGTTTGGAGTTCTCCTTGAAGTTGTGCGACAACCTTTCATCCGCTTCCATTCTACTCCTTTCACGCACTTCCTCAATCAATGCTTTCTCAAGATCCACAAAAGCACAGAAAATCTTCTGGTTAGCAGCCAGAAGCTTCTCCGTGATCATGCGGAGAGAAAACATTTGACCGTGCATCCTCTTCCAGGTCTAAATCCGCATTGTGCCTCCCATAGAAATCTTTCCGATTTATCTTGCATCCTACGTGTCAAAACCTTTGAGTAAACTTTACTTGCTAAACTGGTCAAGCTGATCGCCCGATAGTCATAATGTGAACCTTTACCTTTATATAAAGGCACAATGACCGCGGATCGCCAATCATCCGGAACAGCTCCCGTTCGCCAGCACAAATTGCACAGCAGATGAAAGCTGTCCCAGACGCGTGGCCCACCATACTTGACCATTTCAGCAGTAACTCTGTCTAATCCCGCAGCCTTACCACATTTCAAACTTCTAATCGCACATTCAATCTCTTTCATACTGATGACCTCAGTGTCATCGAGGTCCGAGTCTGGCGTACCAATCACGGCGTCACCCCCGGATCCCTCACTAAGATCATCACACGCATACATCTCTCTATAAAATTCGCTCCATCGCTGCATGACGTCCGATTTTTCTGAGAGGACGTCATTGGTTCCCGAAAGCACTTTATTCATTTTTAAGGCTGTCGCACCACTCCGGGTCCTTCCAACCACTTTCCAGAAGAGTTTGGTGTTCTCCTTGAAGTTGTGCGACAACCTTTCATCCGCTTCCATTCTACTCCTTTCACGCACTTCCTCAATCAATGCTTTCGTGTGAACTTTCTGGAGCTTTCTTCTTCTTATTTACAGCTTTTTTCACTTCGTCATTCCACCATGCATCACCCTTTTTACTACTACCTCTTTTCACAGTTCCACACACGTCTTCCGCTGCACTAACCATTCCATCTCTAAGGCTCTGCCATATTTCTTCCACACATTCTTTCCTGACAGCAATGCTGTCCAGCTTTTCGGCTACCCTAGCTTGATATTTATCCCTAGTGTCCGCTTCCTGAAGATTCTAGCTTCGGATGCTACCGACCAACTGTGGTTCTGGTATCGCAGTCCGGTGGCGCCAACCCGCGAACAGACCCCTAAATCTAGTAATCACTAGATAGTGATCCGCTCCCAGGTCAGTCACCTCGGAACACTCGCGTATCCGTCACCTGTTTTCGCAGTCGGTCATCAACCAGGAATAAATCGATCATACTTCTCTCATTCTCTCTTGTTCTATACATATGGATTTTCTTGTGACTAAACATAGTGTTTGTCACAAGAAGACCCTTTTCCTTGCATACAGCCAGTTTAAGCTTGCCAGCATCGTTAACCCTTTTATCGCCAAACATTCCAAGCACCGACTCGTACCCTGGCCGAGCGGTACCAACCCATCCATTCAAATCACCACATACAACAATTCTTTCGTTTCCTCTAACCAAGTCTAGGACTCTAAAAAAGTCACGATAGCCGAGTGTGCGGGTGGTCGAAATTTCAAGTCAATAGACCCGAGTTCGATCCCCAGGTGGCAGTACCAATGAGTTTTTCAAAACTTATGTACGAATTTCATCGTTGGCTTGGACATAAAGATGGCGACAGGCTCACCACCTGTCACGTTGACCCGAAAATATTTTCGGTGGAAGGTGGGTCAAAGGGACTTAATTGTCTAGACTTGACCTCTGTCTACCCCTGTATTGGGAATTGCGTGAAGATATATTTATATTTTTTTTAAGTCTAGGACTTCTCTTACATTCTCCCAAAACTCATCCAGCTCAGCTCTGGACGACGAAGCTACCGGCGCATAAACAGCCAAAAGGAATAACTTCGTCAGTCCCAATTTAAAGCGAACCCAGAGAAGTCTCGAGTTCACAACCTTATATTCAGTCATAACATCGACCAACCGAGACGACAGCAGCACCCCCACTCCCTGGCAGGCGCTCTCGCTCTCCGGGACTCCGGACCATAGAGCTAACGCCCCGCCAGGGAGCTCTTCAGTACCGCTGCCCTTCCGCTTGGTCTCCGACAAACACACGACATCTAATTCTCTTTCTTTCATAATTTCAATCAACTCATTCGTCTTATCTCCCATGCCTCCTCTAACATTCCACGTGCCAACTCTGCACTCCGTCCTCCACCTTCCGCCGTGTCGGGCTGTGCGTGACGGGTGGCGGTCCCCATCGCCGCTTTGCGCGCTGCATTTTACACCAACGGGGATGAACTGGTGTGCGTCGCCTTGGGGGACTGAGCTGTGTAGAATTGCAGCCCTGAAAAGGGCTGGCAGGGGTCGCGACGAGTACGCTTCTACAATGACCCCCATTATTTGCATATTACTTGGAAATACGATTGAAATTTTTATTTTAGTTTTATCTTCACGCATATTCTTAATACTGTAGTAAGCAGATCTAGACAATTAATTTCTTTCGACTCACCGTCTCCGTTTGGGACAACTTGATATATGGAGAGTATGTACACCTTGGCGTGTGGTATCGAGGTATGAATATACTAACTTCGCAAGACACTTGCCATGGAAAACCATAGACTCATTACATGTCACGTTGTTTCATATAAGCTTTGAGAGAACGTATTGGTTAATACGGAAAGATATTATATTACTAAAATTTACGGATAATAGTCACGATAGCCGAGTGTGCGGGTGGTCGAAATTTCAAGTCAATAGACCCGAGTTCGATCCCCAGGTGGCTCGTACGAATGGGTTTTTCAAAAACTTATGTATGAATTACATCGTTGGCTTGGACATAAAGATGGCGACAGGCTCACCACCTGTCACGTTGACCCGAAAATATTTTCGGTGGAAGGTGGGTCGAAAGGACTTCATTGTCTAGACTAGACCACTGTCTACCCTGTATTGGGAATTGCGTGAAGATATATTTATATTTTTTTTTAAGTCTAGGACTTCTCTTACATTCTCCCAAAACTCCTCCAGCTCAGCTCTGGACGACGAAGCTACCGGCGCATAAACAGCCAAAAGGAATAACTTCGTCAGTCCCAATTTAAAGCGAACCCAGAGAAGTCTCGAGTTCACAACCTTATATTCAGTCATAACATCGACCATCCGAGACGACAGCAGCACCCCCACTCCCTGGCAGGCGCTCTCGCTCTCCGGGACTCCGGACCATAGAGCTAACGCCCCGCCAGGGAGCTCTTCAGTACCGCTGCCCTTCCGCTTGGTCTCCGACAAACACACGACATCTAATTCTCTTTCTTTCATAATTTCAATCAACTCATTCGTCTTATCTCCCATGCCTCCTCTAACATTCCACGTGCCAACTCTGCACTCCGTCCTCCACCTTCCGCCGTGTCGGGCTGTGCGTGACGGGTGGCGGTCCTCATCGCCGCTTTACGCGCTGCATTTTACACCAACGGGGATGAACTGGTGTGCGTCGCCTTGGGGGAACTGAGCTGTGTGTAGAATTGCAGCCCTGAAAAGGGCTGGCAGGGGACGCGACGAGTACGCTTCTACAATGACCCCCATTATTTGCATATTACTTGGAAATACGATTGAAATTTTTATTTTAGTTTTATCTTCACGCATATTCTTAATACTGTAGTAAGCAGATCTAGACAATTAATTTCTTTCGACTCACCGTCTCCGTTTGGGACAACTTGATATATGGAGAGTATGTACACCTTGCCGTGTGGTATCGAGGTAAGAATATACTAACTCCCCAAGAGACTTCCCATGGAAAAACCTTAGACTCAACACATGTGACGTTGTTTCATATAAGCTTTGAGAGGACGTTTTGAGAAATACAAAAAAGATATTATATTATTAAAATTTACGGATAATAGTCACGATAGCCGAGTGTGCGGGTGGTCGAAATTTCAAGTCAATAGACCCGAGTTCGATCCCCAGGTGGCTCGTACGAATGGGTTTTTCAAAAACTTATGTACGAATTACATCGTTGGCTTTGACATAAAGATGGCGACAGGCTCACCACCTGTCACGTTGACCCGAAAATATTTTCGGTGGAAGGTGGGTCGAAAGGACTTTATTGTCTAGACTAGACCACTGTCTACCCCTGTATTGGGAATTGCGTGAAGATATTTATTTTTTTAGTTTTATTTATTTTAAAATTTACGGAAAGATATATTACTAAAATTTAAATGATATATAACGTTAAAAAGTGACGATTGCAGAGTGGCTGGGTAATCGGAATTCGAGTCAAGAAGCCCAAGTTCGATCCCATGGTGATTAGCCGGCACCTATGGGTTTTTTCAAACTTATGTGCGGTTTATATCGTTGACTCCAAAAGACCTAGTTGTCTGTTTCTGTCTATATTTTTATATAACGTGACCTTTTGCAGTTTTAGTAAGGTAAAACTGAAATAGAATTTCAAACCTTAACAAAAAATGTTAAAACGATAATTCTAAGCAGCGAATACACTTATGAAGAGGACTTCCTGAGAATTCTACGAAGCTCGCTTTAAAAATAACCATCCTTTATATGAACTACTTTTTAGAATTTGTGAAAACAGCATTAAAATTTGTAAGAAAATTGTGTGAAAGAAGAAGAAAATTTACATTAGAATTTTTTTGTCTCTAAATCTATAAGTTACAAGCAGATATTCATAAAGTACCATATCCTCCACATACCACATTATCAAAATTGTAAAATAATATAAGGTATGATATGATATAATATCATGTAGTCAAGATAGCTGAGTGGTTGCGTAATCGAAATTTGAGTCATTAGAAACGAGTTCGTTCCTCCGGTGGTATAAAAATAAAATATAAATATCTTCACGAAATTCCCAATACAGGGGTAAACAGAGAGTAGACAGAGTATGGAAAAATCCATTGTTACAATCATACCACCTGAGGAGCTAGTAACGATAGCCGAATGGTTGGGTGGTAGGAGTTTCGAGTCAAAAAACTCAAGTTCGATCCCCAAGTGTCCGGCTAGTATCATGAATATGGATGAATGTTTGTACGCAAATTATGTTTGGTCATAAGCTTAGAAAATTAGTTAAGTTTATAATTGTCCAGCGTTCAGTTAACCCAGTATTGAGAATTTAATTCAGAATCGTCATTTAGAAACGTAATGTTCACCAGGTTTTGTTCAATTGAAATTCATTACCCTATTAGTGCGAGATAAATCTTCCACATCTTCAACCTCATTTGTGAACTTGAAATATTTTATACAATCGTCTTATACCCTGGAATTGAAAAAGTGCACAGCAAACAAATCTTATTACCTCATCTGCAATATCAAATGTAAGATTGTAAAAGTTAACTAATTTTCCTTATCTTTCTATTAGTCAATTTCTCTTCAGAACTTTGATAGAGTGCGCTTCGCATCATTCCAGTTTACAACAATATTAGCTTCAGAGATAGTCTAGTAGAATATTTTTGGTCTGTGACAATTCAACGTTAAGTTAAAAGTTAATGTATTTTTAATGATGAAATGAAGAGATTCATAGAATGCGACGTTTAAAAAATGATCTTATTACTAAAATGAATAATGGGATTGTTGCGATTGTTTGCGCACGTTGTGAGAATGAGTGAAGTCTTAATGGTCAAGAATACATGTAGCGCGAAAGTTACTATTTAAAAGGTCAAGAGTGCTCGGACACCTAGATGCCCATAAAGAAAATAATGAATTTGAAAGAAGTGAAAGAGGTATGTAAGGTTCGTGACACTTGGCGATTTGATCTCTGTGGCTACCCCGCCAGGGACTATGTGTGAAGGTATTATTATTCGATCTACGTGGACGAGTGGAATCACGGTTTCACCAGAGGTACACACAGAAGTGCTGAGTTCGATTCCCGGATGGGACAATGTAGAAAAACCACTTTTCTTGCATTTTCTCGGATCTCGGTGTCTGTGGTCCCTTGTTGTTTCCGATTCAGTACCATAAGCATAATGTTTGTATATATTTACTATAAATGTTGACAAGTCAATGTAATAGCCGAGTGGTTTAGAGATCAGAATTACGAGTCAAGGGACCCAAGTTCGATCCCCAGGTGGCAGGCTCGTACCAATTGGTTTTTCAATAACTTATGTACGAATTATATCGTTGGCTTGGACATAAAGACGGCGACGGGCTCACCATCTGTCAAGTTGTCCCGAAAATATCTTCGGTCTAGACTAGGCTACTTTCTAACCCTGTATTGGGAATTGCATTTATGCATTTATTATTTTTATTTATTGTATATATATTTATTTATTCTTTCTTTTTGTTATTCCTAATATAGCATAGTCAAAGGACTAGACATTTTTAGTCATTTCAACTCAATTCACCAGATCTTAATTTGGGACAGCATGAGATATGGAGAGTCTGTCGCCGTCATAATGTCCAGAGCAATGATACAATTTGTACATTTGTTTTGAAAAAGAAACCTCTAAAACCATCCATCTGGGGATCAAACCAGGATCTCCTAAGAAGTTTCGAAAAACTTTTCGGTAATAGCCTTCCCTCTGGGAAACAAACTCGATTCTTCTCAAGATTCTTTACTTATTCAGCAAATATCAAGTAAAATAAGTTATTAACTTTTATGTTACTTAATTATTGTCCTTGGTTACCATGAAAATCTATGAACAAATGACATACCTTCAATGCTATAATTTAGGAACATTGCTGTGATTGAATGGACGCGTTAAGTATTCAAACCCGTAACCCCTAACTCCGACGGTAAAGGCTACTATTACTATCAACTCAGCTATCGGGCCGACTAATTCTTGTTTAATTATAATACTTTCTTATTTAGTTTAAAAATATTAATTACATTGTACAGATACACATTTCAATATAATAAGCATATAATCGCATAATCAAATGCTCTGTATTTCTTAATAATAAGCTAAACAGAAAATACATAGGATTAGAAAATTTAAGGATATAATTGAAATCGTGACTGAGTTATTCTATATTCGTCGTTTTAATTCAGCGTATATTTCAGGCTCGT
>JAGSMR010000030.1:13215000-13247500 GCA_029286605.1 Sericinus montela | reverse complement strand
AAATCCCGCAATCTCAACAGACTGCGGGATTACCTTCTCGAAAAATGCCGACCGGTAGACTATTGCTGATTTCAAATATTTTCACCTTTTACGACACCCATTGGAAGAAAATATTCAAATTTTTAGTATGTGTATTGCCTTTCCCCTTCCTCCCACATCATTTTGGGCTGATATTTAAATATATAAGTCAAGCTTGTTTAATTTTTTAACATCGTTAAACACGAGACATTTTTGATAAAGTTAGTAAATAAATTTTTCGTGTGTTTTCACGATAAAATGTTTATTTATACGAAATTAACTTTGTTTATCGGATCAAGGTGAAAATCGGGTTAGCAGCCCACCAGGCGAGTGACTTCTTTGGCCCATAATACCTGCTAACAATTTAAATGGAGGGTATTTAAAAATCGTGTTTTAATTGTGATAAGAGCACGACTATTATCTTATTTATGTACATTATTCTACATACTTCGTTCTTATCTCTACATAGATCGACATTTGTATCTTTGTGATGCAAAATGAAGTCGCGATAGCCGAGTTGTTGGGTGGTCGGAATTTCGAGTCGAGAGACCCGAGTTCGATCCCCAGGTGGCAGTACCAATGAGTTTTTCAAAAACTTATGTACGAATTTTATCGTTGACTTGGACATAAAGGCGGCGACGGGATCACCACCTGTCACGTTGTCCCGAAAATATCTTCGGTGGAAGGTGGGTCAAAGGGACTTAATTGTCTAGACTTGACCTCTGTCTACCCCTGTATTGGGAATTGCGTGATGCAAAACTAGTCAAAGATAAAATAAAAAAAACGCGTTTCGTCTCACGCAACGGACAGCAGCCGTTGATAAACATTACATTTAAGAATGCTGGTATAGAACATAGAGCTTAGATGAAGCAAAGGTCCAGACAATTAAGTACCTTCGACCCACCTTTCACCGAAGACATTCTTAGGAAAATGTGACAGGTCGCCTCCTATTGACCAAGCCTACGATATTAATCGGACATAATTTTTTTAAAAAAACTCTTTGGTACGAGACTACACCTGGTATTTCGCCTATTTAAATCCTATAAGAAAGACTAAACATGAAAGAAGAAGAAGGCAAAAGTATACGTGTAGAAATACGATTTACATGTCACGTAAGATATAAACCTTATAAAATGCATTTGACCGGCGCATTATGCATTCAAGGAATCGGTGGAGAACTTCACATAATTCATGCACCTTCTTCCTTCTTCCTTCAGTTTCTTATTGCATTTGGATTATTAAATGCCATTGCGAAAATTAAAAAAAATTATAAAATTTTGTTCACGCTATTCCCAAACTAGGGTAGACAGAGGTCCAGACAATCAAGTTGATCCACTATATAAATCTCAAATAAGTTTAGAAATAACTAATTGATTCGTGCCTACCACGGGGATATCGAATATAAGTATCTCTATGTAATTAGCATTAAAACCTGTAAATTTTGTAATAAAGTAGTAGAAACAATGCCTCCCAAGTCCATATGAACAAAACTGCGATGCGATTCCTGCGGAAGGGGATTTAAAACGATTTATGTATCCGATTGAGCTGCGCTGTATTGTACACGGTTTTGTACAGTTGCAGTTATATGATAATAAATAGTAAAAAAAAATTCTATATTTTTTTGACATTGATTTGATTAACAAAGGTCTAGACAATCAAATCCTTTCGGCCCACCTTTAAGTGGTGAGGAGAATGGTGATATTGTCGCGGTCCAATATGTGTCCAAGTCAACGATATAAATCACACATAAGTTTCTGATAACCCCATTCATACACGCCTACCATCTGGGGATCGAACTCGGGTCTCTTGACTTGAATTCCGATCACCCAACCACTCGGCTTTCGTACAACCATGATACTAAAAATAGGTGGATAAAGTCATCGACCTAATAGCCTATATGCTGAACACAAGCTGAACACTTAACTGATAACAAATGAAAGAAATATTTATTTTAAACTTTATTAGCACAAGATAGTCACGATAGCCGAGTAGAAGGGTGGTCGGAATTTCGAGTCGTGAGACCCGAGTTCGATCCCCAGATGGCAGTATCAATGGGTTTTTTCAAAAACCTAAGTACGATTCATATCGTTGGCTTGGACATAAAGACGGCGATGGGCTCACCACCTGTCACATTGTCCCGAAAATATCTTCGGTGGAAGGTGGGTCGAAGGGACTTAATTGTCTAGACTAGACCTCTGTCTACCCTTGTATTGGGAATGGCCTGAAGATATTTTTTATATATTTTTATATTAGCACAAAAATGTACAAAATGTCAGACTTAATGCCTTAAGGCATTCTCTAACGGGTCTACCTTTGGTTCAAGCAGAGAATCAAATCATAAAATGGAATTTTATATAAAAACCAAAATATTCATAGTATGTAATTCTACATCCCCTAACGCTTATCCAATAATGGGTAGATCTGTGACCCGTAAATATATCTTCTTTCGCATACAAAAAATATCAGATACTGGTTGCAACGGCATCTTGAAGCATCATATTATACGGCAAACATTCATATTCATTATGCAAATTTTTACCCATAGCAGGACTCGAACGTAAATTGCTTATTATTAAAGTCAGCATCACTGCCAACGAGACTATCGGATAGTTAAATTGTATCAAATAAAGATTATTTTGTAATACAATTGATTCGTCTGTTGTTGCTTCGGGCAAATTGTTGCATAATAAATCAACGCAGCCTCGGCAGAAGATATACCTGGTGCAGCTACAGATCTAATTTGCATACTTGATTAAAAAAAACTCTTTTATTTTTTAAACTAATTTCTAATTCTGATTACATAGCTCCATTGAATAATGAAAATATTATTATAAAGCAATGTAATCAGAACAGGATTTAATTTAATAAATAAATGAGATATTTAAATAATTAAGCAGGGAAAGATTGTGTTGATTTTTTAATTTTTATTAACAAAAATCCCCGATATATTTTACTCGAGTCATGGAAGTTTGTCTGTATATATAAATATTTATCTAAGGGAGCTTGGACACTAAGATGGCGACAGGCTCGCCACCAGTAACGTCATCACAATCAAAGTTTTGGTGAAAAGTGGGTGGAAAAAATTTCTTTGTTCAAGTTGCCACTGGGGACAAAAAAACAGAAAAACCTGGAAGGACAATTGTTTAAATTTCAATACTGCTATGTTACCATCAAATATATTACTTTCTTACTTATCGTGAGCAATGACCTGATAAGAACTGGTAACACCGAAAGAATTAATCATCCCTTTGCTTCCCTTGGGGGCGAATTAAAAAAGCCTTGAAATTTAAAATGGTGGTAGACTGATATATTTTGAAATACTAGACAAAATACTAGACCGAAATTGTTTATATCAGTAACGGGCAGCTGCATGTAAAGTGTGAGTTTTAAGTTGTACTTGCCAAGGATAGTGATTGTGGAAAATTCTCCTTCTAGGGGTAACCAATATTCTGCAGTTGACTCTAACAGGCCGGTATGTATGGCTTAATAATATGGCCTCAAGTGAAAAGCCGCAACAACAATGGCTACAGTCAGATAGCAGGCTAACGGTCTCGAAAAAATGCCAGACCAAAATTATGAGACCGATAACGGACTTCAGCGTCATCAACGGATCAAGATATCTGGTGACGCGACCGCCATTCCGCTTGCCAAGCTTGGCGATTATGAAAACACACCCACGGGAGAGACCTATATCTAGTTGAGGACTATCATCGACGACCTCAATGGACGAGTGGTGTACACACCCGTTTTGGGATCGGAGCAATGTGTGTGATGTTATCCCTATCTATGTATGTATTTATTACTATTACAGGCCGTTATGTATGTATGATAGATATATAATGTCAATGTTTCATTAACAAGATACTGCGTATGTAATTGCAAACCAATTTATTTGTTCTTAGTTACTTAGAACAGACTTAACCGTCAAGATCTTTCGTATTCACGACAACAACGTTTAATTTATTACACGTCTAAGCATCGGGTAAGGCGCTTTACATAGTTCAGCTAGAGTAGACTTTAGTATATTATGATAGACATTTGATAATATAGAATGTAATATAGTGTAGTAGTGTAATGTACTTTCGTAAATCTGCGCGCCAAGCCTGGCGATTATAGCAAATCCTCCTCACGGCAGAGCCTTTCACCTTTAAGTTTTAATTTATTCATCTTCACGCCTTTTCTAATACTGAGTAGTCACATATATAGACAATTTAGATCCACATGATATTAAGCTAACATTTACCGTGTGGTATCGGTCTAAAAACATGCCAAAAATAAAGGGGTTTATTCCCGTGGGTGTCGTAAAAGGCGACTAAAGAAAAAGCATTAAAAAGACAATTGGACACCGATGGCAGGCTAGACATCTCCAAAAATACCAGGCCAAATTTCGGTAGACCTGTGACGGACAGCGTATAAGGGGCAAGGTGTCTGAGTACGCTAACCCGCTTCCCAAGCGTGGCGGAAAAGGGCCTAGGTTTTTATATAGGGAACATATAGGGAATTTTTTCCTAAAGAGCAACTATTGATTTGATAAATAAATTAAAATCTTGCTCATTTACTGTCGTAATTCATGGGCCTAGATTGTACAGTACAGTACTCAATTCCTCTAAAACATATACTTCTTCTTGTCTTCTTCGTACATCTTCCTACAATTTTCCTGATTGAGGTATACAGAGATCCAAACAATAAAATCCTTCTGACACTCTTTTCACCGAAGCTTTTGGGACTAACAGGTGGTGAACCCATCGCCGTCTTAGCGTCAAGCTAACGGTAAAACATAATTTTACATACATATATAAATATTCTAATATACATCTTTACATATCTACAAGCTAATGTTTGTATATACACAATAATATCAGTATTCGATCCCGCAAGATTTTAGACTAGTAGTAAGGGGCCTTACATACAATATTCATATTATCGAGGTATATATTCTTATATGTATATTTCTAGTCGTTCTCATACAAATTATAACTTAATTTTATCGAAATGTTTTTAATTTTTAAACTTTATGTCATATTTGAATTTGCATCTATCAACAAACATTTATTTTTATGCTCAGGTGGTCAGGCAGAAATCGCTTAAAGCGATTTGATCACCGATTTTAGTCTTAAGCTCTCTGGAATTAACAAGCAAGTGTAGTGGTTGGGTGATCGGAATTCTTGTCGAGAGAGTTATTTATTTATTTATTATTTAATGAACCTTACAAAACAATAAAGGAACATAAGGCGAACTTAATGCTAAAAGCATTCTCTGTCAGTCAACCTTAAGGTAGTGGGAAAACATTGAAGGCGGTTATATATAATATAAATAATAGATATAAGTTTATTAAGTAACAAGAATTATTATAAATATATATTAATACACATACACAAACATAAATACATAAAGACACACACACATATATATATATATATATATATATATATATATATATATATATATATATATATATATATATATATATATATATATATATATATATATATATATATATATATATATATATATATATATATATATATATATATATATATATATATATATATATATATATATATATATATATATATATATATATTTATATATATATATATATATATATATATGTAGGGATTATCCTGATTAAATGAAATAATTGGTTTTCAACTCACTTCAGTCTTTTATTTTCACTTTTACTATTTTAGAATATTAATTTCGTCTTATCACTTTCTTCTTCCTTTCACGTACGCCATTCGTCTCCTCTCTCCCTCACACATCATTCTATCTCATCTCATTCATTTCAATCAATCATTATGTCATATCTTCCCTCTTAGTCTCACTTATCCTTTCTCTCACTCATTTACACATCCTACACTCGGCCATCCTGCTTTCATATCTGTCCTCAGATATGGTTTACATTTTAATAAAAAACTTTATTTTTAATCTAGTAGGAACATAGATTACATCATCACTAACTTAATTAGTACTTAAATAAACTAAACTTTTAAAAGAAAATAACACCTTATGGTGTAACACGTTGTTACTTTATAACACAAAAACAACAATTAAAATATCCTACTTTAACATTCATTCTTCATCCACTCTTACACATACTGCTGAAAAACTATCAAAAATTAGTGTTCACCTGAAACATACAAAAATATTAAGACACATTAATCATCATCTCCAGGCCACCTCTTCATCAAATCAGCTGAGCTTGATGTCTTGTTCGGCCCTTCTGTAGTGTCGTACACCTTCTCCACATCATAGCGGTCATTTCGTTTTATCTTCACTACTTTGTAAGGTCCAAAAAACTTCGGTTTCAGTTTCAACCCTGGTCCAAACTGCGTTCTCTTGATAGCAACTAGCTCATCTAGCTCGTACTTGTTGCTGTCCTTCCTTTTCCTATCATAGGTCTTTCTGTTTTCTTCCTGTACTTTCTGGATTTGTTCTTTGGCCTTCTGCCTCAGTTCTTCTCTCTGTTCGTTGTGTTGTTCTGCTAGCTCTTGTTGCAGTAGTTCAACAATTTGTAGGTCATCTTTACATTTCATCTTTGAGCCCACCATCAACTCAAAAGGTGTGGTATCTGTACTCCTCTGGTATGTGTTGTTCAGCGCTCTCTGTACTCTGCTCATGTTTGTACCACAACGATTTGTCCTCTATACACAGCTTCGTAAACATTGGAGTGAGTATGCGGTGAACCCTCTCCACCTGACCTTTCCTCGTGGTGCTCCCGTCGTGATCTTCGCATGCTCTATGTTTTCATCTAGACAGTATTTCGTGAAGTCGCCACTCGTGAATGCTGTTCCTCTATCAGTTATGATTCTGGTAGGGTTGCCAAATATCTGCTGGTGTGCTTGCATCTTCGTCAGTACTTCTGCGGATGTTGTCGACCTCGTGGGGTAAAGCCACACAAACTTCGTAAAGGCATCAATCACTGTCAAAATATGATTGTACTGCTTCCTCGTCTCCGTGAGTGGTCCTATGTGATCTAAATGAAGGGTATGCAGGGGTGTTCCTTCTTTATTGATTGGATTTGCAATCTTTGCGTAGTCTTTGATATACTTTCTGAAGTATGAAGTTAATCCAATAAAACTCATCACCTGTTTTGTGTTCTTTGGTTCTGGGAATCTCACCACAGCGTCTATCTTCTCACGGCTGGGTCGTACTTCTCCGTCTTTGATACGATGTCCTAGGAACTCAATCTCTTCATTTAAAAGCCTTGCCTTCTTCCAATTTATCTCTAGACCATAATCAGCTGCCACATTCAGAACTTGCTGTAGTCTTTCCACGGCTTCGACCTCGCTGATTGCTGGAATAATAATATCGTCTATAAATATAATCATCACATTCTTTGCTATTAGATCACTGAATATAATCGTTATAAATCTCATGAAACACTTAGGCGATGAAGTCAATCCAAATGGTGCCCTCAGAAAATCGAACTGCCCATGATGCGTCACAAATGATGTGTATGGCACTGACTCCTCGCTCACCTTCAAATGAAAAAATCCGTTTTTGAGATCTAATACGCTAAATATCTTGCCGTCTTTCAGTTTGTCAATCACGTCATCTATGATTGGCAAAGGGAATTCATCTTTAAGAATCTTCTTGTTTAGTAGCTTGTAGTCGACACAGACTCTAGTAGTGTCATCTTTCTTCTCGAGCAACACCAGGGGACTAGCATATTCAGAAAAACTTACCCGCGCAATGCCTTTCTCTATCCACTCCTCTACCTGGTCTTCCACTAACTTTTGCTCCGTCAACGCCAGCCGTCGTGGGCGTTGGCCAACTGGGATGTCGTCCTTCAACACAATCTTCAATTGTACTGGTGCTTCTTTAGTTTGGCACGGTTTGTAATCCAATACCATTTGCTCCACCTGCTCTCGAGTGTTTACACCTGCTGCACAACCTGTTAACTCAATTTGGTTAGCAAAACAATCAACTCTCTTCCACCATTCATCATCTTTCGGGTACAACTTCGCCTCTCCATCACATAACACCATCACTAATTCACTCAGAAATTCTTGCCCTAAAATAACCGTAAACGGCATACAGTCTCTAGGCACTACATGGAATGTCACGTCTTCGTAGAGCTCTCCGTCGATCGTCACGTTAGCACGAAACTGTCCGCTCGATTTCACCTTTGTTTGGCCAAGTCCAGATATCACCAAGTTGTCGTCGTATTTCTCGATGTTAAACGCCATAAACTGGTCGTCGGCCACTAGATTCGCACATAATCCTGTGTCTAGTAATGTCTTGACTTGAAAACCACACATTTCCATCATTTTCATGGGTTTTTTCTGCACTTTCAACTTAAACTCGTCTTTGTTATTGTTTTGAATGTGAAACATTCCGCCATGTTCTCCGTTTTCATTGTCAAACGTGAGCTCTCGCTCCTCATTGGCTGTTGTCGTGTTTTGACAATCACTTGCAAACATGGCCGCCCTCGGCTTCATGTTTGGTTGGTCGAATCTTCGAGGCGTCGTCTTATTGGCTGGCACCCGGCGCCGCCAAATTTGAATGCATTTCCGCCGCTTCCGCTGCCAACAGCGCCATCACGTCTAGCGGAGGATTGTGGAACCTCGACTTTGCAATGCTTACTCAAATGTCCGAATGCATTACAGCGAAAACACTTGATTCCTGTGGGACAGTCGCTCGCCATATGGTCATTCTCCCCACAGTTGTAGCACCGTCTCCGCTGCTGACCACCTGTCTGCTGTTTGCCACTCGTCGTTGGTCGTCTCGAACCTTGTCGCTCGCTGGTCTCCTTTGGTGCAGAGCTTCTTTTAGCCTCTGACCTCTCCTTCATTTGTTCATACAGCTTTAATCTATCTTTGAGTACTGAGTATGTAACAGCGCCATAAAGTATAGTCTTGTTTACTTCACTATCTTGAATGCCCTCAACAATGTACTGTATTGCCACATTGTCATTGAACCTAGCGCGCTTGCCCATCTCCTTCATCTTTAGCATGTACTGTATGTAGGTTTCACCAGGTTCCTTCTTCCTAGCTGCCATCAGCTCATGCATCTCTTTGCTGTTGATCTTTTCAGGGAACTCTTGTAACAATGCCGCTTTCAGTTCTTTGAAGCCTTTGAACACCTTCTCCGTCTTTAACCATAGTGCTGCTGTACCTTCTAGTGATCTTCTTGCAATAATGAGCTGCTGCTGAGGTGTCCAATTGAATATTTCTGCGTTGTCCTCAATGTCTTCTGCCCACTTCACAGCAGAATAGGTATCGTCATCGCCGTTGAATTTGGTTATGTTGTAGAATCCGTCTAAATAGGTTGCAAACAACTTCTCCGGTTTTTCCGTCTTATCAGTCGTCTTTTCTGATTCCGTCGTCATTGTGATTGTATCGTCTTCTTTGGTTTATTCGTCTTTTCGTCTTTGAGGTTATGAAAAAAAGCCACGCCGGTCACGTCGTAAAAATTTTGGGATGATCCCGGACGAGCCCCCAAAATTTGTAGGGATTATCCTGATTAAATGAAATAATTGGTTTTTCAACTCACTTCAGTCTTTTATTTTCACTTTTACTATTTTAGAATATTAATTTCGTCTTATCACTTTCTTCTTCCTTTCACGTACGCCATTCGTCTCCTCTCTCCCTCACACATCATTCTATCTCATCTCATTCATCTCAATCAATCATTATGTCATATCTTCCCTCTTAGTCTCACTTATCCTTTCTCTCACTCATTTACACATCCTACATATATATATATATATATATATATATATATATATATATATATATATATATATATATATATATATATATATATATATATATATATATATATATATATATATATATATATATATATATATATATATATATATATATATATGGGCTGTCGGACCGTAATTTTGTTTTATTTTTCTTATTGAAAGCCACTTCACCTTCACCTTCCTCCTATCACTTTCTCACACTTGAGAAGGTGATAGGTGGTATACTACACTGCGGTTACGTATTCTTGTACAGGCAAAATGCTTAAATGCTTAATCTTGTTACAATATAATTATTACAATAAAAATATATTACAATAAAAATAATACAAAAAATATTACACAAAATGATGCGCCTCAGTGTGACAATTTCAGGAGATGATTCCGAATGTTATATACGAATGTGTGCTTGCTTGTGGGTCGTCTCAGTTTTTCAGGTAGCCCATTCCAGAGTCGCGCGGCTTGAAAAGCAAACGATGAAGAAGCGAAACCTGATCGGTGAATTGGAATAAAAAGTGTCAGAGACTCAGAGGATCGTAGCTGTCTTTTATGAGTGTCGCGCAGAAATTGGAGTTTACATTTCAAATATTCCGGATAGTGATTATCATAAAGAATCTAAAAACAGTGGATTGTATCCTGACTTGTCTTCGTTGGCGAATGGGAAGCAATTTCAGCTGAGAACGGAAGATATGATCAAACTTGCGAAGACAAAATATGAAGCGGATACAATTATTAATGAGACGTTCCAGCTTGTCTAAGTAAACTTCATTAAGATCAGGATAACACACATCAGCATAATCGATGATGGGTAAAATAATAGATTGCACTAGAGTTATCTTTACCTTGACGGGGAGAAAGTTACGAAGGCGATTGAGTACATTCAAATTGGCGATAACTGACCTACTAATATTTTGCACCTGTGTTGACCAACTCAAAGTTGTGTCAAAGTATACACCCAAATTTTTGACAGAGTTTGAATAAGGAATTATAGCGCCGTCAAGCATGACAGGTGAAACACTGCTATCGCTTAGTTTAGACAACTGTTGAGCACTACCAATTATTATTGCTTGACATTTATTTGGATTCACTTGAATGCCAAATCTGCGAGACCACTCGATTAGATTAGCCAGGTCCAAATTCAATTTTTCTATTGCGCTGTCGATTACATCTACTTTAGTTTGAATATAGACTTGTAAGTAATCGGCATAAAAATGATAAGAGCAGCTTAATTGTGAATAGAGAAAGTTAATAAAAATTGAAAACATTAGTGGGGATAATATTCCACCCTATGGAACGCCAGACGAGCGTTTACACCAATCAGATACATTATGACCACTACGAACAGCTTGTTGGCGTTCACAGAGGTAAGATGAAAACCAGTCTACAGTGGAGGAGGAAAATTGTAGATGACAGAGCATGGCAAGGAGGATATCGTGGTCAACCATGTTGAAAGCATTAGTAAAATCAATTAAAACCAGTATCGTGACCTTTCTATCCTCCATGCCTTCCCGAATATCCTCTGTGACTTTAAGAAGTGCGGTGGTTGTGCTATGTCTAGGACGAAAACCGGATTGAAATTCAGAAAGCAAAGCGTTTTTAAAAGTGAAAGCTGAAGTTTGTTGGTGAACAATAGACTCAAGAAGTTTTGATAAAAAAGGTAAAATAGAAATTGGTCTAAAGTTGTTAAGCTGTGTGGGGTTCGCTACTTTAGGAAGAGGGATTACATAAGCTTTACGCCATTCTGAAGGAAAAATCCCAGACGACAGAGATGAATTGATGATATGAGTAATGACTGGGAGTACATGTTCAATAACCAAAGAGATCATTGCACGACTCACATTATCGCAGCCCACCGCCTTTGATTTAACAGATATGAAAGTTTTATGAACTTCGTCAACAGAGACAAGCGAGAAAGAAAAAGGTGTATGCAGAGGTTTGGCCAAGGAATTAATTTCTGAAATTGTTTGGAACTTAACAGTGGGCGAGAGTGAAGAACCGGAAGAAAAATGACAGTTTAGATCGTTAAGAGGAAAAGAGATGTTATGGTCAATTACTGAGTGTTTAACTATACCGTAAGAACGCAGAAATTTCCATATGTCGGCCGAAGAAGAATTGGAAATATTGTCGTGAAAGTAACTACGCTTAGCTGTCCTTACCATCTGGTTGCACCTATTACGAGCTTTTTTATAGGCACACCAGCTGTCATTACACCTGTCACGCTTGAACTTCCTAAAAGCCCTATCACGTCGAGTCATCGCCATTCGTACTGCCTTCGTGATCCACGGGGCTGGTGGTCGCCTGACTCTCACAGCTTGTAGTGGAGCATGGGCATCGAATAATTTCATTACAAGATTATTAAACAAGGCAACTTTATTATCTAACGATGACGCACCATATACCGGCGCGAAATCAATATTGGAGGCATCATTCATTAAAACAACATGGTTAACTTTGGAGAAGTTACGGAATACACTAATTTCAGGTTTAGTTTTGACTGATTTTAACTTATATGCAAGGTAAATTAAATCATGGTGCGAAAAACCAGGAGCTGACAACTGACCATGTTTGGTATTGTGTTGGGGAGAGGAAGTAATAATCAAGTCAAGCAAGGTATCTGGAGAATCGGGATTATGGTGAGTAGGAGAGCAGGGAAGAATGGATAAATTTACTCAAGATAAAATATTGAGAAGCTTAGCTCTACGAGAAGAAGGCTTAAGAAGGTCAGTATTAAAGTCACCCATGATAATGTGATGCGTATAGTCCACACAAACTGATTCCAAAACAGATTCCAGGCTGGAAAAATAGTCAATAGCTGGAGGGCAGTAAACAACACCAAGTACAAGCTTAGTATGCTTTACCTGAATTTCAAGGAAAAGATATTCAGCAGAGGCAGATGGAGAGGGCAACGAAGCAATAATGGAATATGGAATATTAGAGCGTAAGTAAATTGCAACGCCACCACCACCTCTGCCAACTCTATCACTTCTTATTAAAACATACCCAGGTAAGCTGTAAGATAAAGTAGAAAGCGGCGGCGTAAGCCAGCTCTCAGAAATAAGAATGGCCTGCACATATGAAGGAGAGGAGGAAAAAGCATCTAAAATATCAGAAGAGATGAGAAGGTATACTCTGTGCATTCATATGGCAAATGTTAAATGTTGAAGTACAGTTGTCTAAACAGTTACACAGCAAGGCACGTAGTGTTTCAGGCTCGTCAAAAGAATATAAGCTTAAAAATGAATCACAAGCAGAATGGAACGAGTCATCATCAGATATCATAATATATCAAATAAAAAAATAAGATATATAATAAAATAAATAAATATAAATATATAATAATAATATATAAATGTAACTAAATTAAGCACTAACAAAGTAAAAACAACACAAAAAATCAAAATGAATACCCACTCATCCCGCCGGTTAACCTGGAGAGACATTGATTAACAATGCAAAAAAAACTACAAACTATGTAATAAAATAGAGTACTAACGAATACAGGGTAGTGTAACAAATTTAAAGGACTAAAAAGGTAAATATTACAAATCAAATAATAAAAAATTGGTTATATAATTATAAGACGCTTACCTAAATATACGTAAAAGTAAAATAAGTTTATGAAATAATCTATGCCCTAAGTTTGATCGATATAGAAATCGTTAACCACAAATTGTAAAGTGTTATGTCTATGACGACAAATAATGACTGATAAGTTCTGACAGCTGACAATGACAAAAGGTTTACAACTGTGAAATTGAATCTGACAATTTAAACAACAACAATATAACAGTGAGAATAAAAACAAAACAAAAGTGTCGTTATAGAATCAAAATGTTAGAAATTAAATTACTCAACGTGAAAAACTTATCATAAAGTTACTGAAACCAATATAATTAAAACTCGAAAGAAATAGTTTAGTATATAAATAATTTAGTAGCAAAATGAAGTGTTAAACTTAAATTATACACATTGAAACAGTTGAAAACGTAGAAAAAAAAGTTATAAGTACATACAAAACTTATTTCTTGTTTCGAGTAGATCTCTTGCTTTTAAAATGCTGGTCTGATGTCTTCGCTGCCACAGGAGAGTTGGTATGACTCTTCGGCATCGTCATGACAGAAGCCGTTTGTCCTTCCGAGGCTATAGCATATTTTGAAAGTTCCTCTTTGCAATCGATACGGTGACACGAGCCATCATGAGCCTTAATGATCACATTCCCATCGACAGTCCAGCAATTGTGGATGCCCAGACGCTTAAGGGGCAGCAAGAACAGTGATTGTTGGTAACGAGTTAAGAACTCAGATACAACAACGCCCGTGCCTTTTAGACTAACCTTTTTTTTTTTTTTTCAAATTAAGGATCTTAATAAAGGATCACAGAAACGCACCAAAACAGACCGGCGTTTGCCTTCAGTGGGTTTGCCTAGATGATGGCATACTCTTAACCCACTAGATGAGAAGTGTTGAAGCCCCAGTTTTTCCTTACAAAGTTTTAAAAAATAGTCAGGAAGGTCGCCTTCAATAGCTTCAGGAACGCCGTGAAATAAGATATATTTTCTCATGTGCCTCATTTCAATTATGTTAATAGATTTAGCACTCAGATATTTGCTGCCGCAGTAAATTCATTATACTCCAAACCTGTTTTTTGAACTCTTGAAACTCCTCTTGAAGACGAAAAGTAGAAGCCGATGTTTGTGGTGTTGAAGAATTAAGTAGCACTTCAAATTCTGACAGTATCTTTAATAGATTTGTCTCTATAGCCTGCTGATTTTCAACAATAGTGTCATATGAAGCCATGACGATAGTTAATAGTACTATAGTAATAGTAGTTTTAACGAATTTTGAGGTTAACCGGTGGGGCGATAAGAATATGTAAAAATTACGACATAAATTTATGTGCTGAATATACTATGGGGTATAAATGTAAATAAACTTTAATTGTACATATGAATAAAGAACAAATAACCACTGTAAGTTATTTTTACTCAATTATTATATGGGAGCACTGTGTCTACTTTTTAAACGCCTACCGCCGAAAAAAAATGTTAAAGGAGACCTGAGTTCGATGTCCAAGTGGTAGACTCGTACTAATGGTTTTTTTTTAATTTATGTACTATTTATATCGTCGGCTTCGACATAAAGACGGCGACAGACTCACTATCGATCACATGGTCCCAAAAGATATTTTCGGTGAAAGGTGGTTGAGAGGACTTAATTGACTAGACCTCTATCTACCCCAGCATTGGGAATGGTATTTTATCGAAATATTTTTAATCGTTAAACTGTATTTGTTGTATAAGAAAGTGCATTTTTTTCTGTTAAAATTTATTACTACCTACGTAAATTAAAAATTAAAAAGAAGTATTCATTTTTATACTTGGTTTAGGCAGAAATTGCTTAAAGTTATATGATCACTGATTGTCGCCTTTAATTCTTTGAATATATAACAATAAAACAAAGGTTCTGGTATTTGAAGGGGACGAAGAAAGAACGAAGTGCGAAATTTGGGTAAATCAGGAATGTCTAGAACAGGTGAATGAAATTGTATACTTGGGGAGTGCGTTTAGCCGGGATGGAAGATGTGATTTAGATGTGGACAGGCGTGTCGCTGCCGGGAACAAAGTCAATGGTGCCCTGACTGCGTTAATCAAAAGGCAAGGCGTTGTGAAAAGTGCACGCCTTGCAATACATAACGCAGTGTTGGGCCTTACCATGGCCGACCGAAAGCGAAACGAAGAGATTCGCAATATGGCAGGTTTGAAAGATGATGATATCTCAAAAATAGATAAGGGCGTGCTTCGATGGTTTGGGCACGTTGAGCGTATGAGTGAAGAACGAATCGTTAAGAAATAATATAGCGCGTAAGTTAATATTAAAAGGTGTCGAGGTAGACCGAGACTAACTTTCGAAGACCATGTGAGCAAATTGCTCGAAGAGGGGAGGGTCAAGAGAACTCGGATACCTAGACGTGCATGTATGAAGAAGATGATGAATCTGAAAGAAGCGAAAGAAGTATGTAGGGATCGTGACACTTTGCGGTCTGTTCTCTCTGGCAACCCCGTCAGGGATTGTGCGTGAAGATAAATAAAATAATAAATATAAATATATAACAAGCAGTTCTATACTAGTGTGTAGAGCTTTTTCAACGACTTATTAAGTAAGATTCGAAATTCGAGTCAAGACCCGATTTCGATCCCCAGGGGGTAGGCTCGTACCAATGGGTTTTAAAATCTTACTATATTTAACTTATTATGTTTAAAGTGGCTTGGACCCATAAAAGACAACGACAGACTCACTACCTGTCATGTTATCTTGAAAAATATCTTCGGTGGAAGCTTGATCGAAAGGACTAAATTGTCTAGATCTCTGTCTACCCCAGATCTAGGAATGGTGTCAAGATTTTTTTTAGTTCTTTAGTAAATATTCGATTAATAATTATCTCTATTATATATCAATACTTATATCACAAGGTTCAATTACTGTTATCAACTATTGAAATTTCCAACACATACTTTTTTCTTCAAAATCTATATGTAATAACTTTAATGACATATTTGACATGCCGTTGCAAAACAAAGAACAAACTGATAAAAATAAATCTTCATATAGCTGTCACATTGACAACGAAACAACATTTCAAATACCACAAAGCAATCAAAAATTTAAACTTTTATTTATAACTGGCAACGTTACAATATTTACAAAAAAAATACTCGTAAAGAAATAAAAAGCAGTTTTCATGCCTAACTTGGAACTGAGTAGACAGAAGTTGATAGATTTTTTTGTTAGAAATGACGTGCTTTGAAGTTGGTTTGTTCAATTAGTTATTTTTGTTAAATAAATTTAAAAAAATCTCCCAGTATACTAATAGAAAATCAGGAAATTGTATATTCACCTTGGTAAGCATACAAAGCCTTAAATCAATCAGTCATTTTGAAGGGGATTAAAATCATATTTAAAAGCTTCCGTAACGTAGAAACTAACATACCAAACTAATAAAAGCGTGTTAATAGGTCCTGCCTTAAATCTAATGTTTTGCTTATTGTTTTTGGATAGAACATGGATGAAAAATACAGCTTTTTTATTATCATTATTTAATTTAATAAAATAATAATTAATATCATCGGGTAGAGAGAGATCTAGACAATTTTTTTTATAGAAAAGGGAGGCAAACGAGCAGGTGGCTCACGTGATGGTAAGTGATTACCGCCGCCCATGAACGCCCGCAATACCAGAGGCATAGCAGATGCGTCGCCTGCCTTAGAGTGCCCCTCCCCCAGAATTGGGGAGGGGATTGTGTAGGCCACCGGTTACCTGCACTCACCAGACGAAACGCAGAAGTTTGTTAGACTTCTACTTCACGTCGATATTCTGTGAGGTCGTGGTACTTCCTCGGTCGAGCCGGCCCATTCATGCAACAACAAAAGCTGATGCGTGGCTCTACCACTGTTATTTAGTCCTTTCGACCCACTATTTGATGAAGACATTTTTGGAACAATTTGTCAGGTGAAGAACCTGTCGCCGTTTTCATCTCCAAGGCAAGTCCATAAATAGCAGATAAGATTTTGAGAAACCCCGAGTATACCGCCTGAATATCTAACGCCTGAATATCTAATTCCGATCACACAACCACACGGCTAACGTGACTAATAATTCTTAAAACCAATAATAGAGAATATTCTTTTACTTAAAATGAACGCAGGGCCAGCGGCTTAAAGCAATTTTCCTAGACGAATGAATAAACTACATTTAAAGAGAAAAATCAAGGTTCATCAAGCCACAATTTTTTATTTTTCTTTGTGATTTAAAAAAAGTAAGATCATTATGCTTGTCACGATAGCCGAGTGGTTGGGTGGTCGGAATTTCGAGTCAAGTTCGATCCCCAGCTGGCAGGCTCGTACCAATGGGTTTTTAAAAAAAATAACTTATGTACGAATTATATCGTTGGCTTGGACATAAAGACGGCGACTGGCTTACCACCTTTCACGTTGTCCCGAAAATATCTTCGGTGGAAGGTGGGTCCAAGGGACTTAATTGTCTAAACTAGACCTCTGTCTACCCCTGTATTTTATCATTATACTAATAAACCTGTTTTCCTAGTCAAGCCTTAGCTTAGAGGTAAGTAAGGATCGTGACACTTGGCTGTCTATTCTATCTGGCTATATATCAGGGAATATGCATGAAGATATTTATTTTATTATTATATTTTTAGCCTCGAAGAAGCGAAGGCAGGTTGCGCAACTACCGGGTCGTTAAATCACTTACAGCAATGATTGAAACACTTGCATTAAGTAAAGAGTTTTATGACCTTACTAATGGAAGCCTGAACTATATTCATTTACTTACATGATCACTTATTATTTTATTCCGGTATAGGTATTTGGTATTATAATTAAAAAGACTTAATATGCAATTTAAACTACGTAATAAAAAGTAGTTGAAATTGCTTACTTAACCATAGTGAAAGCTTTTCTCATTTAAAATGAATGTTAGTTACTAAAGCTTTTTTACTAATTAGTAACTTGGAATAACTAAGTGTGGATTTGTATCCAGCTCATTATATATTCAAAACATCACTCAGCTCTATTTCACTCCATTCACTATCGCTCGAATTAAATAGTTTTGCTATTTCATTGATTTCTCTTAATTAACATTATTACTTAATTGATTATAGTGTTTCAGACTGTGCGCTTAAAATATGTAATAAAAATAAGAATTATAAACACTTTAGGCAAGTGCGGAACACCGGCGGACACGCCAGTTTTCAACGTGTCACCGTCTATGAGGCACGGGTTCGATTCCCTGACGGGTAATTGATAACAAACCAATTTTTCTCGGGTTTGAGTGCTTATAATGACACTTTTGTTTGCGATGCTATAACACGCGTGCGTTAGCAGCTTACTTTGGGATCAAAGCAAGGGATGTGATGTCTTCCCTGTATATGTATGGATGATTTCTCTTTGAAGATTATTGTGACTCAGGCTGTGCGAAAATATGTTAGTTATAACAAGTCTTAACCTCCAGGGAAAAGCGGTGTACATAATAGTTTTCATGGCGTCGCCATCTCTAAGGTCTCGGTTTCGATTCCCGGTCGGATCAATATAGAAAAACATTTAAACTAAACCCTTAGGACAATTTAATAGCCAATATTTCAAGCGAAATTAAGACAAATAATAATACATTATTAGGAAACATAACTCGTGTATAAAGTTAGGTAATTAAAACTGTGTTGAAATTATTTAATGCGGTTTTACAATAATTTGCAAATTTTATTCGTCGTGTAGTTAAGGCGTCAGAATATACCACCATCCATCATTCCCATTGGTTGGGATATGAAATCACTTCACGGAATAGTGATAAAGTGAGGTGGGTATAACACGAGCAAAATTAAGCAGACCGCTTATGCTACGATCGACAAATCCGCAATTCAAGTATGCCAATTCAAGGCCTATGTTCTGCAGACAGTACCTACGTACGGTATGTAAGTAAGTTAAGTAATATTTTACTATATTTCAATTCCAAAAGCAATATTCTTTGATGTGTTTTATTATTTAAACTATGAAGATATTGAATTTTGAATCCCTTGATATTATTATGTCTCAGTTGTCTCAAACTTTGTAAATGAAATACAGTTGTTATTGTTAAAATAATTACATTGTGAAAAATTATATTACGGCTCGTTAAAATTGTCTGCCACAAGCTTTCAGAACTTACTAAATTGGTATTGACAAGGACTTACAGGACTTTTGTCTCTATTGAGGGAATTTTTGTCCATTATTTGCGATCTTATCTTTTATCTATAACGGAGCATTACTAACCGAAAACTATCGATACGATCGCTTATTGCAAGCGATACAGCCTTTGAAGCTTAGATTTACAGGATTTGCTGATTTGCAGAGCAAAACATTTGTGTAGTAATAAAAAAAAACCTAATTTCCTTTTTAAAGGTTGCGTGAACTCATAAGCGTCAATTTCCACTTACCAAGAGAACCGAATGGGTTCGTTTGTCACCTATTCCTATTTTTAATAAAAAAATAGACCCATCTCCAAGAATCATGCCAGACGGCATAGACAGACAGAGCTGATGGCATATTATTACAAACTTTTATGCCTCATCGCTTCTGTAAGGTTCATCACTTGCTGCATTTGCCATACTCAACGATTCTTGAATCTTTTTTCATTACATAATACATATCTGTAAAGGTTGACTGCACGGCATAAGCCTTTTTTATTTTTTATTTGCAATAATTTCGATATTAGTTAGGCGCATTAGCGATCGCTAAGACGCTGCTGCCCGTCATCGGTTTACTGAAGTTTAACCTAGTATCCATCCATTGCCATCAGTCGGTAACCATTTTGAATTTCGGTATTTTCAATGTTTATACCTAAAACTTAGATAAAGACAGGGAATGGTGTATTCTTACGCCGTAACTTTACATTATCTTCACTTAAATATATATTTTGATTTGTCTTGTCTCTACGTCTGTCGGTATGAACTTATGGCTTAGATAATTAAACACATAATTTAGTTTCGAAGATCGCTTATAAACTCTGTTTCATATAGTTGGAATTAAACTCGGCGTGTGGCGATCATAGCAAACGCTCCCTTTACAGTAGAGATCTATAGTTACTCTGCCTAAATTTGTTCAGTCAATCAACAGATCCATTTTTTTAATGGGACCAACTTAAATGTACAGCCTTACAAACAAAAAAGAATTTCCAGTTTACATAGGATGGAGTTAACTCTTCCATTTTTGAAGTCTACGAACTTTTTCTTTATCCATCTCCAACGGATTGATCGGATTTCGAATCATCACCCGTGTTCGATCCCCAGGTGGTAGGCTCGTACCATAACGTTTTTTAAAAATTTATGAACGACTTATATCTTTAGATATTAAGACAGCGACAGGCTCGCCAGACGTCACATTATATCAAAAACTGTCTTCGGTGAAAGTTGGGTCGAAAGGAAATAATTGTATGGACGTGTGTCTACCCCATTAATGGGAATAGTTTGATGATATTTATTATTTTATTTCTTTTTCCACTCCATTCAAAGATTTTTATTCTTTCATTAACCTTGACTCACGACTCGTGTAACCAATTGTAATCGATAGTATGGTGACGAAACTGACCCAGCTTACGTATGATGCGTCTCTGTCAAGGTTGGCATGAACATTAACTTCTACGTTCCATATCACTGACCTAGAATTTGGGGCGCCAGACAGTCTCGTATCAACGCCGTGATGAGGGCAAGTTGCCTTGTCGAGGGCAAGTTTGGATTCATCTGAATCAACTGAAAAACTTGTTTGACAACTTTTTTCCGTAGCCGTGATAGTATGTTGTAAGAATGAAAAAAGGAAACAAATTTGAAACTATAACACAACACAGAAGTGTATGTTTGTTATTCCAAGTTAACAACTTTTCACTAAATGATTAATATGAACGTACATGCGGTATTTGCATAAAAAATCATTATAAAATATTTTTATCTTTTTAAATTAAATAAATTTTGTCTGTTTGTCGATATGTTTGTTCCGGCTAAACACTAAAACGGCTGGACTGAATTTAACGGGACTCTTACTGGCAGATAGCTGATATTATATGGAGTAACTTAGGCTTTCATTTATTATTCATTAAATCAAAATCGTTAGGGGCAGCCAGTATAACATTTAATACGCACTATATTTATACATTGGTACGTTGGGCTAAAGCAATGAAAAGGCGTAGACATTATGCTACAGCAATGTAGCTTTAGTTCTGAAAATAATATCGCAGCCCTTGTCGAATCTCGGGAACAGCTAAATAAATCAGCAGAAAAAAAGAACCCGTGCGGTTGGGTAATGAAGAGACCCAAGTTTGATACCTAGAAGGTAGGCTGGTACCAAAGAGTATTTTCAAAACTTATCTACGATTTGTAACTATATTAATTTATTTTAAAAATGAGAACAAGTGATTTGTAGCAAAAAATTTGTGTAGTGTAATTTGGCGATCCATAAATGTTGAATTTAAATTTATCTAATGCCGTACTTGAAAGGTTAATCTGCGGGCAAAATTGTTAGGGGCAGCTTGTATAACATATAATTCGCACTATTTTATACATTGGTACGTTGGACTACAGCTATGAAAAGGCGTAGGCATAATGCTGCAGCAATCTAGCTTCAGTTCTGATATTATATCGCAGCCCTCGTCGAATTTCGGGAACAGCTAAATAAAACAGCAGAAAAAAAAGAACCCGTGCGGTTGGGTGATCGGAATTCGAGTAAAGAGATCAAAGTTCGATACCCAGAAGGTAGGCTGGTACCAAACAGTTTGGTCAAAACTTTATGTACGATTGATAATTATATTAATTTATTTCAAAAATGAGAACAAAGTGACTTGTAGTAAAAGATTTGTGTAGTGTAATTTGGCGACCCATAAATGTTGAACTTCTTATCTAATGCAGTACTTGACCTATTTCTGTGCTTCAAAAGCTACGCCTCAAAATGACCTTTTAGTTCGGCAATTTGGCAAAGTTATATAGAGTATCTTTATCAGTAGTAACTATGAGTACATTTTTTCACGCTATTCTCAATACTGAAGTGGAGGAGGTACAGACAATTAAGTACTTTTAACCAACCTTTCACAAAAGATAATTTTAATACAACGTGACAGATGGTGAGCCTATCGCCGTATTTATGTTTCACTAGATAATATTCTTCTCCTAAGAAGGATTTGCAAAAATCACCAAGCTTGACAGGTTTGGACACATTGAGCGAATGGTCGAGGTAGGCCGAGACTAACTTTTGAAGATAAGATATATAAGATAAGATATATAAGATAAGATATATATAAGATAAGATATATAAGATAAGATATATAAGATAAGATATATATAAGATAAGATATATAAGATAAGATATATATAAGATAAGATATATAAGATAAGATATATAAGATAAGATATATAAGATAAGATATATATAAGATAAGATATATAAGATAAGATATATAAGATAAGATATATATAAGATAAGATATATATAAGATAAGATATATAAGATAAGATATATATAAGATAAGATATATATAAGATAAGATATATAAGATAAGATATATAAGATAAGATATATAAGATAAGATATATATAAGATAAGATATATAAGATAAGATATATATAAGATAAGATATATATAAGATAAGATATATAAGATAAGATATATAAGATAAGATATATAAGATAAGATATATATAAGATAAGATATATAAGATAAGATATATAAGATAAGATATATATAAGATAAGATATATAAGATAAGATATATAAGATAAGATATATATAAGATAAGATATATAAGATAAGATATATATAAGATAAGATATATAAGATAAGATATATAAGATAAGATATATAAGATAAGATATATATAAGATAAGATATATAAGATAAGATATATAAGATAAGATATATATAAGATAAGATATATAAGATAAGATATATATAAGATAAGATATATATAAGATAAGATATATAAGATAAGATATATATAAGATAAGATATATATAAGATAAGATATATATAAGATAAGATATATAAGATAAGATATATATAAGATAAGATATATATAAGATAAGATATATAAGATAAGATATATATAAGATAAGATATATAAGATAAGATATATAAGATAAGATATATAAGATAAGATATATAAGATAAGATATATATAAGATAAGATATATATAAGATAAGATATATATAAGATAAGATATATATAAGATAAGATATATATAAGATAAGATATATAAGATAAGATATATATAAGATAAGATATATATAAGATAAGATATATAAGATAAGATATATATAAGATAAGATATATAAGATAAGATATATAAGATAAGATATATATAAGATAAGATATATATAAGATAAGATATATAAGATAAGATATATATAAGATAAGATATATAAGATAAGATATATAAGATAAGATATATAAGATAAGATATATATAAGATAAGATATATATAAGATAAGATATATAAGATAAGATATATAAGATAAGATATATATAAGATAAGATATATAAGATAAGATATATAAGATAAGATATATAAGATAAGATATATATAAGATAAGATATATATAAGATAAGATATATAAGATAAGATATATAAGATAAGATATATAAGATAAGATATATATAAGATAAGATATATAAGATAAGATATATAAGATAAGATATATAAGATAAGATATATAAGATAAGATATATAAGATAAGATATATATAAGATAAGATATATAAGATAAGATATATATAAGATAAGATATATAAGATAAGATATAAGGCGTGAAGATAAATAATAATAATAATAATAACCATGCTTGATATGAGACAACTCACCTTAATTTGATGTTTTTAAGAGTTATCCGATTAGTAAGTATTTTTTTGAACAACGTGACAAATGATGAGCCTGTCGTTATCTTTATGCTCACCTCAACTATGTTAAGTATAAATTATACATTATACATAAGTTTTGTCAAAACTTAGCTTACCACGTTAGCCCGTAGCATCTGGGGTTCGAACTTGTATCTCTTGACTCGAATTCCGATCGCCCAACCACTCAGCTATCATGACTTTTACTAAAACATTTAGTTTTACGAAAAAGTCTTGATAGCTGAGTACAACGTGACAAATGATGAGCCTGTCGTTATCTTTATGCTCACCTCAACTATGTTAAGTATAAATTATACATTATACATAAGTTTTGTCAAAACTTAGCTTACCACGTTAGCCCCTAACATCTGGGGTTCGAACTTGTATCTCTTGACTCGAATTCCGATCGCCCAACCACTCAGCTATCATGACTTTTTAGTAAAACTAAATAAGAATTTGTTTAATTCTTAGTACAAAATTCTAACAACAAAATATTTAATTGTTAATAAAATATATTTTTTCGGATGGTTACGGCGTAAAAATATACCACCCTACTCATCGCATTGGTGTCGTAAGAGGCGACTATGGAAATACCTTGGAAATGTAATTGGCTACTATAACCATCTCGACACTGTACCAAAAAATATACATATGTAAATATGTAATATTCTCGCCATTCTTAATGCAGGGGTAGACAGAGTTCGAGACAGTAAGTACGGGAGTTGACGGTCAAACATAGAACCTTCGTGTCTGCCTTCCAGTTTTCAGTATAACGCTTTACTTATCCATACGAGCTAACCTTATCTATTACTTATAGTTTAGGAGGATAGGACCCTTTTACATAGCCTGCCATTAAAAAACAAAAAAATATTTTTTTGAATTCGCTAAATCACCTCTACGTGAAAAAGATTTAAAATCGTTACAGCCTCGGTTTATTTGTTTTATAAACCGCTCTCGTTGTACCTTTAAAGAAACACTTAACTTGAAAGCTTTTCTTTAAAAGAAAGCTTTGTCGTATATGAAAAAGTTTATGGTTTTGAAAATAAAAACAAACACCAAAAATATACATATGTAAATATGTAATATTCACGCCATTCTTAATGCAGGGGTAGACAGATTTCGAGACAATAAGTACGGGAGTTGACGGTCAAACACAGAAGCTCGCCTTCGTGTCTGCCTTCCAGTTTTCAGTATAACGCTTTACTTATCCATACGAGCTAACCTTATCTGTTACTTATAGTTTAGGAGGATAGGACCCTTTTACATAGACTGCCATTAAAAAAAAAAATTTTTTGAAATCGCTAAGTCACCTCTACGTGAAAAGGATTTAAAATCGTTACAGCCTCGGTTTATTTGTTTTAAAAACCGCTCTCGTTGTACCTTTAAAGAAACACTTAACTTGAAAGCTTTTCTTTAAAAGAAAGCTTTGTCGTATATGAAAAAGTTTATGGTTTTGAAAATAAAAACAAACACCAAAAATATACTAATTATATATTTATATTGTTGTTAGACACTAACACGGCTATAGGCTCACCACTTGTCACGTTATTCCAGATAAGCTTTATCGAAAACTGCGTTGAAAGAAATTCATTGTCTAGACCTCTGCCTACTCCAATATTAGGATATCGCGAAAACTTATTTACAAAAATAAATTAATAAACTCTAAACCTGTCTTCGCCGAGCGTCCGAAACAAATCGATTATGGGTCCAAAATGAAATCAAATTAAATTAAATCATTTTATAGATATGAATAACACATAATTACATCCATAGTTTGTCATTTTTTAATCTAACACCGTAATGAAGTTCCTCTAATGGAAGAGAAACATGCAAAAGGAACTCCGTTGGGAGAAACTTCATTCGTATATCCATCATCTTATTTTTTACAGTTTTAAAGTACGTCCTCACTGTATTACGAGTAGTACTGTGTGAAGATTTAAAAAATTCAATGTCTTGTAGGTTGGGTAAATACAATACACTGTCGCCTTTTTTCCTTGAGTGTTGTTAGAGGCGAATAAGGGATAAGCCTTAAAATACCATTGGCTTCCGACAGATGGCAGCATAAACAGCACGAATTGTACATACCCAAATTAAGCTGACCAGAAAATGATGGGCAGACGGATGTTTAAGGTTTAAGGTGGGTAGGTAGCCATATTTAAATTTAGGCAAAAACTATACAATCCATTTTTGATATTCCTTTAATACAATCAATTCAATAAGAAAATTGAATTTTATTTTCCCGCTAACGACATCATGTAATACAAAAAAGAACAATTGCTTGTAAGAATACAAAAGTTCGAACAAGTATTAAACCAACATACATTATTGTGTCTATTTCTTCTGAACTCCCGGGAGAAAATTATCTGACTTCTGTTCCTTGACCCACATTCATAAATAAATGTTTTTGTATTTCGTGTTTTTTTTTTTCACGAAACCTGCAGCTGATTTCATATTTTTTTCCTGTGACAATACTCCGACATAATCGTATTTATAGTTTACGTAAAAAAAATCAATGAAATAATGAAGAACCTCCACGGAGGTCGTGGAATCTTTGTAAAATATTGTGTGTATAATGTATTTTCCTATATTAAACAACGCTTGTGCCTCTAAATAAAGGATGTAAATCAATTTACTGGGATGATATGTTAAAAGCCTCGCTGCATCCGCTAGCACCTTTGAAATCTAAGTACACTGACGTAGAATTTATCCTGTTACTCAACATTTATGAGCTTTGTATAGCATAGACTTGTTAAGTGATCGTTAAATTCGTTAACGATCGTTATATATATATATAACTTTACCACGATACCTTTCCTCTAATTACTCAGATGCCGACTAACATTTAGACGGATCAATTGCAACATTAAGACTATATTTTAATTTACTAAATGACTGTATGTCGCATAGCATAAATCCCTGTAACGGTCGAAAACTTTTAATCACACAGTGCCCTAAACAATTTACATGTTCGGGCTCAGGGTTAATTACATGCCTCGTTTTACAAGTTTCTAGGGCGACCATTTAAAATCTCAATTAGTGTCGAACGATGCGCTTGAAATTTAAATGTGAAATCCTAACCTGTAAGTACCCATATTCGGGCAAAGGAGTTCTCTTAAAAATCTTTGAGAGAGATAAGAGCAGGAAAACTTCCACCATTCATTTCTTACTTAAAATATCCTTAGGATATTTCTTTAATGTTCCCTCCTTACACATATTTCTCGCCATATTGTTTATATCAGTTAACCTAGTTGTTAACACCACTTATTTTCTCAAATTTTTCAGGTAGTGAGCCCATCACGGTTTGTTAAAGCCAATTGAACAAAATACTCACGCAAATACTTATTATTTAAATAGTTAAATATTTATGTATACACATAAGCATACATGACTCGAGTACAAACATAAATTTTATTATAACACGTTTGTACCTAGCCGGGTTCTAACCCCTAACTGTTAGTTTCGAAGGCAAGTACATTAACAACGGGGCTATCGGTTCGTCCCATCGTAAATATTAATGCGTTAACTTATTCTTTATTATCTAGTGAGATCATGTTTAACCACTAAATCGAAACTAAAGCAAGCAAAACTAAAGAAACGAAACAACACATTCTTTCCAAAGTTTATCCAGGAAAAGTTTGAGCAACACTAGAAGCCACGCCCTACTTGGAAACTTTGAACATTATCATACCTGAGACATATTAAATGGAAACATTGAAAATGCCCAACAAGATTAGTAGCAAGGATGAAATAACATACGATTCCAGAATATGAACGAAGATTGTCTATTAGTTATTCCTGCTAGTTTATAAGTACGAAAACGAAACGACAAGATTCGTAATATGGAAGACATAAAATATGAAAGTCACGATAGCCGAGTGGTTGCGTGCTCGGAATTTTGGAGTTCGACCCCAGGTGGCAGGCTCGTACCAATGGGTATTTTCAAAAACTTATGTACAAATTGTATCGTTGGCATGGACATAAAGACGGCGACGGGCTGACCAGCTGTCACGTTGTCCCGAAAATATCTTCGATGAAAGGTGGGTCAAAGGTACTTAATTGTCTAGACTAGACCTCTATCTATCCCTGTATTGGGAATTGCGTGAAGATATTTATTTATTGTAATAAAATATGATTTCATCATATCATAAGGGTGTTTGGGCATGTCGAATGAATGACTGAAGTCTAAAAAATATAAATAAAGTTATATAGAGCATGGAAGAAAAAAAATAAAAAAGGTGTCCAGATAAGGCCAGACCAACTTTCGAAGACAATGTGAGCAAATTGATGTATGTATCGTAATTATTCACAATAAATTTTCTTTGTTTAATAAATACAATTCGAGACAAATTAATTAAAATTCTTGAGTAATAAAGAAGAATGATGTCTCGTTTATTCTGTGGAAATGTAATTCCTTTTTATTTCTGCGGCCAAGTTCATTATTCTTTATCATAGAATTGTGGTGTGAGTTTCCATATAATTGTTTTATTTCAGTATATTACACTGCGTCGAAGATCCTAAGTGTTTTTAGCTTTGAAACAATATTTTAGCCCAAAAAAGATTATCCCGTCACCTGTCACTTACTGCAGCGAGTCGCCTCTTACAATATCTTATAAAGAGGTTGGTTAATTCTTAGGCCTATACCACACAGCGCGTTAAGACCTTTACGAAAACTAAGATTCTGATATTTGAAGGGATGAAGAGTGAAGTAAAAAATATACGTACATGGGGAATATCTAAACAGATTTCTCTGTCAACCCCAGTATTGGGCTATTCCTAGGATTAACTTAAAAAAATTACTTTAAAAAAATTCTAATCGTGGAGTACTGTTCGCATCTCTGGGCGGGGGCACCCCAGTGTCAGCTCCTTCCATTTGACCGTATCCAACGAAGAGTGGCTCGAATCGTCGACGACCATGTTCTATCTGATAGGCTAGATCCCGTAGTATTGCGAAGAGATGTTGCATCTCTTTGCATTTTTTACAAGATTTACTACGGGGAGTGCTCTGAGGAATTGTTCGGATTATTCCCAGCCGCTGAATTTCACCATCGAACCTTACGGCATAGTCAAAAATTCCATCAACACCATCTTGATGCTTGGCATTCTACCACAGTGCGTTTTTCGCGAAATTTTCTGTCACGCACTTGCACTTTATGGAATCTGCTGCCGTCAGCGGTTTTTCCGGACCGATACGAATTAGGGACCTTCAAGAAAAGAACTAAAAGAGCCGGCAACGCATCTGCTATGCCTCTGGTATTACGGATGTTCATGGGCGGCGGTAATCACTTACCATCACGTGAGCCACCTGCTCGTTTGCCTCCCATCCCCTATATAAAAAAGCAGAAGTCTATATAATAAAGTCCTTTCTATTCATTTTACACTGCAACTTATTTAGGGCTACGTGACAGTTGGTCAGCCTATTGTCGTCTTAATGTCCAAGCTAATGATACAATATATTTACATAGATATATTTTCAAATAGGTAAATGTACATACATACATATCTCCTATGCAGGACTCTAACCCGCACAAACAGAACTAACAACTAGGTTATCGGGTCGTCACTTTAATTATTTAATTTTTACTGCCTGGTGGTGTGCTGCGTGTGTATGTCAGGTGGCGGTAGGCTAAGTGTCCAAGCTATTGACATGACGTTTTAGTAAGTATCATAAAGCTCATTTGGAAAAGATTGCCGATTATAGGATCAGACATTTAACACCTTAGAGTGCGTCCAAACAAATCCTCGTGTGCTTTTTAAGATCGCATGCCGTTCCTGCGCCGACGCGCGCTTCCTAGCGCGATGGGCGTACGTCTTCTCACCCACGTAGTTTGTATTTTTTTGCCGAAAGCTGAATACGTCTTAACAAGTGAACCGATGAAAATTGTTTCAAAATTTACAACAGATATATACACTATAGAAGTGAACGAAACTCTTCGCCGGGCAATTACAGATGCTGCTCCACGCAGACCGCGCAGCCGGTGTATTCGCCAGATTTGTACGCAACATTAGACGCCGAAATTTACGAAAATGTGGATAGCTACTGAGTTTTTTTCGCCGGTTTTTCTCCGTTAGAGGAACCTCTTTAGGAAATGGGGGGAAATTAAAAAGAATACTGAATGATTTAATTTAATATGAAGTATCGTAACCAAATAGCACAAAAGTTTATCTCGTAATCTTATATATAATATAATTTTATGTAAAATTAATAGAATACTTGTTATTTCCCATATAAAGAGCTCACTACATAGTTTATATTCAGCTTAATTGCTTAGCCAGTGACACACGTCTTCCCCTTCCTATCGAAGTTTGTCACAGGTGTAGGATTAATTATCATGGTAATATCTTTGCCTTAACTCTAATATTATACCGTATGAATAAAACATTACAGCTATGGATTGCGGGATTGAAGTTAGAAAGAGAGCAGAAAGAAATAGATTTTATTATGAAAATAAGAATCAAACGAGATCATTTATTCATCATTATAAGTAACATACATTACATTTATGAATGAAGACAATACCTTCACCATACGTTCAGCGCGAATCTGAACAATAGAACGTATTTAAGGCAAGCCGAGACTCTCTAAGACCTTGTTATTAGCAGTTTGCTCTAAGACGAACGAACGAACGTTTGTGCAAGGCGAACATAATGAATTTGATAACAATGTAAGAAGTATCTACAAGATTGGCGATCTTTTCTTTCTGGATCTTTTCTATGATTACAATATCTATACGCTTATCGTAATTATCGTTTATCAACTTCCAGTTAGGACTCTGACTCAAAACAATCAGCAGATGTAATCTTCTTCGAAAAAAAAAACTTGATTCACAGCGATTTATAATAAATCTATTCTTGTTGATCGAAATTAATTAATTTTAACCACGAATTCGTTTAAGATTGTCATTACAAAAGCAGCTTGAAGTTCTCGTCACAGTCGGCGGCTTTAATTAAAGTTCGATCTCGAATTAAAACTTATTTTTCGAAGGACAAACTGAAAATTAAAACAGGCGAAAATTGTACGCAAACAGTAGGTCCACGATAAGTCAGACGAGTGCTACAGATGTTAAATAGATATTAGCTATATCATTTCTTTTAGTGAAATTAAAAGTTACGAAAGCCGAGTGGTTGAGTTATGCTGTCAAAAACCATTATCTTGGGTATGGGTGTTTGTGGAACCTTAGTTCTTTATGATTCTATATTATATACCTATGGCCTCTATTGTGGCGATCTGTTACCTCTGGCTACCCCGTCATTGACTATGCGTTAAGATAGCGTGGAAGAGGCTTAATTGTCTCATATAAATTGAAGATCTCATATAAATGACCATCTCTGTGAAATATCATGTGTATAAAACATAGAAGTGTTTACGAAAATCAATTTAAATACACTTTTACTATTTCCAAGATTTCATTATTTTTCGTTAAATACCTGATCGGTTTGGTCTTTATGGCAAATTTGAAGTAATTTAACAATGAAATTCCATCAAGACCTAAATCGCGAGTATTCAATATTTTACATAAACATTTCGTAAATAATACGTAAATACATATATTCACGCCTCTTTCCCGTAGGGGTAGGCAGAGACCACTTCTTTCCACTTACGATCCTTACATACTCGTCCACTATCGTTATTCCCTTCAAATATTCTCTTCGAATTTGGGTACTTTTGACCGAGCCTTTTTTCAGGACGTCCCTGATTTGGTCTCGAAACGTCCGCCTAGGTCTTCGCCTTCTTATACTTCCATTCACACTCGCTTTATATACTTTTTTCGTCAATCGTTCTTCATTCATTCTCTCGATATGGCCAAACCACCTTAGCATACCTTTCTCAATTTTAGTCACTACATCTTCTTTCGAAAATAATAAATAAAATAAAGATCTTCACGCAATTCCCAATACAGCGGTAGACAGAGGTCTGGTCTAAATAATTAAGTCCTTTTGACCCACCTTCCACCGAAGATATTTTTGGGACAACGTGACAGGTGTTGTGCCCGTCGCCGTCTTTATGTCCATGTCATCGATATAAAACGTAGATAGATTTGGAAAAAAAACTCAGTGGTACGAGCTACCTAGGGATCGAACTAAGGTCTCTTGACTCGAAATTCCGTCCACTCAACCACTCGACTATTGTGACTTGTAGTTTAGAAGTGTTTATGTTTTCCCAAGTTTTAAACATTTTATAATTACATTATCACACATCTTTGTAACTTGTTAAAACGTCAAGAAATCTTTGATTCTAAACATAAACTTGAGACAAATATGTAAATTACATCAGAAGCTTACAAAGAATACCAATTTAGAGAAAATACATGTGTTAGACTCAAAAGAAAGTATTCGTGACGTACATAGTTT